>CM035153.1:497806-1082806 GCA_020205615.1 Panax quinquefolius
TCTATCTCTATACTTTCTTTAACATGCAGGGGGGTTGATATCTTTGGGTCCATTCTTAGAAAGCTAAAGGGCGTATGGTTTTATTATAGTTGCCATTGATTATATGACCCGAATAGGTAGAAGCAAATGGCCAGAAACTGCGACGATATGAGCTAGAATGTCTAAAGTTCATGAAAAAAATCCGTAATATTTCGACGAATTCCAAAAGTGGTGATATCGAATGATGGACGCTAGTTTCGTGAGATCGAAATTTGAAGGATTTTGAAGGAAATTTGGGGTCAAAGAGACAAAGAAGACTTGATTGGCTCATCCACGATCGAATGGGTAAGTTGAGGTGACTGACGGAATGCCTTCTTTGAGCGGGATCAAGCCTTGATGACCGAAGCTAAAGGAAGATGGCGGAAGAGTTGCTCGGCGTGTTGTGGGCTTCTGGGACTACATGAGGGACCACCCGCAGGGGATTCACCTTTTCGATTGGCTGTATAGATGCGATGCCTTAGTCCCGGTCGAAATTGGATCTCAAGTCTTGGGTTAGTCGATTCAAAGAGATCTACTGATGACGAAGGATCAAGGTGACTTAGATCTGTTAGAAGAAGTCAGAGAGGTAGTTTTGCTCAAATTGGCAGCTTATCAACGAAGAGTAGCTAAGCATTACAACAAAGGGGTTAAACTCCGCAGATTCGAAGTAGGAGACTTCGTCCTCAGAGAAGCCGAATCATCTACACCTCAAAACACGGGAAAGTTAATGCCGAACTGGAAAGGGCCGTATGAGGTGATCGAAGTACTAAAGCCAGGCACTTATCGATTGAAGGCATTGGATGGATCTGAGATTAAGAACACATGGCATGCTGGCAGGCTCCGAAAATATTTTCAATAAAAATCAAGTCAATTTACCGGAAGTCTGTACATGATCGTCCATTATCAATAAAAAGTCACTTTTTCGCAACTGATCTTCTTCCTATTTGTCCTAAGTTCACAATGATGTAAGGAGGTATGGTAGGACTCGCTGGCCATTCGATGGCTGCCTACTTATTTATTACCCCGTGTGGTGTATACAATCCTATGATCCTTTTATATTGATTTTACCAAGGGTGGTAAGTCAATGAGGGCAGAAGTAAGGAGGTATGGTCGGACTACCGCCATTCGATGGCGACCTTTTGGTAGGAGTGTCCTTATGGGTTTGATTTATCATGAGTGGTAAACAAATTCCCTTGTCATTTTTAATATTGTTTTTACCTCGAGTGGTAAATCCGTGGGCAATCAAGTAAGGAGGTATGGTAGGACTTCTTTGGCCATTCGATGGCGACCTTATTGTCAGAGTGCCCTTGTGAATTTGTGACCCCGTGTGGTAGACAAATTCCATGGTCCTTATATCTTGGTCCCTATATAATTGTTTCATCCCGAGTGGTAAACAAGATCCCAATGGTGCAAAGAGGATCACCGAATTCACCTATACGTACCAGATCTCACACTTCGAAAACGATAAGTATACATTACTTTATTTTATTCAAGTGTTGAGTTCAGTTCATTCAATTCAGTTCAGTCAATTCTATCCGTTAAATTCAGTTCATTTCATTTCATAAATTAACTGTCATATGTCTTATCTGATTCATGCCCTAAGTTAAGTCCATACAGATTAATCAATACTGAATTATTAACAAGAAACGAAAAGCATTATGCAGAAGTCATGACATAGAAAGCTGAAATTTCATCAGTAGGTATCGATCTATTCATTCATATTGACAAACACATTGAGCAAAAATAGAAATTCCGGAACAATCTCAAAAACATAGGAATCATAACAAAAGGTCCTTAAACCAAAGTTTTAAACAAAATCCTTCAACAACTCACAAAAAATAGATAATTTCCATAGCCTTAAAAAGTCAAAATAAAATATTAACATTGTCAAACATCGTCTTCACCATCTGAAGAATCGAGCAGGGATGGATCCACGTTAGCTGTAATCAACTTCTCCTTGCCACGACTCCGGCAGAGCTCGTATCCTTCAGAGTATATCTTCATAATCTCGCCATTGATCTCATCCGATTTCCGATACTCTTCATGAATCTGTTTCCGAAGATCATCGGTCAAAGGAGGTCCTAGATCCCGAAGAGCCTTGAGTTCTCGGATTTCTTCTTCAAGCTTCTGACGCTTATTCAGATGACGAGTTTCTGCTAGCTCTAGCTTTTGGATCGTTTTAGTCAAGATCTTAGCATCAGCCTTTAACTCTTTGGTCTTCTCCATCCTCATTTCGCTCCTCTGAACCAAATCAACGTTCATCTTGACGATCTCCTCGTATTGTGCTTTAGTTGACTTCAGTTCTTCATTGGATGTCTTCACATCTCCTTTGGCTTGGGCCAACTCTTTCCGAAGACCTTCATTTGTATGAAGAACACTTTCACGTTGAGTCCTTTCCCGAGCCAAAGCAGACTTCAGGATAGCGTTCTCCTTTCTCGTTGCCTCTTCTTCTACTCGGCTTGGCAGGACTTTGGATGCGAGCGTCCGAATCTGACGATTCGCGCCACGCATATGTAACATTATTTGATCAGTTTCGAATGCCTAAATATAAAGATAAATACGAAAATTACAGAGAAAACCACTTTACCTTCGCCAGATAACTCATGCCTTCCTTGAGCAGGTCCATGTTTGAACTATTACCAAATCGATGATCATCGGTATCACGGACGAAAGCATCGAATAATTGGAAGGGGAAATTGGCATTAAACCTGGGCCACATGGTCGGGGAGGCCATAGCGTCATGCTGAAATTCAGAACTCGATTGTCTTGGAGGGGAGGACGTGCATTGATCGCAAGTCAGTGTTGGATCCGTGTATATATTCTCCGGAGAGGGAGATCGAACAGGATTAGGTTCGTGAGCTGGTGAGGAAACAGAGGATGGACCTGGATGACTGTCTGATGGTTGTTTCCTTTTCCTAGATAGTGCGGGGATGGATTCGACCAGCTCATCATCAGGTATTTGATTTTCAGCTGGGATTACAGGAGGGGTGTCAGTCAAGGACGGAGGGACTCGATGCTCATCAGTAGTAAGAGGGGTGATCTTTGTTCTCAATTTCTTAACACGAAGAACTTTTCGAAGAGGGGTGTGGATTTCGCCCCAAAATTAGGTATCGTCACCCATCTTGGGTCGCCACTTACATGGTACATAAATTCAAATACAACTTACTAATATAAGCGTAGTATACAATACGACATAAAGCGTGAGTTTGAATACAAATATTGTCTACTAGATATTATACAAACTCAAAAGAGTCCTCATTACAACTATTATCACACTATTTCACGAATAGTGAGGACTACTAAAATCTTATCCTCGGACCATTACTGCGTTCCCGACTCGTCCCAAATTTATGTTCTCATTTCTCAAAGAAACGGTGAAAGAAAAGGTGAGCTCAACTAGCCCGATAAGAAATATTATGACTAAGATAATGCGAGAATAAATTATCATTAGCCTTCAACGATGTTAAAGCGATAAAATACAATAGACAACGGTTTAAGCTGCGGTGGAATAAGCAATCCATTAAAAAAGAGTCAAGTAGAGAATAAAGTCTACTATCTTTTAGGTTTTAAAAGTTTTCATCAATTTTTATCATTTGAGACTCGACAATAAATAAACCACCACATCTAATCATCCACGTACCACGGTCGAGGATTTTCATCAAATTATCAATGGTCATGACTATACCGAATCACCACGGTCATAATCATACCAAAAACTATCCATCATTTGCATTACAGGCCCTTTGAGGACTTTTGTCACATCATTTATATCAAGTCGTGATTATAGAATGATCCCTGGTTATAATCATACTAAGTTCATCTATGCGCGTAAGCGAAGATAACATAATATAACATGAGGATGATGATGATGACATAATAATTGATAAAACAAGTTCAAGAATTATTTAATCCATGAATTATTAACGTCAAATTGTCGACATAATCTTTGTTTTCGTAGAGTAAAATTCAAGAATGATCGGAAGAATATTTCCATGAAAAGATCTTTGGATGAAGCATGAATATCGAGGATATTCTACTAATTTCATGGAGTATAGAAGTCAAAGTTTTAACTAAGCTGGGTATAATAAAGAATGGAATAACAAAAGAAATCACCATGCATGCGGTGCTGCGCATGAGGCGGAGTTATTCAAACAGAATAATAATTCGGAACGGTCGGGTGAAAATAAGCGAGGATGTTCCAACAGAATAATAAAGGTGGAACCGGTGAAAAAACACTGCAGATAGGATATTCAACAGAATGATAAAGATGGAACCCGGTCAGATGTAAAACACACTGAGATAGGATATTCACAGAATAATAAAAGCGGGAAAAAGGTGTAAAAAACGAATGAGGATATTCGAATGAATAAAAAAACGGAACCCGGATGTGTAAGATCTGCAGCGAGGATGTTCCAAGCGAATAATAAAATAAAAAGCGGTCCGGTCGTGTAAAACACATGAGACGAGGATGTTCCAGAATAATAGAAGAATGTCACCAAGTATAGGGTAATTGGCGCGTATCTGAGTTATTCAATGAGAATAATAAGCAATGGAATAACATAAGAATTTCACCAAGTATAGGGTATCTGCGTATGTCGAGGTTATGTATAGGGTATGCCACTTTTTACGAGTTATTCAATGTAATAATAATGAATGGAATAATGAAGTTCTCTTCAAGAAGAAAGAATAACACCCCTACTAGTAAAAAAGGCTGAATATAGAAGTAGTGAAGTAGCAGAATACTCTTCTTCTTTCTATAACTTTCTCTCTATAGCTTCTCTCTATAATTTCTCTCTACAGAGTTTGATGAATTCGTAAGAAAATAATGAAGGAATGAGCTTTATTTATAGGAAAATGGAATGCATAAGTAACTAATCCATGAGCGGTCCAGATTGATTTACTTTAATCGACGGTCCATATTTAAAGAAAAATCTTTTAAATAAAATATAATATATTCTATTTATATAAAAACATTTTTTACTATGCAAATGCAATCTTTATGCAATCTTATGCAAAACCTTTATGCAACATTTATGCGTAATAAAATATAATATATTATTTATAGAATAACTTTAATAAAGTATTCTATTTTATATAAAAGATGTTTACATTTTATTACGTTAATATCTGAATAAAACAAAAGCGTCATTATCATTATAATAATTCATATTATTAATCGTGATAATGGAATCAAAAGCGAGTAACTTCTCACATAAGCATCGATAATCAATCTTGGTGTCTTCTTATGCGACCCACACGTATTCTTTGTACTTTTACTCTTAAGAGTAGTTCAACGGTAACCACGGTAAAACTTCCATAGTTATTTCAATAAAATATTTTTGTCGTTTTCTCGATCAGGCAATGAATTACATTATGGGGTCCACCTGATGATTGAGTAGTTATGCGAATATTCTCGCTAAAGAATATTCCCAGAGCCAATCGAATATAATATAACCACTTGCATACTTTGCAAAATTTATAAATACTACCCACAACTATAATATTATCTTAAATTCACACCATAATATTAAAAAATTATTTCAACAAAATTTAAATCTTTATTGATAAAATCGGGGTCTCACAATCTCCCTCCTTATGGAATTTAAGCCCTCGAAATTAGAAGTGCGATACACGATATGATAAAGAGGTGAGGATACCTTGAATACCTTTATCGTTGAAAACATTAAATTCATCTTTTGCAATCCCGGCCAAAGATATTCATTAACAATTCATCTTTTGCACTCTGAGCCAAAGATATACAACTGTAAAACCAATAATCTTTGAGACTCGACTTTAATAGTATCACTGACCATGAATTATCCATGCACTCTTGGCTAAGGATATTCGTGTTTTCAATTCTGATTCATGATTATCTTAGAATAATCCGTGGTCATAATCATACCAAGTCTATCAATGCACTACTACTGACGAAGATGACTTTTACCACATCCATGAATTAATATTTCATTCTTTGAGACTCATTTCGATAATTAATCCATATCATCGAATCATCCCCGCACTACGAGGCCGAGGATATTCATTAGTATCACGACCACGAATTATCCGTGCACTACTACTTAAAGATAATCGTGTATTCATTAGTATCACGACCACAAATTATCCATGCACTACTGGCCAAAGATAATTGTGTATTCATTAGTATCACGACCACAAATTATCCATGCACTACTACCAAAGATAATTGTGTATTCATTAGTATCACGACCACAAATTATCCCGTACTACTACCAAAGATAATCGTGTATTCATTAGTATCGACCACGACCACAAATTATCCACTACTACCAAAGATAATCGTGTATTCATTAGTATCATCGACCACAAATTATCCATGCACTTACTACCAAAGATAATTGTGTATTCATTAGATTCACGACCACAAATTATCCATGCACTACTACCAAAGATAATTGTGTATTCATTAAGATCCGACCATAAATTATCCATTACCTACTACCAAAGATAATTGTGTATTCATTAGTATCACGACCACAAATTATCCATGCACTACTACCAAAAAGATAATTGTGTATTCAATTACTGGTTATGATTATCTTAGAATAATCCGTGGTCATAATCATACCAAGTCCATCTATGCTTCTACAGCCGCCAGATGACTTTCAACATAATATAAACATGAGGATAATGATATAAAGAATCAATCGAATGAGATAAAGGATAAATATTAAACATTTATAATATAATTTATCCGAGATTCAAGAATATCCCCATGTTATCAATCACTTAATAATCTCATAATCTAATAACATTAATATTATAATAATATTTTAATCACTTCTTAAATTTATAAACAATTTATCTCAATTGTTTACGCTTTTACCATATAATGCATTTAATCATTCAAAAATGCCATACTCATAAAATATCATCACCAATTATCAAATCCCTCATCAAAAAAAATATCATATACTACATATAGGATTCTCTAGCCATAAAATCCTATTTTCAACTTTGTTACTTCACATAACATATTTAACTCATATGTTCAGTAACTAAACTATTTTCATGAAAATACCAAATTAGTCCCAAAAATATTTCTTTTACGGGATTTAGCATAATATAGTCCCATAATGAAAATATATTTTTCTCGAATTTTTAAAATTCATTTACTATTTTTCAAAAATCAATTTCTAATTAATTCCTTAAGAAATTAGCTACCTCAAGTTTAACTCAAAAATTCCCAAATCTTGGCAGGATCTTACACATGTTAACGTGAGCTTCTAGTTTAAATTTCATGGTCATCTGGAGTTATAGAACTCCGGTTATAAGCGTTTTTCGTCGGAAAAACCTAAATATTGAAATAGTCATAACTTGCTCATTTTAAGTCGAGAATGAGCTCATTTTTGGACAGGAGGTACTTTATACCATATACCTTCATGTCCCAAAAGGCCAGAATTTTTCTCATAATTTAAGTGGCCGAAACAGTCCCTTAAAGTTTACAGGCGATAGCATTTTCAAAATTTACAGCTTTGGCCTCCTTTGCTAAAATCAGTCCACACAAAAATCTACAACACCTTTTCCAGTAATTCTACTTGGATTAGTTAGGTAACTCATAGATCTAACTCTAAGACTTGACCACACTCAAAAATTCAAAATATAATAGGAGATATGGTCAATTGAATTTCATGTTACGTTTTTCACCAAAATCTGATTTTTCAACCCTTTGTGATTTCTAAGAAACTTTCATGTTTTCACATAATAACCACATAACTCATCATAACACTTACTAATACTTCATATACCCATGATTTTCATTAGTCCAATGCTTTTATTATGACTTTCATCATAAACCACGTAAAGCTATTCATTTTAGTTGAAGAAATATTTGAGGGTTTAAGAAATGGGTTTTTCTTTGGGGTCAATACAAAATTTGATTTTACGCTCTAGGTAGGCTAGAAGTCTTCAAGAATACGCCAAGAAATTTATTAATGATAGAAATATCATTCAAAATCTTTATTCTCGTTCAAGACTTGGATAAGACGTCACATTGATACCAACTGTGACTTCTATCCCTTAACCTAGATAGCATCTCACAATGATACCTATAAACTTGCCATCTTCATTCACGGCGTCGCTTCACGAGAAAGTCCGCGGTGCATTCTACACAAGGAAGTCAACAACGAAAGGATCGGGGCTCTTTACTTATGGCTTGATATGATGATGAGTGACTTTAGTGGTTTGGTTGCTTTGAATTCGTATAATGAGTTGGTTAGAATATGAAAGCTAACAACCTTACAAAAAGAATAATGAGTAGTTAACCAATTGATTCCTAAAATCACATCAAAGGCAAGTATTTTCAAAGAGATAATATCGACAGTAGCGTGAAAGTGTTTATTTGAAACAACAAGATTAATAAGCGGTGGAGGTAACGAAGGTTCCTACTAACGAAGTTTCAACCAATAAGTCAAAGTTTAACTTCTTGGAATCAAATTTAAACGTTGAACACAACTAGGTGAAATAAAAGAGTGGGTAGAGGCGGTATCTAACACGGTATAGACTTCGCAAGAGCTTATGATTAACTTACCCGTGATAATTTTATTCGGGTTCCTCGTCACGAGAAAAAAAACGCTCTCTCTTAAACTACGGCTTTGGTTTGTCTGGGAATGACCTTTGGTGCCTCCATCCTAGTTGAATTTGTCTTGATGAACGACAAAAATCGAGCTAAGTGACATTCTCTTCCACAATTATAACACTTTTGACGTACGCGGCGCATTCGACCGATGTGTCCTCTCCTCCGCATTTGAAGCATATAATAGGTGGTCCTTCTCCTTCCTTAACAACAGTCTTTGGTCCGACGCGTCTTTCCATCATTGTTGAATCTCCTTTTCTTGAAATGTCCATTCTTATTGTTTTGGCCTCGATTACCACCAAGTGGTTACCATATATCCGGCTGATTGATTCCTCCACGCTTGTTGTCACCGCTTCGATGACTACTCTCATTTGGTATTATAATTTTCTTGGCTACTTTCTTTTAGTTGGGTTGACTCGTTATCGCGCTCCACTAATTGAGCCCTATTTACAACATCTGAATAAAAACACAGTTTATGAGAAATAAGATGTTGACGTATCTCTGGCTTCAAACCTCTTAAAAACATTCGCGCCATTCTCTCTTCATTATCTACCAAGTGGGACGCAAACCGTGATAACTCCGCAAACTTTGCCTCGTATTGCGACACGGTCATATTGTTTTGTTCCAACTTGATAAACTCCACCTCCTCACGTGTGGCGAATACTTTCGGGAAAGTATTTGTCGTTGAACGACTCTGGAACTTCTCCCAAGATATCTTGATCAAGACAATAGGTTGAGTACGTTTTACCGATTCCCACCGATGAATCGCCTCTCCAAGCAACATAAAAGCGTGCAAAGGAACCTTTTGCTCCTCGGAGCATCCCAAGACATCAAATATCTTGGTAATCTGCTTTATCCATGCTTCCGCGAAGTGGTTTTGGCTCTCCTTAAACTCCGGTGGTCCCAGCTCCTTGAATTGTTTAGCGGTGGATCACCGAGAGTTTTCCGTGTTTCCACCTACGTTTTGGACAGAGTCGCTTTCACCGACGTTGCATGAATTCTAAAACTTTTAAACGCGTCATCGTTCGTCAATTGATCGGTGTTGTTGTTTACGGGAGGATTATCGCCATCTGTTGCACATTTATCGATTATTGATCCGTGGAGAATCAGCGATCTCCTGTGCTCCATTTCTATTCTCAACATTCTCGGATGCCATTTTCAAACACCGCCACAAAATAAGGGTTAATTAACATATCACATATTATCCCTATACTACGTCACCAATTAAATACCAAATAAATTTAGGTAGGTCATACTAGCGAAGGAATTCCCGTCTCTCCCTCCTAGTTCTTATCTCACATCTTAGTCGGGGATCATATCCTAAGCTCGATACCAACTCGCGCCCCCAAAATTAGGTATCGTCACCCATCTTGGGTCGCCACTTACATGGTACATAAATTCAAATACAACTTACTAATATAAGCGTATGTGTACAATACAACATAAAGCGTAAGTTTGAATACAAATATTGTCTACTTAGATATTATACAAACTCAAAAGGAGTCCTCATTACAACTATTATCACACTATTTCACGAATAGTGAGGACTACTAAAGCTATCCTCTCCGGACCATTACTTACGTTCCCTCGACTCGTCCAAATTTATGTTCTCATTTTCAAGAAGAAACGGTGAAAGAAAGGGTGAGCTCAACTAGCCCAAGAAGAAATATTATGACTAAGATAATGCAGAATAAATTATCATTAGCCTTCACAATGATGTTAAACCGATAAAATACAATAAACAACCGGTTTAATCTGCAATGAATAAACAATCCATTAAAAGAGTCAAGTAGAGAATAAAGTCTACTATCTTTTAGGTTTTAAAAGTTTTCATCAATTTTATCATTTGAGAGACTCGACTTTAATAAATAAACCACCACATCTAATCATCCCCTGTACCCACGGCCAAGGATTTTCATCAAATTATCAATGGTCAGCGACTATACCGAATCGCCCTCGGTCATAATCATACCAAAACTATCCATCATCGCATTACATGCCCTGTGAGGACTTTTGTCACATCATTTATATCAAGTCGTGATTATACCGAATGATCCCGGTTATAATCATACTAAGTTCATCTACGCATGCGTAAGCCAAAGATAACATAATATAACATGAGGATGATGATGATGACATAATAATTCAATAAAACAAGTTCAAGAATTATTTAATCCATGAATTATTAACGTCCAAATTGTCAACATGATCATTGTTTTCGTAGAGTAAAATTCAAGAATGATCGGAAGAATATTTCCATGAAAAGATCTTTGGATGAAACGCAAATATCGAGGATATTCTACTAATTTCATGGAGTATATAAGTCAAAGTTTTAACTAACCCGGGTATAATAAAGAATGGAATAATAAAAGAAATCACCACGCATGCGGTACTTGCAGCATAGGCGAGTTATTCAGCAGAATAATAATAACGGAACGAAGTCGGTGAAATTCACATGCAAGCGAGGATGTTCCAACAGAATAATAAAGGTGGAACCCGGATCCGGTGTAAAACACACGAGATAGGATATTCCAATGGAATGATAAAATGATAAAGGCGTAAAAGACACATGCATGAGGATGTTCCAATGTAAAACCGGTCCAGGTGTAAAACACATGTGATAGGATATTCCAACAGAACGATAAAAAGGCGGAACCAGTCCGGTAAAGACATGCATGTGGATGTTCCAATGAATAATAAAAAGCGGAACCGGTGGGTGTAAAACACACGACAGGATGTTCCAATGAGAATAATGAAGAATGTCACCAAGTATAGGGTAAATCCAGCGTACACGAGTTATTCCAATGAGAATAATAAGCAATGGAATAACATAAGAATTTCACCAGTATATAGGTATCTGGCGTATACGAGGTTATGTATAGGGTATGCCACTTTTACAAAAGTTATTCAAGCAGAATAATAATGAATGGAATAATGAAGTTCTCTTCAAGAAGAAAGAATAACACCCCTCAAGTAAAAGAACCGAATATAGAAGTAGTGAAGTAGCGAGAATACTCTTCTTCTTTCTATAACTTTTCTCTATAAGCTTCTCTCTATAATTTCTCTCTCAGAGTTTCAATGAATTCGTAAAGAAAATAATGAAGGAATGAGCTTATTTATTTATAGGAAAATGGAATGCATAAGAATTAATCCTAATCCATAAGCGGTCCAGATTGATTTACTTTTTAATCGACGGTCCATATTTAAAGAAAAATCTTTTAAATAAAATATAATATATTCTATTTATATAAAAACATTTTACTACTGCAAAACACTATACAATACTACGCAAAACACTATGCAACACTATGCATAATAAAATATAATATATTCTATTTATAGAATAACTTTAATAAAGTATTCTATTTTATATAAAAAGATGTTTCGCTTTTATTACGTTAATAATACTGAATAAAACAAAACGTCATTATCGCATTATAATAATTCATATTATTAATCGTGATAATGGAATCAAACCGAGTAACTTCTCACATAAGCATCAATAATCAATACCGCTTCTTATATGCAACCACACGTACATCGTACTTTTTACTACTGAGAGTAGTTCAACAAGAAACCACAGTAAAACTTCCGCCGTTATTTCAATAAAATATTTTTGTCGTTTTTCTCAATCCAAACAATAATTACATTAATAGGTCCACCAATGATTGAGTAGTTGCATACGAATATTCCTCGCTAAACCAAGAATATTCCCAGACCAATCGAATATAATATAACCACTTGCATACTTTGCAAAATTTATAAATACTACCCACAACTATAATATTATCTTAAATTCACACCATAATATTAAAAAAATTATTTCAACAAAATTTAAATCTTTATTGATAAAATCTGGGGTCTCACAAAACTTCTCTTAGTTGAGACGGATTTAGAAGGTACAGAACTAGGATTGGATGAAGGGCTTGCTTGTGGGATTGCTTCTAGAATTATTTCCGGATCACTTTCAAGGATTGTTTCTGGCGGAATGGACTTAGATTTTTTGGCGGCTCTTTTTCTTCGACGGGGTCTGAGAGATTCTTCAGCAACAACAGTGTGACGCCCCCAAAATAGGTCCATTCCATCCAACCCATTCTGAGTCGCCAAATACATGGTACGTAAATAACTACAACTTTATTACTACATTTGTCAAATGCAAAATACTACTACAACATATATATCATGAGTTTAAATACAATTATTGTCTTCAGATAATATCCACACCCAAATAAATCCTCATCACAATTATTGATACATTATTTTACAAAATGGTGAGGACTACTAAACAACTCTCTCTAGAACCTTCATTCCATACTCCCGACTAAGACTCGCTACATTCTCGCCTCCCGAGAAGAAAAATGGAACAAAAAGGAAAAGGGTGAGCTCAACTAGCCCAAGAAGAAGAATATTATGACTAAGATAATATACAACAAATTATCGTTAGTCTCCAAACAGAAAAATCTAATAGAATACAATAGACAACCGCTTTTAAATCAATCTTCAGAGCGGAAATAATAATTCATTAAAAGAGTTAAGTAGAGAATGCAAACTACTATCTTCTATATATGAATTTAAAAGTTCATCGTCGATATTTTATCCTCGTAACATCAATCAATATATATCTAGAATCAAATATTCATCTTTGCACTACTGTGCCAAAGATATTCATCACCGGTCATGTTCATCTAAACACATGTTCATCTTTGCACTACTACGCCAAAGATATTAATCACCGGGTCATGTTCATCTCAACACTTGTTCATCTTTGCAATACGCGCCAAAGATATTCATCAAGAAATCATTCATCTTTGCACTACATGTGCCAAAGATATTCAAAGAATATCATCATTTAGGGGTCGAGGATGATGAAAATATTTTAAAGGAAACGAATCCGGTAAAACAAAATAACAATATTAAGGATTCGTATTTTAAACAATCCAAGTCAAAAATACTTCATAAATAATCGAGTGGAGTAAAATTCAAGAATGATCAAAACATGGATACAATCAAAGTTAGTATCCGAATAGATATTTTGGACAAAAAGAAGAAATTTCATTTTTTAGTGAATAGTCAGATATCGTGAATAGTATCTCCACACCAAAAGATAGAAATTTCACAAAAAACATCTTCACGCTTCGTGAATAGTACTCGTGAATAAGAACTTCGTGAATAGTAACCCGATATATGAAAAAGTTCTAAATTTAATAAAAATTTCAACCAATATTTGGCGATAATGATATTGAAGAAATAATATCATTTTCGAATAAAATAACATCCCTTACCTCGAAAGACAAAGACTTCTAAATGAAACACAGGATATAAAGCTATGACTTGAACTCAGACCGTATAAAGAATACTCAAAGTATACTCAAAATACTCACAAGAATACGCCGATAATATAGAGAGAAAACTTGAGCTTCGGTGTGATTTTCAATTCTAACCCAAGCACCTATTTATAGGAAAATGCTTGTAACACCAAAGTAGAAAATTTAATATAATAATATTATTATTATTTCCACAACTTCCTACGCACCAAGAATCAATTCAAATTTATTAAAACACATGCAAGAACCACACTCAAATCACCAAAAACGTTTTTCATATTAAAAATATTTTAAACTTCCAAAAATCAATTATTTGAACTTGTAACTTCAATAATTCATAATAAATAGCTCTTTTATCGAAAATTGAATCTCATGACTTTTTATAGGAAATTTAATCTTCTACAACTTTGCAGAAGAAATTTTTCCAAATTCCAAATGTAAATCGACCGAAATCCATAAACCAGGCGATTTTACAAGTTATAATCAAATTTCTATTAATAATTGTGTCCACCAACACACAAAATATGTGTTAAACATTCAATGCCACAAAAATACTCTTCCTCCTCATATACTCATATATCCCACATTCATTATAAAAATATCACGATTAATATATTACTAAAATAATATATTTAAATGAATTATTTTATCAAAAAAGATAAAATATTAATTTTCAACAATTGTCACCTTTAAAATTTTCTCCATCTATATCCACATAAAATCAATATTTTCCTCATCATATAAATCAATAATTAATTATTCACAAATAATATTACAGAATCACAAGATCGGCAACTGCACTGCTCCTCAGAAAGAGGGCTTTCCAATAAGGATCTCTCCTCACTTGGCGCCGCAATTAGGTGACTCAAACTCTCCTTGATGTAACTTTCTTCGACATCGCTAATAATGTTATCTAATAATATTATTAGGATAATATGAATTATTGCTCGATAATAGAAAATAAAGTGTAATGACAATTTATTGAAACAACATTAATATAAAATATCAATGCAAAGAATTATTGAATCAATAAAATAAAATACTGAACAAGAATTATTGTAACAATTATCGAGTAGTGCATTCTTACGTAAGAATCAATAATTGGTTCAATACTGCGGTGCCATTGTTCAACAACGCCAGATTAGTGTGTTTTAACCACCGGGTATTCCAACAAGATAACTTGAATAAACTACGCCGTTATTTATAAACAACTTATATTTGTCGCTTTCTTCATCCAATCTTTTTCACATGGGCTCACAAAAGATCGGCTGTCAGCATTTAATATTCTCGAAGCGATTTAATATTCCACGACCAAACGAATATTCCCCGACGATAATGAATATTTTATAACCACTTGCTTATTGAAATATTTGCGTATTTTACCCATAACTATCCACATTAATCAAATCAACCCTCACAATTTCAAAATAATAAATAGAGGAAAATAAATTTCATTTATTAATAATTTGGGGTCTTACAACCTCCCTCCTTATGAAATTTCGTCCTCGAAATTGACGACGACGACTGGTGTTTCAAAAGATGAGAATACCTCGCTTTCATTTCCGCTTTCCAACTCCCGTGTCATTTCCTCAATAGCATGGTTTCTCCACAAAACTTTAACTTGTGGTATAACCCAGTACATGGGGATATGTTCTTTCTTATCCAAGATCTTCGACAGTACCTCCTCGACGTTAAGTCTTCGACTATCTCGTTTCGGTTCTAACTCAACGACGTGGTTTGGGTCGTCCACATATTTACGTAACATCGATACGTGAAAAACGTTATGAACACGCGTCATACTTGGCGGTAAAACGAGTTTATAGGCCACAGTTCCTATTCGATCGAGAATTTCAAATGGATTAATAAATCGAAGGTTTGAGCTTTCCTCACCTCACCGATTCTCGCTTTTGAAATAACTTCTTGTACCTCCTTCTTCAAATTCATCACTCCGGTGTGTAGCTTGAATAAACTTTAACTTTATCGATTAAAGTCGATTATACTCAGATATCATCACGTGGATACCTAGAGTTTTCATCTCCATCTCTATTATTTGTAAATTATACGAAATGAGTCTTTGATAATATCGCACTTCGATCAGAAATGATCGATCTTCTACTCAACACGCCAACTATCACGCTCGCTTTTCCAGGATGGTACGGTCGTAACATGTCTTTGAAATGAGTCTCCTCTTGAGTTCTTCAAGCTCTTCCCACATTCCTTGCTCCATTCGAATTTTGTATCTCTACGAAGTCGGGTTCGTTAATGGAATAGCGATTCGAGAATATCCTTCAACGAATCTCGATAATAACCAACTAAGCTTTGTAAAGCTACGATTTCGATTACATCGACTTAGGTTGTTCTCAATCGTGACTCATATCCCAACCTTGGATAACACGTTACAATGACACTATCGCTTTACTATCGCATTTAATATGGTGTCCCCTACGAGAGTCTCGGGGCGGTGCATTCCACAAAGGAAGTCACCAGATAAAGGCTCAGTACCAAATTCTATAGTTGAATTTTAACTCTCAAGTTCAATAGAGCCATTTGATATGAGATTTTAGAAATGAGTTTTGTCTAGGGTTCAAAGTCGATACAAAATTTAATATCGGTCTTTGGGAGTAAACCAAGAAATTCTTCAGAAATACGTCAGGAAAAATAATAACAATGTAAATATTATTCAAATCGACGTGTCTTTATTCAAATTCATAACATGGATTAAGAAAACTTGACATCCGTAATAAACGAATGACTTCAATGGCTTCGATATGAAAATGTTGACTCTACAATGGTTTGATTGCTTGAATTGAATAACAAAGTTGTTTAGGAATATGAAAACTAACAACCTTACTTAAAGTAATCAATTTCGGCGTGATGAGTAGTTAACCTTAAAATCACATCAAAAGCAAATATCTCTATGAAATAAGGTTAATGTGTAATGTGATAGTGCCAACCCTGAATCAAACAAGATTTCTAAACAACGGATGTAATGAAAGTTTCTCCTAACTGAGTCTCCACAGATAGGTCAAAGTCTAATTTCTCCGTAGTCAAGTTCAAACGTTGAGCGTAAAGCAAAGAGAGATAAAAGAATGGGTAGAACCAGGGATTCAGTAAGGTATAAACTTCGCAAGAATTTATAATTAACTAACTTTGTGCTAACTTCGTTTGGGTTTTCGATTTTGACCGGTCACGACAAACGCTTCTTCGAGAACCGATTGACTTTGACCTTTTCGGGACATCCTTTTGAGTCACCATTCCCGCTTTGACCGGTTTTCGATACTGCATCTGATTCGAGCGATATGTCCTTCATTTCCACAATTATAGCATACCTTAAACTATTTGTCAGGCGATTTGGGGTGATATGTCCTTTTTCCCAAGATTTGTAACATACGACCGGTGGTCGTTCTCCTTCCTTAGAACCGATTCTTCCAAGAGACGCGCGCGCCACACGGTCGTTGTTAAATCTCCTCTTTTAAAATCTCCCCGACTCGCTTCTTCTATTTTCATGGCCATGATTACCACCAGAGTGGTTACCGCTTTGTCGTGATTCTTCTTTCTCCATTGGTTATCGTTATTCGATGATCGCTATCTTCTAGATGATCCTGGTTATGGTCCCTCGGTTGAACGTATTTTGTTATCTCATTTCTAACAACCGAGCCTCGCTGACAATATCTCGAATAGAGAGAAAATTTATGAGAAATGAGATATCGACGTATGTCGGGTTTCAAACCTCTCGTAAACATACTGGCGTCATCGTTCCTCATTCTCCACCAAATGAGGTGCGAAACTGGATAACTCCATGAACTTCGTCTCGCTTCGGGACACCGTCATGTTATTCTGCTCCGGTCTAATAAACTTCACTTCCTTCATACGACGAATACTTTCGTGGAAGTACTTGTCATTGAACTGCTTCAAATGTCTCCACGATACGCCGAGTGCAAATTTGGATGGGTACGCTTCACGATTCCCACCGAAGATCCGCCTCGCGCCGCGGAACATAAAGGTGGCGAATGGAACCTTCGTTCCTCCGTCGCATCCCAAGACATCGAATATCTTGGTAATTTGTTTGACCCACATCTCGGCTTTAATCGGATCTCGCTTTCCCCGAGTAACTCGTGGTCCCAACTCTTTGAATCGCTTGGTTGTGACCACCCATGAATTGCTATCATTTCTCCTCAGTATTTTAAACACGAGTCTCTCAAATCGATTTTGCATGAATCGCAAAAGCTTCTAAACATCCCCTCGCTCATCATCGCTCGCCGATGGTGTTGTTCACAGGAGGTACATTGCCACGACTCAGACGTTCTCCTCGTTGGTAAAGACAGCATCTCCACGGTCTCATTTATTTCCTAATGTTAATATTCTCAATCGACATTTTCAAACATTGTCATAAAACAAGGGTTAATTAAGGAAATCAATATATCACATAATATCCCTATATACTTAACCAACTAACAAATAAGCTTAGGTAGGACACACTAGCGAAGAATTTACTCGTCTCTCCCTCTGAGTTCTATTCCCGATCTCATGGAGATCATATCCTAAGCTCGACGATACCGGTATGACGCCCCAAAATAGGTCCATTCCATCCAACCCATTCACGAGTCGCCAAATACATGGTACGTAAATAACTACAACTTTATTAATACATTTGTCGTGCAAAATACTGACAACATATATCTTTGTGAGTTTAAATACAATTATTGTCTTCTGCATAATATCCACACCCAAATAAATCTCCATCACAATTATTGATACATTATTTTACAAAATGGTGAGGACTACTAAACAACTCTCTCTAGAACCTTCATTCCATACCTTGACTAAGACTGCCATACATTCTCGCCTCCCGAGAAGAAAAATGGAACAAAAGGAAAAGGGTGAGCTCAACTAGCCCAAGTAAAGAATATTATGACTAAGATAATATACAACAAATTATCGTTAGTCTCCAACAGAAAAAATCTAATAGAATCTGATAGACAACCGCTTTTAAATCAATCTTCGCAATGGAAATAATAATTCATTAAAAGAGTTAAGTAGAGAATGCAAACTACTATCTTTATATATGAATTTAAAAGTTCATCGTCGATATTTTATCCCCGTAACATCAATCAATATATATCCGGAATCAAATATTCATCTTTACACTACAAAGCCAAAGATATTCATCGGTTGGTCATGTTCATCTAAACACTGTTCATCTTTGCACTACGGCCAAAGATATTAATCGATTAGTCGTGTTCATCTCAACACTGCTCATCTTTGCAATACGGCCAAAGATATTCATCAAGAAATCATTCATCTTTGCACTACTGTGCCAAAGATATTCAAAGAATATCATCATTTAGACTGGGGATGATGAAAAATATTTTAAAGGAAAGCGAATCCGGTGAAACAAAATAACAAATATTAAGGATTCTTATTTTAAACAATCCAAGTTCAAAAATACTTCATAAGTAATCAGTGGAGTAAAATTCAAGAATGATCAAAACATGGATACAATCAAAACTAGTATCCGAATAGATATTTTGGACAAAAGAAGAAATTTCATTTTTCTAATTGAATAGTGTCGTATTCAGATATCGTGAATAGTGTCAGATATCGTGAATAAGAACTCGACACCAAAAGATAGCAATTTCAAAAAAACATCTTCACGCTTCGTGAATAGTACTCGTGAATAGTAACTCGTGAATAGTAACCCAGAGCATGAAAAAGTTCCAAATTTGATAAAAATTTCCAACCAATATTTCTAAGTATAATGATATTCAAGAAATAATATCATTTTGAATAAAATAACATCCCTTACCTCGAAAGACAGTCTTTTAGTTGAAACAGGATATAAAGCTATGACTTGAACTTGCACTATATAGTAATACTCAAAGTATACTCAAAATACTCACAAGAATACGCTCGATAATATATAGAGAGAGAAACTTCAGTTTCTGGTGTGATTTTCAATTCTAACCTAAGCACCCTATTTATAGGAAAATGTTTAGAACACCAAAGTAGAAAATTTAATATAATAATATTATTATTATTTCCACAACTTCCTACACACCAAGAATCAATTCAATTTATTAAAACACATGCAAGAACCACACTCAAATCACTAAAACGTTTTTCATATTAAAAATATTTTAAACTTCCAAAATTAATTATTTTGAACTTCTAACTTAAATAATTCATAATAAATAGCCCTTTTATCGAAAATTCAATCTCGCGACTTTTTATAGGAAATTCAATTTCTACAACTTTGCAGGAAGAAATTTTTCCAAATTCCAAATGTAAATCGAATCAAATCCATAAGCAGGCGATTTTACAAGTTTATAATCAAATTTTTGGCCAATAATTGTGTCCACCAACACACAAAATATGTGTTAAACATTTAATGCCACAAAATACTCTTCCTCCTCATATACTCATATATCCCACATTCATTATAAAAATATCACCGTTAATATATTATTAAAATAATATATTTAAATGAATTATTTTATCGAGAAAAAGATAAAATATTAATTTTCAACAATTGTCACATTAAAAATTTTCTCCATCTATATCCACATAAAATCAATATTTTCCTCATCATATAAATCAATAATTAATTATTCACAAATAATATTACATAATCACAAGATCGCTTGTGTGCCGGTAGCCCAGGAAAGAGGGGCTTTCAATAAGGATCTCTCCTTCTTGCGTAGCAATTAGGTGACCAAACCTCTCCTTGTATGTAACTTTTTAGACATCGCTAATAATGTTATCCAATAATATTATTCAGATAATATGAATTATTGTCCGATAATAAAAAAATAGTGTGTAATGACAATTTATTGAAATAACAATAATATAAAATATCAATGCAAAGAATTATTGAATCAATAAAATAAAATCGAATAAAGAATTATCGTAATAATTATCGAGTAGTGCCTTTCACGTAGTAAGAATCAATAATTCGTGCAATACTGGTATCTTTAATGTTCAACAACGCGTATTAGTGTGTTTTAACCACCCGGGTATTCCAACAAGATAATACAGTGAATAACTACGCCGTTATTTATAAACAACTTATATTTGTCGTTTTCTTCATCCAATCGCTTTCCTTATGGGGCCCACAAAAAGATCGCAAGGCCAGTTATTTAATATTCCCTTGACAAGATTTAATATTCCACGACCAAACGAATATTCCCCGAGCGATAATGAATATTTTATAACCACTGCTTATTGAAATATTTGCGTATTTTACCCATAACTATCCACATTAATCAAATCAACCCTTACTATTTCAAAATAATAAATAAAGGAAAATAAATTTCATTTATTAATAATTTGGGGTCTTACAAACGGGTTCATCAACTTGGGGTTCGTCATTCTGAGGAAAAACAGTGGGTGGATCGGTAATGATGGGATCGGCTCGGAGAGATTCTTCAGTCGGAGGCTATTCATTTGCATCCGTAATCTTCCCTGCCAAAAAGTCTTCGAACTCTTTTACCTCTAAAGAGTTCGGTCTAATCAAAGACACTGCGAAGATTATGTAAAGACGATTCAGAACCAATATTATCGAAGATTTCACAGAAATATACATAAAAGTAGTTCTAAGATGCTTACGTTTATGATCATATAGCCAAGCTTTGTTTAGAAAGGAGTCCATGTTTCCACTCTTCCTTTGAGAAATTGCTTGATGAAATCGATCGGTTCATTTCGGCTACACGCTCTTCGGGATATATCTCCAAAATCGGCAGAGACCACATCGTCAGTAGTCCGGTTGTTCGGAGAGAGGCAATCTCGGGTCCTTTGACGAAGAACCATCTCTCGTGCCATCCTCTATCGCTCGAAGGGTGTTTATCAATCGATCGCTCTCAAATTTCTCACACCGCCTTACATGCGTACTTGCTTAATACTTTGAACCCTTTTTCCCGCTTTGGGAAATCTTGTATACAGTAAAGAAAAAATCGAGAGTAGGCTCGACCCCCAATTCGTGACAGAATGCGATAAAAACTAAGATGTGGAAGTAGGAGTTTGGCACCAGTTGGGTAAACCCTACCCTAATAAACCCCAGAAGGGTAACCAGAAAGATATGAAGAGGAAACCTAACCCCCTTTCTCAAGTAAAGTTACCGGTACGGCCGTCCATCCCTCGGGACGTTGATATATCCTCTCTTCAGATTTGGGGGCTCTTATCAGATGGGTGTCAGGAATGTGATAGCGAGCCCTAATCTTCCTTAACTCAGTCTCAGAAATGATGGAAGGCGTGTTGGCATGGGGATACTGCTCCTTGCTCTTGAAGAAATCAGAGCGGTCAGGTACGGGTCTCGGAGACATAGATTTTCCGCTCGAGGTAGCAACCTTGGGGTTTGAACTCGATACTTTTTCAGAAGGATTGGGGCTGGGTTGAACAGTAGTGATGGGGGTCACACGAAGGGGAGAATTCTGGTTAGAGTTCACAGCCACCATTGTTGAGATTTCGCAGAGTAGGGAAGAGAAGTTCTGGAGAGAAGAAGAAAGCTCAAGAGTTCGAAACTCAAATTGACAGGTAAAACTGTCGAAATTGGTAAAGTTTACCTTTTATCTCGATGATTACACGAAGTTACGTATATGCACATTTAATTCCTGGCAATGATGAGAATTCGAATGGGAAGCGTCCGAATCAAGCCTTAGATATTTTATCAGATTGGGCTTCTCGGTTGGGTTTCCAGTTTTTTTTAGTCCATCTTTTTCAATCTCGATCCTTTATTGATTGGGCCTTTCACGTTGGACATTCAGCCATCCTCTATCTCACCTTATGGACCCAATCGGGTATGTCTCAATTGCTTCATGATTATGGGCCTTTAGTAAATTTTAATATCATGGACCATTTATAGTTTTCTATTAAAAATTCTGTTTAATAAAAAACTAGGGGGCAATGTTGGGTCATGATATTTCTCCTATTTGGACCGAATGAATTGGGCTCATTTATTTAACTAGTTTATTGGGCCTTCATTATTGAACCTTAAAAGTCATTGGGCTTAGTCATCATATTGTTTCTATTTGAACTCTATAAAATCAGGTCGGTTCATCGGACTAACCCATTAGATCTTTTTAATATCTATTACTTTGACTTGTAATGATGAAAAGGCATGACAGTTGACTAAGACACCTGCCATACATTAATGTGGATGGGATTATAATGGATTTTCGGCAGATAAAATGATGACCAAAGGTAGTGGATAGACTGCATGCAGTCGGCAGAACCCATCAGATCAGGGGGCTGTGTCAGATAATAGTAGGTGGCATGATAAACCGGTCAAGAGAGTATAATCTATCAACCAAGTCTTCACAACCAGGTACGTACACATTCATATACACATACACACAACTGAGAATATCTATCTCTCTCTCAATACACTAGACATTACATCCTCCATTGTTAATCTTGTGAACATCGATACTGACTCTCACGCCGAATTTATCCCCACGACTTGGGCCGGAAGTCAAGCTTGTGGTGTTTATCGTGTTTACTGTGCAGGATCAAGCGTCTTACGTAATTGGGACGTGGCAGCAGATCTTGGCGTTAACAATAAAAAAAGCACCCACTCCACAATTACATAGACCTTTTCATAAACCCCAATTTCTGCGCCTCCATTTTCTCTCTATTTTAGTAAGTATCTCACGTAAACTAACAAGAAAAATGCTAAACCCCCAACAAGTGTACTATCAAAATTTTGCGCATTTCTGTATGAAATTTATAATCCCATTGCTTAAAACTAACATACACGTCAGTGGAAAACGCCAATCCTATATACAATGTTCAAGCTCACAAATTCCATACTTACCATATTTAATGAGATGAATAACAAAATTAAACAATTGGTGCAACCAAAGTATAAACTAGAAATAGTTATACTAGGATTCAAAAAAAAAGAAGCAGACCTTGTGATAAAGAGCTTTCCAAGCATTATCATCATTGGCTGCCTTCCCCATTGAAGAATTGGTCATGGAAAGCCTACAGAGACTGGGAAAATCCAAGTAACTCAGGGCGTGGGTAGTAATTTCAGGTACCAACTGTTCCATCATGGAAGCGCCCGTTTGCCGTAAAGCTGCCACCACAACGTTCGCGAGCGCTCTCTCCAATACCTTTCCTCCCCCGTTACCGGTACAATCACCGCCATTCATATAGGGCGCCGTCACCGTGGCAGTAGCAGCCATCAAATTACACGAACAAGCGCATTTACAGTTGTTTCTCTTGGATGAATTTTGATTCAGTTTTAACTTTCTGAGAGAAGGTGATCGCAGAACAAAGATGGTGAGGAAGCAGAGAATTAGGGCAGAGAAAAGTGAGAGAACTGAGAAAGTAGGAACAAATTTCTCCATTCACAAGGCATGAAAACTCCGCACAACATCGAAACCCAAACAATCTAACGGGAAATGGTACCTATTGAAATCCTGACCTTCTGTTCAGTTGAGGAGATGGTGCATTTGCAGAGATGATAGGTAGATGGTAGGAATTTGAACCCAAATAGAGCGAGCTCTAAACAAACCGCCTGCTCGGGGCCGGCCTCACTCCACTGAGCCTACTCAATAATATGGTATGCGCTTAAATTAAGCCGGGCTAGATTAGTATTTTAAAGGGATTGAGTATTTGCATCTGCTTAAATTGAATAATATCGACACTTTTAAATTTTATTGCTAACGAAACTATCAGGACATGGTGAGACTTGTCTGTTTAGGTGTGGTATTTATTTGAACCTGTTATGCAGAATCAAATACTAAACTATTTAGACATGGTAGAACATGTCTGCTTAAGTGTATATATTAAACTGATATGCCAGGCCTTCTTTATATTGCTTTGATTTTAGCTGTGAGCAATGATATAATGTAGAATTAAGCAAACCACACAAGATAACCAGTAAACTATAGACACATTTTTACGTGATTCGACCCCAATCTTCGCTAATAATCCACGTACAATACCAACTAGTATTAGAAACTCCTTTATTAATATAATATTCAATCAATTACAAAAACCCTGTACAAATAGCTTTGAAGATGTTGTACATTAATGCCCCTTTGCACAACTGCAACCTCTTATACCTCTACAACTGTTTGCACCACTGCAACCTTAGAGCTTTCTTTGTATAACCTATTCACCACTGGATCAACTACAAACCAAACTAGACATGTATACAAATTTTAATCAAGAATGAATATGATTACAATATCTATGAATTTTCAGCAACAAGAAATTAAGAACAAGACAAAATCAGATTGTTAGAAACTTTTCTTTTGAAGCACTTTTTTTCCCAACTCGTTATTTTTCTTTTAGCCGAGAAGGATATATAGAGAGAGAGAAGGACCAACAACAAAGAAAACTTAATTACCCAATTTCAGCATCCACTTGAAATCTGAACACATACATGATCAGTCCAATAACCTGAAAATCACAAAATATCTCCATACAAAATATATATTATCATCGTTAAAATTAAAACAGATAAATTAACATAGCTCGTTTACCGTTTTAAAATAAATGTATAGCGAGAAATTGGGAAGGCAGAGGCGTTACTAGTTAATATTTGTCCAAGTAAATGCATTAATTGTTGTAGGAATAAAATCTATTTTAAAGACATTTACCAAAATTTTATGGTATCCCGGTTATGTTTATGTAATAACGTTATTGTTAAAAAAATATAAAATCTCAATAAATATATCAAATACAAATGAAATCATCTATAACGTCATAATATATTATAGAACGCTGGAAGTATTACAAGTTAAATCATTATATGCTCCTAAAATACACGATTTTTGAGTACATTTAGTTTAAAGTGTTTGGTCTTATTCTAAAAGCAACTTATTTAACTCACGAATGCGTCTAGAGGTATTGCTCCAAACGCTAGTAAGATATGCCAGACACTAATCCAAACGCTCTAATTGCTAGTAAAGATATGCCTAGTGTTGTTAGGTGAAAGAACAGAACGGAAATGCATAAAATATGCTCATTAAACAAGTGTGAAATAACAAAACCATAAAGTTCCCCTAGCCATTCGCGTTCCTATACTATAAAAGTTACATCTACAAGCAGTTAGAAAGCATCTGATTTCACAGAGCCACCGGTAGAATTTAGAAAGACTAAGAAATGACTAAGCCAATGAATACAGCAATACCACAACTAAAAATAATCATTTCGCAACCTCTATGCGTCCAGCAAACCATATGGGTCAGAGAGGCTCCAGAAAACATCAACACTCATCTGAAACTAACTTGAGAATGGCAAAAAATGCAACTGCAAAACTAACTGCTAAAACAGTAAGCTCCTTCTTTTCCAAATATGCTTGCTGACTAGCAACCTTCTCTACATCTAACCTGCAAAGCAAGTTTCAAACCAACAAGGTAAACAAGACATGACCCGGGAAAAAAAACCAAAAAAGAACAGATATGATTGGTGGATTTAAACATGGGCTTAAGTAAATCTAGAAAACAAGAGCAAGGACAAGCTAATAGGGGAAAATTATCCCACAAAAGAGTGGAACGATCTAGTAACAAAACCAACCAAGACTCAACTAGGATTTATAAGCCATCATAATAGTTCCATTTTTGTAGTACAAGAGGTCACTCCAGAATTTAAAAGCCTATCAAGTATCAACTGAATATATGTAAAGCGGGAAAATATCTATACCAAAAAAAAGGCTTCAAGGTTTTCTTGTTATGCAAAAATATAACCATCCAAATCAATTTAGTATTTTTACATTTTTGAGAAGTCTGGATACTATCAAACCATTGTATTATTCGAACGATCCAGCATATGCCCAACTATTACTAGAAAAAATCTTAAATTACATATATCCAAGAATACACTATTGAATATAGGATTCTTGAACTTTCCGAGATCAGTTGTAGACAATATTGTGGGACTTTGTTCAACTCAACATAAATTTATAAGATCTTTTTGTTCATGATAATTCACATTGTATTTATAATATATTTCATATTTGACATACATATTATTCTAGCTTTCGGATGAAAATTTAGTTGCGTAATTCTCCCTCAATCAAGTACAATCCCAAGGCAATTTTGCTTTCTTTCCATTATGAGATAGCCGATAGCAAATATCAGATATCAGAGATTCATCATCCCAATGAGTTAAAAAAATTCTCCTAACCTTGTTAAGCTTGGACCTTTACCTTTTTAGGGGATTCTATAGAAGTAAGAAGAGCCTTGTCTTATTAGACAGCAGAAACTGTCCAAAAGAGCAAACAAAAAAGCACAAAACCTTATAATTTTAACCAACCATGAAACTCAGCCATCTGAATTGAAAATATAATGGATATGTTGTAGGTTATTAGATGTGCATATTAAAAACCTCAGCATAACGTTTTCTCTGACCAGTTTATCCAACTGGGATGAGACCATACTTTTCCATGATTCAATGTCAGAAATTCCTTTCTCCTGAGAAGGAAAAAAAAAAAGGGGGCAATTTCAATAAAAAGGACAATGATTAATTAGGTATGGATGTACCGACTGTTGGAACATTAATATGGTCTCACATACCATAATCTCCTTCCATTCCAAGAGCTCCTTGATTTCAGCCCTGCTTTTCTCCAAAAGTGTCGAATATCTCAAAAACTCTTTGTCAAGCTCAGGCAGAACGTCTGCTTGTCTTTTGTTCAATTCTTTGATGTACTCCTCTAGCACAGATAAGTTCAGCTCAAGTGATCTTACCATCTGCATTAATATCTTTAGAACAGCGTCACCATGTATTCTCCCATTTGACTGTTGTCTAACTTTTACTATCGGATCAGGAATGCTACTCACTGTCACTTGAATTTTTGCTGCATTGCTGTTAAGCTTTGACCCATCATCAACCTCTGTTTTTTCTACCCCTTTACTGGCAGCATCAACTGTATCTCTAATTTCATTGTCAGCTTTTCCATCACTGACACCTGGTTCTGGTATTAAAGATGGTGTTGCAGTTGAATTCGGCTTTGGCAGTTTAGTGGTAGCAGATTCGTCAGATTTCACAATGAGATCTTCAAGCATTCGTTCAATTGCATCATCACCGTACACCTCAACAAGACTCAATGTGCAATAAAATTCTGACCCGTAATGACTAAGCAAATTCAGGTTCAAGTATCTAACCCATTTTGGTTCAGGCAGCTTAAAACTTTGAGCATGCTTAACATTTGCAGCAACAAAATTCCCCAGCGGGTACCATGTCTCAGTTGGATAAGTCAAACTCCCAGACAGCTCAAATTGCTTGAAATTTGAAGAATAGTGTTCAAAATTTGCAATTTTGACAGCATCAACCAGGGTTTCCTCTGCAAGCTCGATTACAACAAACTTTCCCACAACAGAGCAAGGGTTTCTCAGATATTTATCATGATCCTTTCCTAATATGTTGGTTGCTCCTTTTGCTTCCTTATTGTGAGCCACCACCTTTGCACCCTTAGATGCCGAGGCATAGTTGTACTCCGTCCCATCAGGCTCAAGCCTGTGGGTAATATTATCAAGCCGATTAGGTGTAGAGCCTTTTTCTTGCTTTGTAATGTTTCTGAACTCATCCAAATTGAGATAAGCTTTTCTCCTGTTCTGCAACTGTTCTGTTTTCTCTTTCTTATACACTTCATGAGGTTGCATTTCACACATTAAGTCACCATAACCTAAAATATTCCAGACTACTTCCTCCAATGCACTTGTTTCCTTAAGCGAGTACTCAGGATTTGCACGGTGATGATCATGAACAGTGGAATCATTGAAAATCATAGACACGTTAACCTCTAAAACGAAGCCATTTGTCTGATTCTTGTCTCCATTTTCAACAAATGGATACGCACTGTTGGAAAACTTACCACAAGAAACACTAGAGTTACTCATGCTCCGATTATAAGAGTTGCTCGTGCTCCGATTATAAGAGTTACTCGTGCTCCTATTATAAGAGTTACTTGTGCTCCGATTATAGGTATGTATGCTCCCTGTATAAAAACAATTCAACCCAATACAATATTACATAAGATCTGACCAAACAAATTGAACTTGACCTTAAGTGGTAGCTAGTAGTATAGTATGCACAAACACACAAAAAAAATAATAAAATAAAATAATTCCGAGTGTATGTGCCTATGATGCAAAAATCTCCAATCTCATAGCATAAACAACTTACACCATACTCATCAGAAATTAAGTAATAGTTTTGGCTTCAAATCAAGGCAACAAACAAAATAAAAAAATAAATTTCTACAGAATTAAGCTAAGGTAGAGAAATTTTTGTTCCAATACAGAAAACCAAGGAAAAGGGTGCAAATTATGTGCTGAATATTGAAAAATATATCAAATTTCACCAAACTATATATAAGCTAGCCATGAAGAGTGGAGGGAAAGAAATAAATCAGAATCACTTTCAACTGAAAAAGGTCTCCAAATTTTAAACGTATTAAGCAAACAAAATAAGGGAATTGTTCAAAACAATTAGCGAATGGGTATATGTATATATTTTTTTTTTTTAAAAAGACAGATAAATATGAAAGAGACTATTACCTCCATTGCCATTGGTAAGCCCAAATTTAGAATAGAACAACAAAAGAAGAAACCAGAATGAGATCATCAAAGGCAACGAGAGCTCAAACAAGCTCTTTCCATTGTTGTTGAGATTGATGATTTTCTTAGCGGCTTTCCTTCGGGACTTGACATTTATGGAATCATCGTTGTGGGTTTTCTTCTTCATCCCCATCTCATCGTTAGTTAAGAGTTTTGCTGCGACGGCTCACTGTTTCATCACCATCATCAACACAACATTACAATTACGGAGTACAAAGCTCTGGTCCGGTCTGGTGGCTATGCTTTTTCCCTTCCTCCGAAACCGATGCTGACTTCGTGTTTTGGGGGTGTTTTTGTGGTAATTCTTACTTCGTATATATTCTATTTTTAGCCCAAAAACAAAGAAAAAAAAATTAAAATTTTAATTACAATGCCTGTTTAAATCAACTAAATTGAAACTAACACATAATAATTGGTCATTTAACATTGTATTGTATTATTTGCCTTCATTATACCAAATGAAGAGTGACATCAATGAGACTTGAGATCATTTAAGGGTTGTTTGGCCATTGCTTATAAGTTTTTTTGTGTGATTTATTTTATAATTTATAAGGGGTTAATGGACATGTGCAGAGTCCCAATGTACACAGTCTAAGAGTTAAGTCATTTTACGATCATAACGTAATTACTCTAAGATACTCTAAGATGTGAAAATTCATCCTATATTTAGTAATACGATAGTAGGGTAGAATAACTTAACTCTATGATCGTAGATGTGTATAATTGAAATTTGCACAATTGTGCACCTTCATTTTTTTCAATTAACTTATAAGTAATTTTTAACTTTTCAAAAACAACTAATAAGTCGTTATAAAATAAAATAAATATATTTGACCAAATATAAAAATTCTCTTGCCCTCACTTTAGTAATCTTTACAAACTCGAAGGTTTTAATAGCAGCCCAATTGCTTACTTTCAGCCTTTCAGGTATTTCCCAGTTTTGCTGTAAGATCAATATAGTTCAGTACTGCTTTCTAGCAATGGAGATTATGGATACAATTGTATGTAATCAGTCGTGTCATATTTGGTCTGATTCCGGGTTTATAATACACGAAGAAACTTTCAAAACCTTCTCTTTTTCCTTTATACAACCAAGTTCTCTATAATCCGATAGTTTATATAACAAATACTACAAAATTCCAGATTTCAATGTCACTTCACCACAATTCCACTGCAAATGCTCGCCACGCATTCACCTACACAGCACATCTGAAAAATTATTTTGGAAGGGATCCTTCATCGTTGGATTTCACTTCTTGAATTTCATCGAGTATATACTGTCACTGTCAATGGCGCAAAGATCTCCATTAAAATATTCCCCCATTCATTGAGTCAACAAGCTATACTCCGACTCTTGATCCTGTTCTCGACTTTGTTGAAATAATGGAAGACTCCCTGGGTCTCTCTCCTCCAGTATAAGACTTGAAGGTGTATGTGGAGGGTAATTGTCCAGAATAAACTCGATTGCTTCCCCACTTATCTCCTTTTGATTGAGAAGAACCTGCAAATGGAAATCAAAATCCGTCAGCAGGTAAACTCTGTCATTGTATTGTCAACAACTATGTCAATCAACAGAAGCCTATTACTCTCCCTTTTATTTCAGTAGTTATAATCAAGAGACCACTTATATCATGTGTATGTTCTCATAGGCCAAATAACCCTTCCTGGCTCCTAAAGACTTTCACAGACTTCACTACTCCATAAACTATTCTACCCCTCAAACTGATTGATGAATCATGAATCAAAAGATAATTTCAATCAGAATATAAACATGGGATTTTTAGAAGTGCAGTTATTAGACTAAAGGTCTAAAACATATGATCCCTTGGGGGTCTCTGTCCAATCAATAAGGTGAAGTGGGGTTGGAACTTGGAAGCCAAAAGGAAAGACGAATTTAACCAGCATACCCACCACATACCTTTACAGTTTTCAGTACAGCAGCATGGTGTTGCCTCAGTAGAGCAACAGTCTTATCATACATGTCACGCATCAACTGTTCTGTTCTTTGAGCAACCTCATCCTCCAAATTAAAGTTGACTGGCGGCTCAATCAGATCGTAGTCCTCATATAATGATCCTTCAAAGTCCAGTCGGGGACCCACAAATTTAACTCTCTTTCTCCATGGAGGTGGTTCTCCATGTATTACCAATGGATTCTCCAAATTCCATCTAATACAAGAGAGAGAAAAACTAATATCAATTCCGCAACAAGAAGCTGCAAATCTCAATTGAGTAGCGAATGGAATGCATACATTGTGATAATTTTCCGAGCAAGCCAAGATGCATCCGCGAGGTAGTTAACTGATGCCTTAGATGTATCCCGCCAAAAATTACCTCTTCAGCAGCTCTCCCTCCAAGCAATACCTTCAATAGTAGTGAACTTAATAGCAATTTCAATTTAAATTCTAAACAGGGAGGAGGATGTGTGAATGAAGAGACTATTAACGAGCGAGCAAACATAAGCTCACACCTGAAGGCGGTGAAGCAATTGCGGCCGCCGCTCAAACATGTACGACTCATCATCAAGTCTATTGAATACAACTTGAGACAATGTCTGCACGAATCAATTATCAACATTAAACCAAGTGAATAAGAAAATCCAAGGTATATATCATCACAATGACATATATGTAACTGAAATATCCTAATGTCAAGCCTACTAGTCGGAGGGTCTACGATCTAACCATGAAGAATTAGTTAACACTGTCAAGTAAAATATACAATATGCAATAGATATCTTTTAGCTTAACCTAACCAGTCAGCCAGGTATGGTGGTATACATGATTCATAATTCTGGTTCGGTTGAGTAGGAAGTAGGCAAGGTACAGAAAATGTTGAAGGAAAGAACATCCACAGAGACTTTCAAGAGAAAGAAATGTAGAATGCAATGAAGATAGCAAAGAGGACCTGGCCACGAGGGTTGATTGATATACGGTCACAGGATTCCAGTTTCGCATTTTCAATTCGCCTGAGCAGATGAGAAGTCATTGCTGTTCCCACTTCTGTTGTAGCACGACGACATTGCCCTTGATGACCCAACTCTATCCCAACACACTTAGGCCCCACAGTCAGCCTGTCAACTGCTTCATCAACGTCTGATTGAAGAATTGCATTGTGACCTTTCCTGACTGCCACAAGAGCAGCCTCTTGGAGCAGCTGAGCCAACCTTGCTCCCGTCCACCCTTATCAATGAATTCATGATTTAGACATTGAAATGAACAATTTTGATACAACCAATGAAATTCATGAAACATCAAAGAACTAATAATTTGAACTCCAATCCATCAAGACTACTAGCACTATTGCCATATCACAGTAATCAACAAGATGAAATAATTTATAAGGATTAAGCTAAATCAAATTCACATGCTTTGTTCTTGATGTGACCAATCAACACTCAATTAGACTTTAAAAACAATACATGATCATCCACCAATAATGACAGCATTATAATTATTATTACTATATCAACAACAAAAAACAACTAAAACAAGAAGAAGAGTAACACAAGGTTGAAGACATTGAAATTTGAAAACCATTACCAAAATCACAACTATATTCTCAGACCATAAATAGAGAAGATATATTCGTTAGGGGTTGCGACACACACGTACAACTTGTATGGACATAATAGTAAATTATCTTCTAATTAATTATTCTTGACGTCACAAAACAAACACAAAAGATAACTTATGTGTGCTTCCCAGTTGCTGAGGAGAGACAAAACCCCAATAAATAGAAAGAGCATACTATATATATATATATATATATATATATATATATATATATATATATATATATGTATGTAAGTATAAATCAAACCCCCCACCTCGTTGAAATGTAATCTTAATGATACAGAAAGAAAAGAGCACATAAGGAGACCAGAATCTAAGACTTGATGAACTATTTAATGCCATGTTAGGTAACCAGAAGCTCCAAAAGCTTAAACTGATAGAAAATGACCCAACAACACATATAATAACAGACTCTACACTAACAAAACATGATTTTAAAAGATCGTGATTCAACAAGTTCAAAAAACAGTGCATACCAGGTAAGTTTTGGGCATAAGTAGACAAATCCACAGAGTCGGACAATTTCACTTTCCTTGCATGAACTTTCAATATTTCAAATCTTCCTTTTGCATTTGGAGCGGAAATTCTTATCTACAAAATGAAAAATAAATGACAATCCTCTGTGACATTTAAGAAAGAATATCTCTAACGTAACAAAATCAAAACACACAACAGATACAGCACATGTTCTAAATCCGTATATCATCTGGAATTGTCTATCCTTGATTTGAAACCATAATAAGCAACAGAGCTAGCCAATTTTGGTCCATGATAGAGGAATTATATAAAGTAACAAGGTACATGCCTAAATGGAATGATGCAAAACTCTTATTAAAATAGTTAAAAATGAGGAATAGCTTGTTTTAACTACTGTATTAGTTGATTTACTAATGAATGCAAACCTTACGATCAAAACGGCCGGGTCGAAGAAGTGCAGGATCTAACAAATCCTTGCGGTTTGTAGCACCCAAAAAAATGACACCCTTCCCTGTATCAAACCCATCTAACTCGATCAATAGCTGGTTCAATGTTGTTTCCCTTTCCTGAGTAGCTGCATTGTATAACTGGTCCCCATTGTCTTTGAATATTCCTTGACGCCTAATTATAATAAATATGGAAACAAAGTCGTTCAAGTCTATGCGCAAATTGACAATATTAACTAACTTGAGCAGTCCTATAAATGAGAGAAAATTTAATGGCTTCTTTAATTTAATCAAGCCTAACCAAGGTAAAATTTAACCACCTTAAAGTACTTTCTCTTTTATTTTTGGTTTTTTTTCAAATACAACAAAGTCTAGGTAGCGAAGAAGGATAGGGAAAAGTGGGTATAGTACATCAGTACATGTACTGATAGACTTGGTTACTATACAATATTATCCCCTAAAACACATATTTACAAAAGTTGAAACACATTTCTGGTAAGCAACATTAAAAGAGGCCTTCAAATTACGCCAAAATGAAAAACGTAAGGAATTGTACAAAACCATTTTTCGGTGAAAGATTTTGAAAACCTAAAATACAGGATATTCTAATCACAGAAGACTGCGATCCATAAGATGATTCAACTGAATAAACATATCATGTACAAATTTGGAATATTGTATCAAGTTAATAAACAAGCTAAAAGTATAAATCAGAAGCACCTACTAATAGTTGTGTGATTATTGTCTTTTTTTAGATAAAAGAAGAAAGAGTTTACTGATGAATAGAGAAGATATTACAAAGGACGATAATACTTAATAGTTATGATGATAGAACAGGAACCTTTTTTGTTCAAAACCATAAAGTGTACAATCAGTAGCTAACACTCTAAATGAGTTCAGTATTTCAGGTAACCAAACATATGTCTTATATAAGTTAAATCTTGGTTCCTTACAAAAACTGAAAAGCCTGTAAGGCTATTGTTAAGTTGAAGCATTTTTATGATGGAAATGAGAAATCATAGAGAAGTTGTTCATATATAGACAATAAAAACAACTGATAAAAACACCCATACCTTGTAGCCAGTGCATCAATTTCATCAATAAAAATAACTGAAGGTTTGTTCACCTGCACAGTGAAATTAAGCCATTTCTTCAATTGTAAATTCAAGATGATGATGATGATAATAATAATAATAATAAATTTAATGATCATAATGATAATTAGTTTAATTATACTAACAGTTAGTTTTATAAACCTTATTTACTACATGTTTTCCCCACCACTTGTCTCCTCACCACACGTTTCCCCACCTAACACCAAACAAACACATCAAGTCCCTTCTCATCATCCCTTTCTTTCATTCTTCACCCCTTATCATCCCTTTCCTTCATTCTTCTCCCCTTTTTCTATTCTAAACACAGTAACACAAACATACACACAAAACACCACAAATCAATCAAATTTGATGAGCTTTATGAAAAACTTAAATATTGAATTAAGATTGATGAAAATCTAGCCCGATGAGTCATGCATGTGTGAAGGGGTTTGAATTGCTGATCTCTTTTCTTTCTCTCTATTCACCTCATGGATATTGACAACAACAACTGAAAACTCAGAAGCCAGAAAGAGCAAGTGAGGGTTTCACTGGGTAAGATGGTCTAATGATCTTGCGTTAGTTACTGTGTTTTACTACAAAAAGTAACTTCAAAATATTTGCAGAGTTGTGTTTTGGGCTCCAAACGTTGTGCTCACCCTACATTTGAATTGCTGCATTTTGTGGCCAAACATGAAATACATCTGCGTTTAGGCTTACCCCCCCCCCCCCGGAAGGCCAAAAAAAGTCAGGAAAACTGGTTACCAAACAAGCAGTACGTAAATGAAGAAGTAAAGACATATGTTTAACAATGAAAATATTTACTACAATTACAAATTATTTGGAAAATCCATATTTATAAATTCAACAATGTCTGTACAGAATGGTCATAATGTTAAAGGATTGTAATCCACAAATCAGCAGTTAGAATACGAAGAAAGTGGGCACAAAAAGGCACAAATCAATACGGTATAGTGCTTTGGAAAAAATTCTCCAAAAGATCAAGCGAGATCTGAAAAAGGAATTTCAAAGGTTGCATTATTACCTTTGCTCTCTTAAATAAGTCTCTGATACGAGCAGAACCAACACCAACTAATACTTCAACAAATTCTGAGCCAGCCATCTGGTAAAATGGAACACCAGCTTCACCAGCTATGGCCTTGGCAACCAGGGTCTGGAAAGGAAATAGTTAATACTTCATCGTTATGGACAATGTCAGTGAGAAGTATGCAGTACTAAGTGAAGAAGACAAACATACTTTGCCGCATCCTGGAGGGCCCTCTAGAAGAACCCCATGTGGAGCCTTAATCCCCATTTTGTCAAATAGTTCTGGATTCTTCAAATACCTCACCAACTAATCAGCAGAAACATACAGATGATACAATCAGCTTTGGATGATTATAAGACAATTAAATTAATGCTTAAACACAAATCTCGCTCCATACTATAAATAAGGAGATCATCATACTATGAATGACAAAATAAGGGAGAATAATAAAAGCATAAAAATACACAACATAGAATTAGCATAATTATACTTGACAATGCATAGTACCTGTCATGCATAGTTACTTACTGGTACAACTAAAATTTAAATTTATGGGACTCCAAGTTCAACTTTAACTACTCAAATTGAATCTGTTGTTAAAATAAAATAAAGTCTTTGTTTGGTAACGCTTACTTCAAAAGCACATTACCGACCAGAGTCTAAGGATGAATCGAATGTAACAGATATTTGACAGATCAATTAATCCCTAGCATTTTAACACATCGGTTCATTTATAGCCTTCAGAAACTTTACAAGTGGAACAAAGAATTTTCATTTATTGTAACTCGACTTGGAGCCATCAACTCATAAAAATCTCAGGATGGCCTCAAGGGCAATGAAGTTGCACATAATGATTCAAAACATTAATGAATTTCAATATGGATTTAATTGGAAACAAGCATTCTTTTCTTGAAATTGATTACAGAAAACATTACAAATATATTTTTGACTCCAAACAGAGAAACAAGCAACCAACATTACACTACCGTTTCTATCCTACTTTAACATACATCAAATGCACATAGGCATCTACTACAGCAGGATATTTTACCTCTTGCAGCTCTTCTACTGCTTCCTCAATCCCTGCCACATCCTTAAATGTGACTCCAGTAGAACCCTGAAGAAATGAGATATAAAATTATACCAAATAAGAAACTAGAAAACAGAAGCCTGAGAAAATAGGTAGAAAATTTAGAAAATGAGGTACAATAAGTAACATCAGAACTCACATCGACCCGAGCTTGTGGTTTAGATTGAGAAAATTCTATGCCTTGCCATATGTCCTGTTAGATGTAAAGCATACATCGAAATGACAATTGTACCCAACTACCCAACTCCATTGCACTTAAATAATCAAAACAATAATACAAGTTTAGAAATTAAAGCTCACCCATTTCCTGAAATTTTTAGGTCTTCTAGAAAGAGTAAAACGAAGAAGAAATGCCATAATCAGGAAAACAGCCAAGATAGGTCTTAGCATCCGAAGACTAGAGGACCAACCACCGAAAGTATAGACTTTATACAACTTGGAGAAAACTCCCCCATCACTGGAAAGATCAGCAATATTATCCCCCACTCTCTCTATAATACCAAAAATGAGACCAGAAAAAAGCTTGAGAAAAGGTTTAGCAATAGGCCATATAACATATACAGCCATTGCAAAAACGAAACTTGTAACAGCAAAGACTGCTGAAGCTAGGAACCCTCCAACAACAACTGCAGCTGCGGCCATCACAGCAGTTAGCATCCCAAGTTCAACCATCATTCTGCTTGATATTTTAGATGCTACTGGATGAGGATACTCTGGCAGTTTTCCCACCCATGACTGCATCACAAGATTCAGTGGTAAATAAGTATGTTTAAATTTCACAGTAGCAGTAATGGAGGTAATAGAATTTTATATCAAGTTCCACAACACAAAAAAGTGTATTCATAAGGAAGCTACAGAGATGAAGGATCCTAATGATGAAGTCATGCTTTTACTGTGACTCAACTAGCAGCAGTCTTATATTTTGCTAACTAATCCAATGTTTGCACTAAAATCAGCAGAATACAGCCCTGCATTAGACCTGACTATCTGAGATCAGCAATCAAATCCCTCAAAAAATTAGATCGCTAAGATTATTCTTCCTCATAAGTCAAAATTAACATATTAAATCATTAACAATCATGTCTTTTTATATAGCATTCACCTTTTTATACATACTGTAGATATTTTGTACTAATGTGTATATATGGCAGTTAAGACGTGTACTATCAGCTTATTGAAACTACTTTCATTGAGCCTTCCCTTTCTTTCAGCCTAGATTCTGAAGGTCATAAAAGGGTAACCACACAAATATGCGACTGTTCATATCAAATTAGATTAACTTTGGTTTGGTTTAACAGTTAAAGCATGAGCTACTATTCCACTATTTGATAGTCATTCTACAAGATTACAATCAATGATCTTTTACAGTAACTAAATATAATTATATGTTGTGGTGCTAACATATTTATCTGCATACATAACATACCACATATCAACTAGAGGTTTCAGTTTACAGACTACAGCTTTTTGCACAAACATTTACTACTTCTCGTTTTAAGTTTGTTAATATTGCCAAACATCCATACAACAAATGACACTTGTTGACTTTCTTTTTGGGTAATTATAAAGTACCATTTTTTCAGGTAGGCTAAAGGGTCCTCATTCTTCACACAAAAAGTTTTCATTTTGAAATAAACAAGTGAAATATATTTCTAACATAGACAAAATAATAATGGCTCCGCTTTTATATTAAACCCCAATAGACAATAAAGTGATAAGAACTGCTTCTTCTTCGAGCACATCATCAAACCACAGGTGTAATACAAAATACATCCAAGGATATTTTCCAGGTAAATTAAAGCATAAAATGAATAACCATCATTTGCTTCTTCTCTATTTCATATCGAGGCCCGGTGTACTCCTCCAAAACAGATTGTGCTTCATCCTCATCCAAATTCATTGTCCTGAAGACATCAGTAAAACATTAAAAGGGGAAAAAACCACTAACAAAAACAGTCAGGCAAACAAATGTAAATTCGTAGAATCATTAAATAAAAGAAAGACGCATTCATAATTATATGAAATTCACCACTTAGTTCTCTGCAAACTCTTGTCTCCGGGAATTTCTTTCAACTCCACAACAAAATCCACAAACCCAAATCCAGAAGAAACACCATCCTCCTTGAAGGTCAACAACTTTATTTTGTCACTCTCCATGGCTTTTAAGAAATCCTCCAAGGTCATCCTGGGTAAACCCTCTACATTCCTATCAAATTCTTCTTCTTCTGAAATATTCTCACCAAATACTTGTTCTGGGACATAAAGCTTTCCTTTATACTCTCTCAAAATATCCTTCAAATACACATTCCCAGAGTTAACTCCACGCTCATTTTGACCCTCATCCCCTTTCTTTTCCATTAACTCCTTCAAACCCAACCTCTTCAATAACCCAAAAACCCCACCATCAGAGCTCCTGTTTCTCCTTAAATTCTCTTTTTCTTTCAATGTATACAATTTATTACCAATCAAATACTTGGGTTCGACCTGGCTAGGATTTTCCTTCAAAACCCTAGTCACAAAATCATCTTCCGTCGAATTGGAAGGCTGAGCCCGAGACTCCGTACCCGACTTTGTCCAAATCGCACAAGGTTTTGTTTTTGGCGCAAATGATTGATGAAAGAAAGCTGGTGCTTTTCGGGTAGTGAAATTGAAGCTCAAACCTTTTGAAAGTTTTTGAACTGGGATTTTGATGGGGAGTGATGATTTATAGGTGAACTGAGGACAAAAACACCCAGGCAATATGAAGATATTAGCTGTGCTAATTGTTGAAGAATACATTGTATATATACTAGGGTTTATCAAATTAGGGTTTTAAAGGTATTGAAATGAAAATTTGGCATTGCCGGATGTCTTCAGGCGGAGCAGCAGCAGGAGGAAGAGGAAGGGAGATCTTGTTTATCCTAAATGGAAATTTTCTGCCGGGTCGGGTAACGCTGATGATTGGTTTTGGACTAAATTGCAAATTTTGTCATGTTTTTGCAAAATTGTTCTCTAAACTTATTATTTCCCACATGTCTCCTCCATAAATATATTACTTCAACTTTTTAAGCAATTTTTGTTAATTAAATTTAACAAAAAATACTACTACCTCCATTCTTAAAAGATTGTCGTTTAAGATTTTTACACATGTATTAAGAAAGTCATTTAACACTATCATTTAAAATTTATTTGAAATTTCATCACTATCCGTTTATGGGAAGTTGAAAATTATTAATATAAAGTAAAAAAAATTTCAAAATATGAGATTAGTAGGGTGATATAGGAAAATAAATAATTTAATATATTCTAATATCTCAATAGAATAATAATAATAATAATAAATATCAAACTTAAATATTAAATTTAATATAAGCACTCCATTAATTGAATAATCGGCCAAATATATGTTAATTGAAATAGTAACGGGACCCCATATGTGTATATTTATCTAACAAAATATAATTGATTTTGAATTTTCCACTCATCTAAATAAATTATTTGGGCCGTCTAAAATTTAAGATAAATTACACCGTTCATCTAGTACCGGAGGAACACAACTATATATATATATATATATATATATAGGCTTTAAAGCTTTATCAGGGCTTTATTCGTGTTTTTATTTCAACTACTGCCAGGCCAGCTGTTAACGCACAGAGAAACACTCGCTACAAGTACGAAGGCGAACGGGGAAATCTAAAGCTGCAAACTTTCGTGTAATTCCCCCCTCATTATCTCTTTATCGCTTCGTCTTCGCATAATTAGGTTTTGTTCTTTTACTTTTGGTATTATTATGTTTTATTTTCGAAACAGGTTTGAAGTACTCAATTATGAGTATTATCAGTCGATTCAAACAAAATTAACCTAAATTGCCAGATAGTAGATACTAGATAGCAAATTACGAAGAAAAATGATGTGTTTTTTTTATCAAAATTTTAATCGACATTCATTTCGTTTATAATTTTTTTTCACTTTGATCAGTCCCTGGAAAAATGGATATGGATGATAAGTTAGAGATATTGAAGACTGAATTGCAGCAGTTGTTAAAGAAAGGGGAAGAATTGATTCAACAGTTACCCATAAAAGCTGAATGGGTTCAACATTTACATAGCAAAAAAGAATGGATTCAACAGATACCTCCAACTCAACTTTATGTCGCAATTAGCGTGGTGTTTGTCACTATCTTTCTCCTCTTTATAGGTAATAATTTCTCACCATTTAAATTAACAATATTCTTAGATGGTATGAATAATTATGTGGTTGAACATTGGTTGTTTGTTGCTCAGGTTTGGAGATTATGTAAATACAATGTGCAGAATTCTCTAATTTAAATATGGCATACTTGTGATTTCTAAATTTGATGAGATTAATAGAGACCTGGAATTTTATTTATTATGTTTTAATTACTGTGAACCTGCAACCACTACCCTTAGATGTGCCCTTGATACACCATATGGTGCACACAACCAACCATGCATAGCGGGTAATCACATAATAAAATATGCATGGGTTGTCCCGAGGAGAAGAGTGCTTGAATTGTTATGGAATGGATTCATTTCGGCTGGCTTGTTTTTGTTTGTACCTGAACAGATTATGTTGGAAATGAGATTTGAAATATTAAATATTAGAGCATTTTGAGGCTCAATTTAATGAGGGACCCACATTCCTAAAATGCCGGGTCTTTGCACCAATGTGTTCTCCTTCATGAGGAGTATAATTTGGTATATTTATGTGTTCAAATCCATTAAGAATTGAATGAGAAAATTGACTCCAAAGTCACCTACTTGAATGTTGTAAATTGCAAAAGTCCCACATAGGGCATTAGAGGGAAAAATGAAGAACATATTTATGGGATGTTTGCTCAATGGGAAGGGCCCTAAGGACACCCCACTTTTGTGGAAAGGAGAGAACTTAGCCAAGGCATGGTTCAAACCCGCGCGCGCCGCCGCCATCTGGCCGGGGTTCGGGTTCGGGCGGGTCATGATATATAATTTTTTGAACAAAATTTGTTTAATAATTTAACAGATTTTGTTTGAGTGTTATCATGATACGTATTGATCAGTTAGTACGCCAATGGTAATAAACCGCGAGATTATTTCTATAAATAATTCATCTGGGCGCGCTAAAAAGATACAACTTTTTCCCGTCCCGTTCTTTTTCCTTCCTTCCCCGTTCTGCAGTAATAAACTCCCGTTCCTTCTCTCTATTCTGCAGTTCCGTTCTGCAAAGGTATTTCCCTCCCGTTCCACAGTATATTTTCCGTTCCGTTCCTGTTGCAGCGTTTCCCGTTCTCTGCAAGTAATCCCGTTCTCTGCAAGTAACATTGTGTAGTAAGATTTATTTTAATCTTTTACAAGTTTATTTCATGCATGTATCATTTGTCAGTTCAGTACATAAACATTGAATTTGGTTCGATATGTTTTTAATTTTGAATTGCTTCTAATTAAGAACTGAAAATCCGTTTTATCTTGGAAAGCAATTATTCAATTAATCCTTAGCACCTGTGAGGGAATAAATTTGTTTTAAGGAGACTTTGTGAATTCAAAGGACTCGGATTTATTTATTACTATTTTCTGTATTATATATATATAAATTTATGTTCTGTTTTATCATATTTATATATATATATATATATTAAATAATACTATATATTACAGATAACAGATTATTTGTAACTCTGGATCGCACACATAAAATTCTCGAGCTGCAAATATATTCTGCATGATTTTCATGATAATAAGCACTTTTTACCTATGTAAGGCGCCTTGCTTATCTTGTGGAAGTTCAGAAGATTAAGACTTTTTCCACTATTCAATTAATTTGCAGTTCGCATTTTCAAGCACAAGGCATCTAATACCATTGTACTTACTGGGCTTAGCGGAAGTGGGAAAACTGTTCTTTTTTATCAGGTATGCACTTACAACAGCGGTTACTTTCTAATTATGGTCGTGCTATATTTGTTCCCCCGCTTCTATATTATATCAAGGTCACTGTAATCCCTATTTCATGATTTTAAGTCAGTACTAATTCACTACCAGAAAATTACGTTGAACCCTTTTGTTTTAGTTTTTTTCTTCTTCTTATGTGTATTGCTTTTTTATCAGTAATTGATTAGGATGTTTTTTTCTTCTGTAATTGATTTTAGTGAATAATCGATTTTGGACTATTTGTTTCAGCTTTTTAGGAAAAACTCGAGTGATCCTGGGCAGAGGTTGTTTTTTGATTTTTTTCACATTATTTCAAAATCTCTGTCTATTCTCTTCGATGCACATTGTTTGTATGTTTGATTGGATATTTACCACCTTAAGTTTCATTATTGAATTTTGCTTCCCAAACAGACTTTGATGCCCCAAAGTATCTGGAAACATATAGTCTGGGAGACATTGAAATTGTTGTTTTTATCAAAAAAAAGTCTAGATCACAAATTTGAAATTGATTCTTGTTATGTTTCCTTTCTTCTTCTTTGTCTGGTAATCATCTGACTATTTGTATGGTGTTGGAGTACCCACTTCTTTATATTTCCATGCAGAATATCCTATAAGCCTTATAGTTTTCTAAACTCACTGTCATGACATGATATGAATGCCCATGCCAGCTGCGAGATGGCTCTTCTCATCAGGGTACTGTGACATCTATGGAACCAAATGAAGGCAGTTTTGTGCTACACTCAGAGACCGGCAAGGTAAAATATTTTTCAGCATGGTGAGAGAATGCTTAATTAGTTACCATTATTGAAGTCTCAATTCCAAAAAACTGAGGTTTCATCTTATTTATAACACGAGTGTAAAATATTCTTCCCATAGGCGTGCTAGTCTCTAGTACTAGATGAATGGTAGTGCCAATTAATTTGTGAAATATGTTATCTTCTATTTCCTGTGCAACAACATTAGTTTACAGGCTTTTGTGTTGTTGGCAGAAGGGGAAGATAAAGCCTGTTCACTTAGTTGATGTTCCTGGGCACTCTCGTCTTCAAACAAAACTGGATGACTTCTTACCTCAAGCAGCCGGCGTAGTTTTTGTGGTGGATGCTGTGGAATTCTTACCAAAATCCCGTACTGTTTCAGAGTATGTACAAACTATGATAAATTTTTTGAATGCATGTAAATATAGACAAACATTATGGATAATGCCTACAATACTGGTTTTCGCATCTTCTAAAGTAGTTATGTGCCTACAATACTGGCTTTCACATCTTCTGATGTAATTATGTGCAATAGGTACCTCTATGACATTTTGACGAAAGCAAGTGTAGTCAAGAGACATATACCGGTACTAATCTTGTGCAACAAAGTGGATAAGGTTACCGCACATACCAAGGAGTTCATCAGAAAACAGCTGGAGAAGGAAATGTATGTTTTCCTTCAGATATTTGTTCATCTTGTAATCAGTGGACCCTACTTACTATCCATTTGAGGAGAACCTTGTGGAACTAACGTTTTTACTTGTGGAAATATCAATTCTCTTTCTTCATTTTAGTTCTAAGGTGACATCATTGAATTGAATACTTAATTCGTAGGCTCTCTTTAGGCCATTGTTTTTAGAGTAGAAACGATAAATGTCTTAAGCAACTATTTTCTGTCTTTGTGGTTATTTTGATATTTGTTTCATTTCAAGAAAACATGTTGGATTGGATTATTGGATGTGCAAAACAAAATTTTCAACTTTGCATATAGTTACTAAAAACTCGGTCATAAGGATGTAAAAAAATTCCAAGTGAAGATTTGGATTATCCTGTATTATCTGATTCTGCTCAATTCTTAAACAGTGACAAGCTCAGGGTATCAAGAACTGCTGTGTCAGCGGCAGATGTAACAAACGAGCTCACACTTGGGGTTCCTGGAGAAGCATTTGCATTTTCTCATTGCCGTAACAGAGTGACTGTTGCAGAAGCTTCTGGTCTGACCGGAGACATATCTCAACTAGACCAATTCATCAGAGAACATATAAAACTTTAAGGACAATTTCCTTTTTCCTGAATTGGTTGGGATTACTAATCTCAGAGTATGGCATTAGATTTTCCAGATGTTGTGAAATCAATCAATTGAACATATTTTAATCAAAATTTTGCTTAATTAATGTTAAACTTGAGATTTAAACTTCTTGGATGTCGTGTATGATTTAGCCAATTGTGTATTTCAGAGTTGTCTTTATCAGAAAGTTAAATGTGAGAAATTTATTACCTTATTATTAGCCCAAATAGAAGTGATTGCAGGACTTTGTAGCAAGTTTATGGAATTGTTAGGTTCATGACTAATTTATAACTTCAATTGAAGTAGGCGTTTTGAATCCCCTTAAAAATTGTAACAGTTCAATATTAGTCCAAACAGGTGCTACCAGTCATTAAGCATGTAGACATTACAGTATATTGTATATTTGACTAGCACAACAAATGAGTTGACAATAAACACTTTCAGGTTGAAATTCATATTTAAGTTTTGTTACGAAATAAAATAAAAAGCATAAATAAACCAAGAGTCAAGCCAAGTATTAAGTTGCTCAAATTTGATTCACAAAATTTATTTACTATAATAAAATAAAATTTGGTCATTTAACAAACTTTTCGATATCAACAAAAAATTATAATTTGAAAAAGTTCAAATAATTTATCGAACTTTAAAATTTGATCATATTTAACTCATTTATATTTCGAGTTGAACTCGAATCGAACTTTTAATCGAGCTAGTATAAATCGAACCCGAACTGTTTGCTTATTTTACCGCCTTAATCCAAAATGAACTTTCATCAAACAGTTGACTTGTATCTCAACAAAAACAAGTGGACTATCGATACTCACTGTTATACATTTTTGTTATCTACAATTGCTGTATTATACACTGGTATTTGGTCAAATCCTCAAATCTCCATGCTTGCTAATGAATAGAAAGGCATCGAATGATGACGTGAGTGAGCTAGAAAGGTTTGAAAATGCGACTGCTGGATAACTTCATTCAGTCCGCTGGGCAGCCTCAACATACTGCTCAGCAAGTTTCTTCACCTTCTCACCTTCCTTGATCAGGAAATTTGCATTTGTGTCTTTGGAGTGGTGCTTCATAATTTTATCAGTTGTCTTCCCTACAGCCCATCTATACTGTTCAACCGTGATTACACCACTTTTGCACAGAGGTCTGATGTGCTCTTTAATGTAAGCTTCTACCTGCATTGAAAAGGAAATACTGATGAGGAAAACAAGAAAATGAAATACAAAATACAATCAATCTTGATGTATAAAGTGAAGAAAAAAGCAGTACAAGCAAAAAATATTCTGCCATATGAAACAAAGAGCAGAACTAGATATGATACACCCATTTTGTTGACGTTGACGTATAGCAGTCACATGAAACCACCCCCACTTATTTGAAATCATATATGGTCCTGGACTGCCAGTCGGATGAAAAAAAAAGGCGAAGAAAAAATTTCCTTCCGTCTTTTTATAGCAACCAATTCAACTTTAAAATGGAATTAACAATTTTGCTCCTCACAGTGTTTGGGGACTGCTTACAAAATAGTGAATTCATATGAAAGAAAATTCTGATGATGTTGAGTACCTTCTTATATACAGATGAGTTGCAGCCATCATTCTTCTTTCTGATATCCATCTTATGCATCTTCTCTTTCCTTGATGTATTCTTCTGGGACTGGCTGGGTTCATCTTCTCCACCAGAAGAGTGGCGAACAACTGTGGGGATTGCCAAGTTCTCTGCACAAGTCTCTCTGTCTAGGTCAGATGCCTTCAGTGTGTGATTAGATCCATTGTCTTCACTGTTTTGGGGTTCATCTGGCTTCATAGATGCTATTTCTGGGAACTTTTTCATTAGTGGCTCTTTATCAGGGCCATATAATTCTTCACATTCTGCAAGAGAAAGATCTTCACCTCCTTCATCAAGTGAGGAACTTTGAGGATCACAGTTGTCTGTCTTATCATTCACATTTGATCTCCCGCTGCTTGTATTAGTAAGACTTCCAAGCAAATTGGAAGAACCTTCTGGTTCCTCGACTATTGTTGGCTCCTCATGATCGTCAAAATCCTGAGCACCATTTGATCTATCAGAGTCGATGGTGGAGAAAACTACTTTCAATTTTGGTTCTCCTGGTTGTAGCTCAGATAGTTTTAATGCACTAGCACCGATGAAGTCTTCATCTTCCAAATCATACTCAAAATCGCCATATATATCAAGTTCTGGTTGAGAATCCATCTCAAATACATTATCAGGTTCTTCCTGTTCAAGCGTTTTTGAAGTATTAACTTCCTCAATTTCCTCCAGTGGACTATTTGGAGGGGAATCAGACAAAAGCCCTGCATTTCTTAATGCCTCATCAACCTCCAAAAAGGAAGAACGATCATCGGTTGCTTCTACAGATCTATCAGTAGGGACTTCTGAATTTCGGTTAGGGTCCGACTTTGTGGCTCTACCAGATGAGATGGTATCTGATCTATGCAATAGCTCCTGAGAACATAGATTTACATATACTAGTTTGCTGTTTGACCTATCAGCAACCTCTTTTTCAATATTAACTGCATCTGCGACAGCCAACTCTATTTCTGCAGTTCTGCGATTGACTGGCATATTTGCTTTTCTTAAAAAGTGCTCCGTGAGGCGGTGAAGTTGAGCCTGCACAACAGTTGTTTAGCTAATTATTAATAGTCTATATGAAATGACTGATTTAAACTCTTAGTAACATTTAGTTTCATGATAAAAACTCCAGCAATTTTAACAAGGTGAAAGCTAGAATAAATAATTAGTTGAAGGACTGTACTTACAAAATTATTTGTGAAAAAGGGCATTTTATATTGATATTTTGGAGCATTGCATGATGTGTTTGGACGAGAAGAATGGATCCAGTTGAATGTTTTCCAGTGGCTATAATCTTCTTGTACAAGTCCACTTGATACAAAATAAGTAAGGAATGTAAGAAGTAAAGGTGTAGGAATGGATTGGTGGTTTGTCGTTCTAATTAAGTGGCAACAAAAAGCAGTGACACAATAAAGAAAGTAGAACTAGTAGTGGTGATTCTGGTAGTACCACTACTTATAGCGCAGGTGGCAGTATGGTGGAGATTGGTAAGTGGGGAGAAGAGATTGAGGCAATGTCTGAAAAGCATATGTTTTATGTTCACTTTCCTATTTCTCTCATGAATAATAGTCCAAGAACATTGTTTCCAATCTCCGAGACATTCAGCTTAATAGATGTAATTGATTCTACTTTCTCAAGGAATCCAAACTTAACTTCTTGAGCTTGGATCTGGATCACATATTCTTCCATAAGATAGACCACATTTGTTATTGTGTTTTCTAATGTAAACAATGAAATTTAAGATGTCTCATTTCAATTTCGTCACAGGTACTCTTACCGTCCAAAAAGCCCTCGAAACATGATGAATGAACATATCATTTAGGATGGGCACATAGCCCTTCCTAAAAATTACATGGAGAAATAACTCTGCTTACCTGCCTAATTGATGTTGGGATTTTGTTATGACGACTGATTGCCAAAACTGGCCGCATATCTCTTGGAAGTTGAGCCTGATCAAATCATATTAAAAACATTAATAATGGTTGAATAAATAAAAGGACCAAAGGCGAGAGTAACAATTATGACATACTAATAAAGTATGGTTTCCTTTGAGCACGGCAGCGTCTTCTTGTTCCTGTGATGCATCCTTTCCTGTGACTACTGCTTTCCTTGAAAGAAACTGCTGGGCCCATTTCCTTTTGTCAGCCTTATTATCATCAGATTTACCAACTATTTCCTTCTGGGAGTTGGACTTGGAACCACCTAATTTAGAAATAGTTGGCCCTTCCGAGCATCTGTTTGAATGTAATTTACTGGAGGAAGCTTCACCTTTCACCATTGGAAGAGTACGCTTAGTCACATCACTAAAAATTGGAGTTTTTATCTGTGATTGAATAGCATTCATGCATAGAGTTTTAGAGAAGTCGTTGCCCAAAGATTGCCTAAAGGCCTTTTCCGTTGTACTGGCTTCTTTATTTTGTCCAGAAATACCAACAGCTTTTAGAGTTGACAGAGGCTTGATGTCATCCTTCCGTGGAAAAACGGATGAGTCTGCTAAATACAATCTTGAAAGAATGGAATTTGAGGCAGCCTTTTCATTTCCCTGGTTTATCTCTGTACTCTCAGAACTCTTTCTTAGCAGGTTGAGAACAGAATTCAGTGTCTCAATCTTTTGAGGCCTTGAAAATTTTGAGCAGCGGTACTTCCAAAATTCAATTTCACAATCCCGATTCCAAGCCCGTCGCCGTCTTCCACCAATCCCATATATTTTTTTTGTTAGACTTTCACGTACTTTTCCCTTTCGCAACAATGACTTTTTTGCCTTCAGATCCACAGGCAGTGACTTTTTAGTTTCAGCTATTGGTGCTGCCACAGCAGCTCTGAAAGCAGCCAACAGCTTTGGATCAAAAAGGTTGTCCCCAAGCTCTTTAGATGTTTTGTTTCGGACAGTATCTCTGATTTCTTTTCTTAGCTTTTGAACTAGTATTGATGACTCCTTGTCCTCAGTAGGTCTCCTCATTATCTTTTTTACCCTTAAGCCAGCGGCATTTTCTCTCTTTCCTGAGGACGTCTCTGCAAGGTTGTCTTGTGGAAGTTCCTTAGGTCTACGCTCTGTCCCTTGAACTATGTCCATTATACTGGTAGTGAAATTTTTCCTTTCCGATTTACCTCTTAATTTTCTATCTTTAGAAACAGTAGGAGATTTCTGAGCATCTTCTAAAACACATTCATCTGCTTGATTTCTAGAATGGATCAGTTGATTGTTTCTGTCAGCATCGACTTTCTTTGACAAAACTTTACTGCCAATTTTAGCTTTAATTACTTCATCCTCAGCACCTCTGTGAACACAATCACAAATAGGCAGTATAATTAGGATATGAAGGGGGGCAAAGGAAGAAGAAATTTAAGATGGAAACCGCAAAAGTTTTTGATTACATGTGGAGTAAGAGCCTATTAAAGCTAAAGGAGTAGGCATAATTACAATATTTCCGGTGCAGTAGGCAAATTACACGAGGTAAGAGTCGTAACTCATAACAACTAACAAGTCTCTTTACAGACGTATTTAGACCATATGTGTACAATCAAAATAAGAAAGCATTTGTCTGGCTCTAAAAAAGAGCTTGGGTATGCACATCTCATATTACGATTTGTCTGGGAGTCGAATTGCCTAATATTTAAGGAGGTTATTGTTCAATTATTTTCTAGCGTAAAGATGGTGCATTTTATGCCAAGTAGTGCATTTAGCATTTTGCACTGGACTCCATTGACTTAGTTGCAACCAATAATTCAGCTGAAATATTAATGTTAGTGAAGAGATAGTAATGAAAATTACCTCCAATCTCTATGCTTTCTCTTTGCACCAGAAATTCCATCAATATTCTTATTCTTATCTATTATAGTCTCATCAGCTGAAAACATTTCAGTAAAGATGCAATAAGAACTAGTGAAATGATAATCTCATTCAAAAAATATTATGAAACTACTTCATTATCACTATGATTACTTCTAGTGTTCCTCTGGTCAAGAAAATCCTAAAAGCTACCTGGCAATGGACATTCTCCTAAGTTATTCTTCAGCTGCACACCTACAGCCACTTGATCTTCAGCTAGTTTATTGTTAGTTTTGTCAACTACAATGAAGATGACATGAAGGCAAACACAGAACTGTCAAATTTACGCCAACATACAGCAGGGAAATCCAAAAATGGAAATGCTGCAAATTCTGTGACTGTATCATTACCAGACAAAGAAGGGCTCACAGATAAACCAAGATGGAGATCCAAACCAGATTCAAGAGATTCATTATTGTAAAGTTGACCAAATAACTTGTTTGAAGATGTTCCAAATCCCTCAGATACACTTGGTGTGCTCCTTGCTTTATCAACAAAAACCATCTTCAATTCTGTAGACAACAAGGAATTTGAAGGTGGAGTGAATGATGTCCCTTGTGATAAAGAGAGTTCTAGTTCCTCTGCCATTGAACTAGGTTCTATGTTGATCCTCTCATTTGATGGTGTTTCCAGAATGTGATTATTGGCAAAAGAACTAAGCATAGATGTATCAGTTTTCAAATCCTTGGATACACTGAAGCTTGAGAAGAACTTTCTCCTTCCTTCTTCAGTCCCTTCATTTCCTTCAATAGCAACCTTCTCTCCAGCATCGGAAACAGATTCAGACACTTGAAATGGTGCCTCCAGAGAAGGCTTTTCAGTCCCCTTGTTTTCTTTAATTGTAGCAGTTTCTATAGTATCAATTTTGGGTCCTTGCACACATTTAAGCTTGAGATTTTTTGGTTTTGTTCTTCAGTCCATTGCTTTCCTTCAAGCATTGAGACAACAACAGCTGTTTCTCCAGCATCGGCAACAGAGATCATCACTTTCCCAGAAAAAGCAGCATCAACAAAGCATTCACCACTAGAATTCTCTGGATTATGCTGGTTGCTTGGCCTCAGTACTAGAACTTCATCTGACTTTTGTGGCATTAAATTGACTATACACCTACACCAATGTGGAGTGTCAGCAAAGGAACAACTCAGAGCTACAAAAAAAACTGATAACAAAATATTACCATAGATGTGTGGTAAGCTGGAGACACATAAATGACATGGTCGTATTGATTTAAATTGCACCCACTAGATGTATGTAAACATACGACAATAGTTTTAACTCTTTATCTCAATTGGCAACAGCCTTAGTGGGACATTAGTCACCCAACAGCAAATACAAATAAGTAGATCCTCAATTCCCTAGCATGTACTAAATCGTTGAGGCATTCTTCCACAAATGCAACCAAAAGACTGAGGTAACTGCAAATATACATTTTATTGAAAATTTAAATAAGCAGATCCTAATTCACTAGCATGTTCTACATGGGCAAGGCATTCTTTCACAAATGCAACCCAAACACTGAGCTAAGATCGTGGATGACAACCACCCCACTTTAATGTTAGGAGAATAAAAAATATCGTTATTGATGAGATGTTAAACTGCAAATATACTTTGGACTTCAGTTCAGCATCCATAGCAAGGTACTGTTGGTTAGAGATGCCAACAACACTAAATTACACTCCAATCAAGTTGTTAACAATCTAATCTCATATAAAGTGGTAGCATATACCCGGTTCAGCTGAGTATACAAAACAGCCTATTGAATTACCTCGGGCATAACCATGAATTCTCACATGTGGCTTCTGGATCAAATCCCACGCAGAAAGCATGATACCTGTGTCCATGTAAACAAGAAACAATTATAGAAACAATTCATTAATGGATAAATCAGCATCACCAATCAAGATGCAAAATTTGAAGGAAGATATAGAATGATAAAAGAATACAGCGAGGACTGAGGAAGCAAATGTGTTTCAGAAAAAGATAATAACAGAATATAGTGAAAGCTCTTAGAGGAAGCAAATGTGTTTCTAAAAATGGTAATAGAAATAATGACATTATCATAACAAACACACCAAAAATTGCCAATTACACACACACACACATGGATGATATCACATTCTGACAAACTTCTCAAACTGATTATCTCATCTTGGTTTATGCTAGCTAGGCTCCGAACTGCTAGATCTAGGAATGGGACAAGACCAGTTGACAATTAATTTATATCATATATTCTCTCCAGGATAAAAGTCCTCCATTGACTTTAATGATCAAATTGACCATTTTTCATATCAATAAATCTTATTATTCTTTTGTATATATGCAAAAAAGCCTATAAACATTATAAACAACATACAATTTAGTACTAATATCCATTTTTGCCTTTCTGAAAATCTAAATATATATGTTTAATTACTACTCCCTCCGTTCCTAAAAGATTGTCGTTTTAGAAGAAAAAATGTGTTCCAATTTATTTGTCGTTTACAACTTTCTAGGAGAATAAATTATTTACTTTCCTATATCACCCCTACCTTCTCTTATTCTCCCAAAAAATTCTCTCCCTTGTATTAATAGTTTTCAACTTCCCATAAAGGGGTAGTGATGGAATTTCAAACAAATTTTAATTGTTAAATGATAGTATTAAATGACTTTCTTAATCCATGTGCAAAAATCTTAAACGACAATCTTTTAGGAACGGAGGTAGTACTTTTAAAAATGGTCAATTGACCACAAAAGTAAATGAATGACTTTTATCTTGGGACGGATGGAGTAGGACTTCTCATGTGTATCCAAGGGTCAGACGCTAGAGACCTAATAAAAGTTGATGAAAATGCTTTCAGAATACACCTCGCCTAAATGATGGGGACCACTATTTGGTTCTAGTTTAGTTTCCAAAAATTGAGTACAGGTTGACATTTTAATTTAGTTCGGCAACAATTTTAATTAGCAAACATTAATGCATAAGTTCTATTACAATTAGACTAACTGGTAGAAATGCATAAGATCAATTCCAATTGATTAAGCGGATCTACCTACCAATTTTATACTATATAGTTGATGGAAATTCTAAAATAATTAGTATGAAGTTTTCAAAAGTGAGATTTTTTAAGTATGATCAAGAGAAAAACTCAGCAGGATGTATTGCAGGTAGAACTTTGTTTTGCAACTTTTATCAAACTTGTAGGGGTGCCTTGGGCTAGGGGTTTTCACCGGAAAAAACCGGACCGAACCGGTTCGAACCGAATACCGATAGTACCCAAAATAGGGTACCAAAACCGGAACCGATTGAATCGGTATGCCGGACCGATTAGCCGGTTCGGTACCGGTTTTTACCTTGCTAAAATCGGCCCCAATTTTAAACCAAAACTCAACCTAATTTTAATCCAAAACCGGCCCAAGAAGAGGAGCCCAAGACTTGCTTTTAAGTCAAAATTCGGCCCAAGGTCAAGCAACCCAAGACTTGTACCAAGCCCAGCCTTCTTTGAGCCAAAATTCGGTCCAATAAAAAATAAAAGACTTGGATGTCTTTTTATAAGAAAAACTTCCTTAGACTTTTATAAAATAACCAATGTGGAACTTGACTATTAAGGTCATGTGTCTTTTTAAAAGGAAAACTTCCTTAGACTTTTATAAAGAAACTAATGTGGGACTTGGCTATTAACAACTCACTTAGTTGTATTTTTATAAGAAAAACTTCCTTAGACTTTTATAAAATAACTAATGTGGGACTTGACTATTAAGGTTTCACTTGTAGTTTTTTTTATAAGAAAACTTCCTTAGACTTTTATAAAATAACCAATGTGGAACTTGACTATTAAGATCTCACTTGTAGTGTTTTTATAGGAAAACTTCTTTAGACTTTTTATAAATTAACCAATCAATGTGGGACTTGCAAACAACCATATTCTATCCAATTAATTAAGACTTTTATTCTAACTTAGGAGCAGATCTTTCCCAACTTATTGATAAATAATTTAGTTTATCTAATTTCTTTTACTTTTACCAACTTAATCAATATAGAACTTCTAAACCACCAACTATTAATGTATTTAAGTTTATCTAATTTCTTTTACTTTTACCAATTTAATCAATATAAAACTTGTAAACCACCAACTATTAATAGTTGATAGTCTTTTTATAAAGCAAAACTTCCTTAGACTTTTATAAAATAACCAATGTGGGACTTGGCTGTTAAGGTATAGTCAAAGCATATATTTCCCAACTTATTGATAAATAATGTAAGCAACTTATTGATAAATAATTTAAGTTTATCTAATTTCTTTTACTTTTCCAATTTAATCAATATGAAACTTGTAAACCACTAACTACTAAGGTTTCATTTTATAAAGAAAACTTCCTTAGATTTTTAACTAGGATGTCTTTCTTTTTTAGACTTTATCAATTAACCAATGTGGGACTTGGCTATTAAGGTTTTTTTATAAAAAAAACTTCCTTACTTTTAAAAGTGAATCAATGTGGGACTTAACTATTAAGGTTTCACTTTGAAGTCTTTTTATAAGGAAAACTTCCTTAGACTTTTATAAGTTAACCAATGTGGGACTTGGCTATATATTCTTTAATATGTATTCTCTTGTCTTACCAATATCCCACATTGTCTAATTTGTGTTCTCATGTCTTACTTCTATTCTATAAATAGGGGAGACCACCAATTCAAATTTCATTCAAGTCCCAAGTATTCTATTATGTCTTTTCTTGTGTTAGTTCTATAGTTCTATTTTATAAATAGAGGAGACTTTAATCCAATTTTACAAAGCTAAGTGAATTTTTATTTTTTTTAAATGAATTGAACCGGTACAACCGGTTCGGTCCGGTACGTACTGGACTTCTGAAATAGGTAACCGGAACCGGTACCGAAAACCGGTTTGTACCGAACCGGTCCCGAACTGATTTTTTTGTACCGAACCAGTCGGTTCGGACCGGTCCAGTTCGCCTCAAAAACCAAAAATACCAAATACTTTGAACAGCCCTACCTCGGGCCACCAAAAATTATCAAATATCAGTGATGTCAAGGTTTTCGTATATACTTCTACAAAAACATTCTGAGTGTCAGTTGATTGTCAGAATTGAGCTAGTCTAACAAAGCATGAATCCTAACTAGTTCAAAAAATTTAAATTCTTTTGTTTTTGAACTACAGATAAAAACAAACCAATGTATTAACAAGGCAAGGCTCGGATGGTGTTTATATTAAGTCTCCAACTGCTCAATATTCTTGAATGAAGCATGATTTTACACACTACAAAAACAGTGGCTGACATGATACTTAATAATATGGTATAATTGTTATATATTCTTCACTCATCAACCATAGCAATTTGGCAAGCTCCACAACACTCATTCTTTATTGTGGAATTTGCCAGAATAGGCCCATGCTACATCCCAAGATGTGTGCAAAAGCTCCACCCAACTAAGATTAATAACAAAAACTGATTCTGAAGTGAAAACCACTTAAAAAGATACCTGACCTTGTGGTGATAAAGTACAGCACTCACAACACTTGGTTTGCCAGTTGCCATAAACAACCAGCTGAAATTGACAAGCTATTACTCAATCACCTTTAAAATATAAAGAATATATATCTAACATAAGATACAAACTTACCATACATCACATGAATCACAAGCAATTGATGTATCAAGGTTTGAGTATTCTTCAATTGATTCTGACAAGCTTCGAACTTTGCAGCCATCTCCATCCAAACAGATAATTGCCTACAAGATGATACAGTTAGTGTAGACTTGAGAATAAACTACATAAGTGAAAATGGATACCTAAACCAAAGAACAAAAAAATCCTTCCTAATATTTTGAGAAGACACTGAGCTTCATTCAGGGTTCAATCTAATAAATACAACCTGGGGGATAAGAATAGCAGTTCAGGGCCACTGGATTTTAGATATATTTTTATAAGTAAATTGGCCCCAAGTATGGGATTGGAACCCACCTTGAGGTTATTCCTCAAGGCCTCAGCCGTTTTTCCCACCCCTTGGAGATAGATTTTGTTAATATCAGAGACAATAATGAAGTTCAAATTTTCTTTACACAATATGTAACCTCTCCCCGTTAAGCTCCCATCTGTCATAGAACTTCTTGATGCTTCGGCTGCATAATTGAACCCAAGTACCTGACTAATGTGTAACCAAAATATAGAAAAATCCTCCTTACATTTTTGAGATGACAAGTGAAATTCATTCAGGGTTCAACCCAATATATCCAACCTGAGGGACAACAATAGTGCTCAAGTGCTACTAGCTTTTGATAATTAGTGAAGAGGTTCCAAATCTTTATTTTCAGTCTCAAGCCTCTTTTCATTAAGTTTCTATCTCAGTCATAGATGGGTGTGATGCTTCTGCTGAAGAGTTGAAATTGAGTATATTACTATTCTTTCAAAGTCTTAATAAATTAATTAGGTAAGACTGATCTACCCTTGTTCCAAATATATACATATTGCATCCTCAAATAAGAGTCAAAGCTGGGAGCCTAGGACACGATCTAAATGAATTCTAAAATTCACAGAGAAGGATCCATAATACAGGAGATTATATGCCAATATCAAGACAAATGGCCACCATCCAGATTTCAGAACTGTTTCCTACTCTTTGGAGAGCAATTGTCATCTAGCAAGAGGTGTCATAATATCTTCAAAAAATAAGGAGGTATTCTACATGTTCTTTTAAACGTTAATTTTTAAGAGGGCTCTGACAACAGCTAAGAATCATACCCATTGGGAATATCAATTTATGTTCAAACTAAAAAATTACTTACATTTTCATCAATATAGTACGATGGAAAAGATAGAGTGTTATTTTTCCCTTCAATGCACCAATCATCATCTCTGCAAATATGATATAAAATATGAGTTTCAAACAAAAATAACCGCTAATAACCTATCTGTTGTGGGAATTTACTAAAATACAAGCACATTAATCTCATACTAAATAACTAGGCCATCAATCTTGATTCTTGAAATCTCAAAGCACAAATAACATCAACAAAACACATTACATAAGAGGCTTCATCATTCTTAAGATAGTTATTCCATTTATGTGCCTATCAAGTTTATCTATTTTATTATGAAAAAGAGTTTCATGGAGATAAATTTATTTGAATTCAGAGATCTCTCCAATTTCAAATCTATTACCTTAAGGAGACTCGAATATATGATAGCGTATTAATAGAACAATAAGTTTGGACCAAAATCGAATGCCAAAGCAAGATAATAAGAACTGAAAAGCTGGCGGCTAGGAGCAAGTTGAAGCAACAATTCATGTTAGCAAAACACTAAAATCCAACCTTAGGAAGTCAAGAATTTTTCCATGGTCTTGAAAAGTAAAGTCTAATCCAATTTCACAAGCTTAAAGGTGTAACATGTTATTCATAATTTATATGTTTGCTGCTTCAAAGTCAAATGCATTGGCTTAATTCCACGAAATGTGATTCAGTAAAAACAATCCCTCTTCCACGTTTCATGTTGATCCTGCCTAAGACATCTGACTAGGAATTTCAAAACCATCAAGCTTAAGCATTCTCGCTTGCAACGTGGTTTAGCTAGGCAACCATCATGGCATCATGCAGGCTATGGCCATCAAGATACCAAAAGAGCAGTAGAGTTGGGACACAAGAAGCTAACATATGCAGATATACTGATCATGCAAAAGATAATATTTATATTTGGCATGCAATAGTGTATGAGGCACACCTAACATCCTGCATACAATTACTTAACTAAAATACAAAAGCACTGGCGAAGCAGAATTTTCTTAACCATCAGAACAACACGATTATTATCTAGGGCTTCTAATAAGTTTCTAATATTTTGCAGGTCCTAGAAACTCTGTTTAACCTTAAAAGCACATGATCCCTGTGAGAAGTAGGTAAATTCTGTAACATATTGATGTAACACTAGTTATTATCTGGAGTTATAAGAAACAAAGGTGATTTCCCAATTTTCAGTTGGAAATTAACATTCAAGGATATATGATAATAAAGAAATACCTGGATTCCAAGTCCTCATCAGCATTGTTACTTCCAATGGTATCATATACCTTCACAATTACTCAAGTCATAAGTAGGGTTAGCCATATCATCGAGGAATCTCAAATAGCAATTCTGAGAGAACTTTAAAGATCAACCAAAAATTATCAAGAACCACAAAGGCAAGAGATCAAGGGAAATAAAAAAGGCTGTGCAGGAACAATTTTAAACATACAATGACGAGGATGACAATGCCAACAAATGAGGAAGCACTTGTAAGACAAGAAAGGAGCAAGGCACCAAAAGTTTCATTACTTACAGGCACACATGTGATCAATTGAAATTCATTCTGACAAAGTGGACAAAGATTTGTTATTGTAGACCAGTTATCGATGCATGTAAAACAAAACCTGAAATTCAGAAGATGAGCTGAGGGCAAGTCAAAATTATTTCTGAGCTAAACAAATAACCTGTAATTAACATTTCTGAAATTCTTAGATGAACTGCGAGCTGAAATACATAAATTTTTATTACACACAGTAATAGACTCCATAGTCCATATTATGTTTTGAAGGGTACAAAAGATTTAATACGTTATGATAAAAGTCAAATTAGTAGGAATAGCAGAAAATTTTTCTTTATACAGTTATATGAAAAGTGTAAACACTAATATAAAAGTTCATATAGCATGTGCATAGTAAATTTTAAACATACATGTATATATATAGTACTCATAACTTCTATTTTTTTAATAATTCTTTACACTAACCAGACAATACACATTACCTTTTATGCTTACAAAGAGCATAACACAAAGGCTAAGAAGAAGGGATCCTCCATTTTCCCGACAAAGTACCGTATCCTGTGCGGGGATTCTCTCTTCCTTCATGACCTATGTGTTTGAAGGGTTGAGATATCTTATGTCTAACCGCTTGTTCCATACTATAGAAATAATCGCAAGAAATCTTTCGATAACACATTCCTATTTCTCAACGATATTCCACGATCAAGACAATTGGTTGAATCTTCTATGCTAAACTATACTAGCTATAAGGCGCTAATGCTTGACTAATTGAATATCAAGTAAACGAGACTCTATCATGATCTTATGAAGATGAGTCTTTGTCATGCCTGTAATAACCCACAAGGTTATAAGAGAACAAGCGATTGAGCCCTCTACTTAGCACCTCTTCAGCGACGATAAGGCTAGGACATATGGGGTCACCCTGCTTGAGACCCCTAGAATTCTTGAAAAAACCATGGCCCATTTATGATAATTGACAAACATGATTCTTCAAGTTGATAAGCTCATAAAGCTAAAGGAGAGAATTCAAATCTCTAACACACCAAATATTAAAAATTCAATTCTAAATGGTTGTTCGTACGCTTTCATCATGTCCAGCTTAAGAATTAAATTTCCTCCTCTAACCTTCTCATCAATGGACTCCTGACGTATACGAAAGAGTGCGTTCATTCAATTAATTCCTACCTCTATCTCTCTCTAAGATGCTTGGATTTTCAGTAGATAGAAGAAACTATAGATAAGGAGTAGGTGTGTGAGTGAGTCTAGTGACCTAAGGTTGTCTAACCAAATAATCCTTTCGTTTTATGACTTAAGGTTTGTAGAACCATGAAACTTGTGTTGTTTGTGTAATGTTTGTTGTTTTAATTTTGTAATATCTATTTTGTTGAATGTTTTATATATACACACACATATATTTAATAATTAAACATGTGTCAAATCTCCAATTTTAAGATTTGGCAAATCGTTCTATCCTGTATGATGTGTATGATGAATCAGTATCCGCTATGATGAATCAGTATTCTTAGCATAAAGGTTTCTCAAAAGAACTAGTATCAAAAAGAGGGCTACAAAGAAAGAAAGAAAAAAGAAGGAAAACTTTAATTTTTCCACTTTGACATGACTCTGCGAGAATGACAACCAATGGGTAATAGAATATCATCTGTTGGCCAAATGTAGCATTCTATTCTTAAGTAATTCCAGCTTCCAAATAAGAAAACTTCTTAGACTTAGCCAAGTGACAATTAAGGAATTTGATATTAAATCAGTCAATTGGTCACTAAAACTTGTGACAAGGTGGTCAATCTTATACTAAGCATATAATACAATGCATACATGATATGTAATTAACAGATGCATCTTCTATGGAAGAGGTTTACTCATTACAAAGAGATATGTTTCAACCGGCTGTAGAAAGCAAACTGGAAGAATTTCTACTTTATGGACTGTGTAGGGAGGGTTGTAAGGCCGCAACAAAAATAAAATTTCAAAAAGAGACAACCTTTTCAAAGTTTTTAAAGTATACAATCTACAATAATTAGGTCTTTGAACAAGATTTCTTAAAGCATCAATACCGATACCTAGGTGCTGAAAGAAATTACTAGAAAGAACTTGAGTTCTGTCTTTAACAAAAGGACCTACGAACATTACATATGAGGAAGAAGAGGATAGCAATAACAATATAGGAAAGAAGGTATATACCAATGCTGGCAACAATCCAGAACTCCTCTGTCAATGACAATATCCATGCATATGCCACATCTTTCAGCCTCGAAATTTGAATAATCCTGTGCCATATAATTCAGAGTATCATATACAACTATGCAATAGCTATTATAAAACAAAAGCAACCAACCAAAACTATTTATTTGATTATATAAAAATTGCCTGCAAGTTTCCATTTTTACTTACAAACACAAGCATAATAAATGATTGAAGGATTATAATACGTATACAGCCTATATGTTCTCTTTGCAGATAGTATTATAATAAGTTTTTGAAGTTTATTAATTTCCAGACTTGTATTACAACCTGTGAAACAGTTTGCAGTTGCCTTTCTTATTTAATTATTTAAATTTCCTGGCCCTACCTTCACTCATATCTTCCTCCAATTTTCTTTATTATAATGTTTTTCCCCTGAATGATCACTTCATTTTCTAAAACCAGAAACAAATTTCATTTCAAAAGTTTAAGACAAAACATTAGTGGAGTACTTGACAAAAAATAAACAAAAGCACTTGTAATTCAGAGAAAAAGAAAAAGGAAAAAAACCATCAACTAACCAACTGTGAAACAACCCGGGTCAAATCCCAAGTCCGGAACAAATCTCGGGTCAAATCCCAAGTCCGAATCGAATCAAATCCATCGCAATAAGGCCTCAAACTTATCTTCTTGGGTCATCTTAGCCCACCACAGGCTCCCAAAAGGTCATGACTTGAAGGTACTATTGGTAGTAACTTATTTCCTTATATGCAGATAAATTTTTCCCCTATCTTTCGATGTGGGACTAGAGTGTTACAAACTCTCCCACTTAAATTTCTGACGTCCCCGGCAGAATCCGATCACACACACAACCCTCTCTAGCCAATGTGGGATAATACCTGTTGGCTTCGTGTCCCCACCTCCGGACCTCCATCTCTCCATTGTGGGATAATACCACCAGCCTTCGTGTCCCCACCTCCGGCAATCCGATCGGATGACCCGACCCGAGCTTTTGAGAGTCGGCTTTGATACAATATGAAACAACCCAGGTCAAATCCCGAGTCCGGAACAAATCTCGGGTCAAATCCCAAGTCCGAATCGAATCAAATTCATCACAATAAGGCCTCAAACTATTGGCCCAATAGTATCTTCTTGGGTCATCTTAGCCCACCACAGGCTCCCAAAAGGTCATGACTTGAAGGTACTATTGGTAGTAACTTATTTCCTTATATGCAGATAAATTTTTCCCCTATCTTTCGATGTGGGACTGGGGTGTTACAAATTGTTACACTACTTTCATTCCAAACCATCCAACTTTTCTTTTTAGGTGCCTCGAAATGAGAGTGAAATAGAATCTCATTGTATTTCAGTACATTTAATCATGTTCATGGCCTATGTTAAGTCAAACCGTCTGTTATAATATTTGACTTTCGAATGTGGACTCGATTCTTAGATGGAGGTAGGATTACTTCTTACCCCTGTAGAAGATACATAATATATCAAAAGAGAAAAAAAGTAGCTACAAAATTCCTAACAAATGAGATTTGAGTATAACATTTTGACACTACCTTCGTTCCACAAAAAGAGTCCCATTTGAAAAAATTTACAAACTTCAAGGTCATAATTTTTGTTCCACGTTCCCCCCAACCCCACCCCAAAAAAAAAAAAAAAAAAACTATAATAATTGTTGAGTTTAGTAAAGTTGACATGATAATGAAATTATCAAACCTTAGGACATTTTGTCATTTTAGACTGCAATCAATAAAAAAAAAATGGAACTCTTTTTGTGCAACACAAAAATTGGCAAATGGAACTCTTGTTGTGGGACAGGTGTTATTCAAATTAAGAACATTTAACCTTTGAATGTGTTATCATATTATATATATGAATATATATATATATATATATATATATATATATATATGGGTGGTGGGTGGTGGGTGGTGGGTGGTGGGGGTGGGTGGGGGTGGGTGGGTGGGTGGGTGGGGGAGTGTGAAAGTGAAACCAAATGAATGCAAAAGGAAGTATTTTTACAGTATTGTTGTCATCAACTCCAAAATTATCTTCTTCTAGCATGCCCTCTTCTGTAACTAGTTCCACTTCCATATCGTCTCAAAGAGCCTGCAAGTAGAATAATCACAAATAAGAAGTCAGATTTGCACATTAGTAGTCGTAACTGATAAAATGCCTAGGGTTATTATCAACTCGTACAGATTCACAAAAAGGGATTTTTCTTGTTGTGATTTCAGCTCAGCGTGGCTAGAATTCCTTTGTAAAACTGAAAATGATCGATTGAATATTAATCATATATTACGAATTTACGATCGAAGAGGTTACATCAAGGAAAAGGGATGATTACCTTGCTAAGCTAATGATCACCAGGCTGTGTTTGATTCGGTTTTTGATAAAAAGTTTTGAAAATGAAGCAAGAATGCAAGCACCCAAACGGTTCGCTAAGGTTCAAATAGTCGAACACGAGCTGGGCAAATCAAAACCCGGACCAGTTGTTATTATATTGGATAGAGGCCTACAGTTACTACAGGCCCACAAAACTCTTCAATCTCAAAGTAGGTGAACTCTTGCATAAAATAGTGGCCGCATCAAGGCCTATTATTATTTGTCATGCACGTTTGTTTGTTTGTTAGGGGAATTGGACTGTGTGGGATTATTATTATGGGTCCTTTACACTAATATACAACATTTAGAAAGTAATTACAAAAATAAAACACGCACAACATAATTACAAAAATAAAACAACATAATATAAAGTTGCTAAAATCACGTATACGTCAGTTACGGACTCTCCTATATGCAACTAACCACTCCTAAAATCAAGCGACTGAACAAAACATGCAACTTTATACCGGAGAAATCCAAATCTTCACCTTCATGCGACACACCATTGAGATCGGAGAAGGCGAAGCTTTTCGTCGCGACACACCATCTTGATAATCTTGCATCTCTAAGAAGAAAAGCATTGTCATGACGAATCAGTAAGATCGAAAATAGCATACAAAATCAACAGCCTTCAAGATCGGTAACCAAAAACATTGTTGCGTTGATTGTTGAATACAAAATCAACATCGACTTCAATTCAAAATTTGTGGTATGTAAGTTTAAAACTTATAAGCATATAGATACTTATAGTTACTACTGAATTACTAAATTGATTATCTTTCTTAAGTTTTTCGAACTTAAATTGTCACAAAGTTTGAATATTGAATGTTGTGCTTGCAAAATGTATTTGAAAACATGTTTTATATTATGGTTACTAAGGTTATATAAATTGGTTCTTGTCAATGTTGGTTTGTTCTTGATTATTTTGTATTAGTTCTTTGTGTAACATTATACCGAATCTAATGATGTCTTAATTCTTGATTAATGCTATTTTAGTTCTTGCATAATATTACTAATTAATCTTTGACTTGGTTATTGACTAATCTTTGATTTGGTTACTATGTAATATTATATTAGTTCTTGTGAATCTTGACTTTTTCTTGTGTAACCTTATAATGGTTATTGATTAATTACGAAATTAGTTCTTGATAAAATTATTATAATCTTGACTTAGTTCTTCGTGTAAAAATATTATTTAGTGACTCATGCTAACTTGATTCTTGAATAATGCAAACTTAATTACTGCGATGATTAATTGATTCTTGTATTATTAGTTCTTTGAAGCGTATTAATGTACACTTCTACTTATGTTTTTTATATTAATGGTTACTTGTTAGCCAAATTGGTTACATTCTTACAAAAGTCGCCTTTAGTTGGTAACAAATAAATTATTTCAGTTGTTTTTTATTGTAAAATCAAGGAAAACCCTATTTTTCTTGGTTGTTTTTTAGTTCTTGATTAATCTTTGATTCGATTCTTGTGTAACATTATATGGTTCTTGAATATTCTTTGAGTTGGTTCTTGTGTAAAATTATAATGGTTCTTGACTAATCTTGACACGGATCTTTGTTTTACATTATATTGGTTACTGTCTAATGCTGACTTTTACTATGTAAAATTATAATGGTTACTCAATAGTGCTTATAAGACCCCAACTTATTATTAATGGAATTTAATTTTCTCTATTTATTATTTTAAAATAGTAAGGGTTGATTTGATTAATGTGGATAGTTATGGGTAAAATACGCAAATATTTCAAAATAAGCAAGTGGTTATAAAATATTCATTGTTGTCGGGGAATATTCGTTTGGTCGTGGAATATTAAATCTTTGTCGGGGAATATTAAATGCACAAGTAGTGACCGTAATATTAGGCCCCATGCTGGAAAGCGATTGGATGAAGAAAGCGACAAATATAAGTTGGTTAAAAATACTTGGCGTAGTTATATTCAGATTAATCTTGTTAAAATACTAAATTGGTTAAAACACGATGACACGGTATTGCACAATTATTGATTCTTACGTGAAGGCACTACTCAATAATGGTTACGAGTAATTCTTTATTCAATTATTTTATTAATAATTGTTGCGTTGATATTTTATATATTCTTGTTGTTTGATAATTGTCATTACTACGGTATTTTTCATTATCGAGCTAATAATTCATATTATCTGAATAATATTATTAGATAACATTATTGGCAATGTCTAGAAAGTTACATCTAAGGAGAGGTTTGGTCACCTAATTGCGCGCAAGAAGAGGAGAAATTCTTATCGAAAGCCCCTCTTCACAGGAAGCGCACGATTATTAATATTGTGATTCGTAATATTATTTGTGAATAATTAATTATTGATTCATATGATGAGAAAAATATTGATTTTATGTGGATATAGATGGAGAAAATTTTTATTGTGACAATTGTTGAAAAATTAAAATTTTATCTTTTTACGATAAAATAAATATATTATTATATTTTAATAATATAATAATGGTGATATTTTTACAACGAATGTGGGATATATGAGTATCGAGGAGGATGAGTATTTTGTTGCAATAAATGTTTAAAACATGTTAAACATGTCGGTGGACCCCATTTATTGATTGAAATTTGATTATAGCACAGTAAAATCGGTTTGTGGATTTCGGTCAATTTCTTTGGAATTTGGAAAAACTTTCTTACGCAAAGTTGTAGAGAATTGAATTTTCTATAAAAATTCTTGAGATTCAATTTTCCGATAGAAGAGCTATTTATTATGAATTATTGAAGTTATGAAGCTCAAAATAATTGATTTTTGGAAGTTTAAAATATTTTAAATAATAAAAACGTTTTTTGTTTGTTTTGAGGGCTACAACATGTGCAAAATGAGCTGAGATCAGATCTAAGAAGGTTGACGTAGAAATTTTAATATATATATTAATATTTTATTAAATTTTTTGCTTTGGTGTTCTAAGCATTTTCCTATAAATAGGGTCTTGGGTTAGAATTGAAAATCACAATTAGAAGCTGAAGTTTTCTCTCTATATTATCGGTATTATTCTTGTGAGTATTTTGAGTATACTTTGAGTATTGCTATCTGGTGCAAGTCCAAGTCATAGCTTTATATCAGGTGTTTCATTTAGAGTCTCGATCTTTCGAGGTAAGGGATATTATTTTTTTCAGTAATGATATTATTTCTTCAATATCATTATCTTTGAAATATTGATCTGAAGTTTTTATCAAATTTGGAACTTTTGGTGTCGAGTTACTATTCACGATACTCTGACTTATTCACGATATCTGATCTTATTCACGAATCTAAGACTATTTAATCGAAAAATGAAAATTTCTTCTTTTTGTCCAAAATATCTACTATGGATACTAGCTTTGATTGTATCCATGTTTTGATCATTCTTGAATTTTACACCACTGTGATTATTTTTGAGGTATTTTTGGACGTGGATAAAACAAAGTACGAATCCTTAATCCTTAATCCTTGTCATTTTGTTTCACTGGATTCGTTTCTTTAAAAATATTTTTCATAATCTTCAGTCTTAAATGATGATATTATGGAATATCTTTGGCCTGTAGTGCAAAGATGAATGATTTCTGAAGAATATCTTTGGCCTGTAGTGCAAAGATGAACAGGTGTTTAGATAAACATGATTAATGATGAATATCTTTTTGGCTGTAGTGCAAAGATGAATATTTGATTCCGGATATATATTGATTGATGTTACTGGGGATAAAAGATGAGCGATGAACTTTTAAATTCATACATAGAAGATAGTAGTTTGCATTCTCTACTTAACTCTTCTAATGAAATATTATTTCATTGCGAATATTGATTTAAAAGTTGTTGTATCAGATTCTATTAGATTTTTCCTGTTGAAGACTAACGATAATTTGTTGTATATTATCTTAGTCATAATATTCTTCTTGAGCTAGTTGAGCTCACCCTTTTTCTTTTTTGTTCCATTTTTCTCGGGAGGCGAGAATATAAGCGAGTACGAAAGTAGGGGTATGGAATGAAGGTTCTAGAGAGTTGTTTAGTAGTCCTCACCATTTTGTAAAATAATGTATCAATAAATGTGATGAGGATTTATTTGAGTATAGATATTGTTATGTAAGATAATATTTGTATTTAAACTCACGAGTTTCTTGTTATAATAATAAAGTTGTAGTTGTTTACGTACCATGTATTGACAACTCGAGAATGGGTGATGTATACCTATTTTGGGGGCATCACGGTTGGTATCGAGCTTAGGGATATGATCTCTGGCGGAGATCGGGGAATAGAACTAGGAGGGGAGAGGCGAGTAAATCCTTCGCTAGTGTGTCCTACCTAAGCTTATTTGTTAGTTGAGTCAAGTATATAGGGATATTATGTGATATATTGATTTCCTTAATTAACCCTTGTTTTATGGCGGTATTTGAGAATGTCGATTGAGAATATTAACAATGGAAATGAGGCCAGTGGAGACGCCTTTGTACTCACCAACGAGGAGAGCGTGCAACAGTGGCAATGTTCCTCCGTGAACAACACCAATCGAAGCGAGATGATGAAGCGAGGGATGTTTAAAAGCTTTTTGCGATTCATGCAAAATCGACGAGGAGACTTCGTGTTCAAAATCTGAGGAGAAATGATAGCAATTCACGGGTTGTCACAAACAAGCGATCAAAAAGTTGGGACCACGAATTTAAGGGAAAGCTAGATCCGATCATGGCGGAAACATGGGTCAAACAAATTACCAAGATATTCGATGTCTTGGGATGCACGGAAAAACGAAGGTTCCATTTGCCACCTTTATGTTAGTGGCGTGGCAGCGTACCTCTTGGTGGGAGAATGCGTGAAGCGTATCCATCCGGCACTTTTCGGCATGTCTTGGGAGACATTTGAAACTATTTAATGACAAATACTTTCACGAAAGTGTTAAATACGTATGAAGGAAGTGGAGTTTATTAGATTAGAAGCGAACAACATAGCGGTGTCTCGATGACGAGGCAAAGTTTGCGAGTTATCGAGTTTGCACCTCATTTGGTGGAGAATGAGGAGGCGTATGACGCGAATGTTTCTTAGAGGTTTGAAACCCGACATATGTCGGTATCTCATTTCTCATAAATTTTCTCTCTATTCAGATGTTGTTAACGAGGCTCAATTGTTAGAAGCGAGATAACGAGTATGTTCAACCTTGGGGACCATAACCGAGGATCGTGCGAGAGATAGCGATCAATGAATAATGATAATCGGCGGAGAAAAGCAGACAGACGGACAAAATGGTAACCACTCGGTGGTAATCATAGCCATGAAAATAGAAGAAAGCGAAGTCGGGGAGGAGATTTTAAAAGAGGAGATTTAACAACGACCGTATAAAAAGGCGATGTTGTCTGTGGCCCGGTTCTAAGGGAGGAGAAACGACCACCCATTCGTATGCTACAAATGCGGAAAAGAGGACATATCAGTCAAGCGCCCCACAACAATTCAAGGTATTCTATAATTGTGGAAAGGAAGGACATATCGCTTTCGAGATCAGACGCAGAAGCGAAACCTAGTTCGTGAGGGACGGTGACTCAAAAGACCGTCCTGTAAAAGTCGAAAGTCAACGATTCCGGAAGAAGCGTTTGTTGTGACTGGTCAAAATGCGAGAAACCCAAACGAGGTGATCACGGGTAAGCTATTTATAAAACTCAATAACATTATAGAGTAACCAAATAAACACATTTCAGTATCTAAATACATATTATACAATAACCAAGATATATGTAATTAGTAGCCGAGATTATAAAAAATATTTTTACATTCATTTTACAACCAAAATAATCAGTAATGACTTTGTTACAAATTAAAGACTAACAGGTGTATAAAGGTAACCAATGTAGTTAATCGGTAACCATCAATATAAAAAATCGGTATAAAAACACGGTAATATTATGTAGTAACCATGGTAATATTACACGATGAAACAAGTCGACATTATAAACTAACCAAATCCATATTAAGCAGTAACAACATATATTTACTTAGTATCCATAACATAAAACATATTCGATGACATTTTACAAAGACAAAAACAAATAATATAAAAATATCGATATGTACTTTAAAGGTGTATTGGTTCTTATTAGTCCAAACATCAAATTTGGTGTATTGGTTCTTATTAGTCCATGTAACCAATACAATGTAGTCAATAAGTAACATCAACTTATTGACTACATTGGTTACCTTCATCAAATTGTTAAATATTGGTTGTTGTATACTATTTAATTGGTTACGATATAATGTTTATTTGGTTGCGGTGACAATTTGGCAATTTTCTCGTCAAGTTTGGAGTGTCGATTTTGGCGTTTTCAGAGCCTAATTTCATTGAAAAGCAGGTCAACGATCAAAAAGTCACCGACTTTCTTTGGTGAGCTACGCATGGTTTTTTGGTCGAATTCCATCATTTAGGCCTTCAAATTTGCATGTAAAAATTTGGTTTATTTTTTAAGTTACTAATATTATGTAATTTAGTTCTTGCTCAATATTGATTTGGTTACTTTATAATGTTTATTCAGGTTGTTAGACAATGGAGGTAGCGATAATTAATACAACAAATCTAATTGTTTACGAGGAATATATAATTGTTTCTTTGTTAGTAACCATTAACCACGTGGTTGGTAACATTTTGATGGTGTCTGATAACCAAAATTGATGTTGATTAATATTTTATTTTTGATTCCATCATGAGTTATCAATATAAAGTAAACATATACAAGCTTTATACTTGATCTTGATCTGAGTTTATATATGATCTTGATACAATCTTATAATTATCACAGTTCTTAACAAGCTTGTAGATAAATAGGACACTCACACACGTGTACATTTAACAATTAATGTTTGTCGATACAAGATTGTAACTATACGGTTACTAATAACAATAACCATAATGTAACATAATAAAAGCAATAACCATATAATTATATGATAGTAACGAACATGTTTTAATGGTAGCCAAAGCGAAACATCATGTAATGAAACTCGGTTTAAGTAATCCATGTATACTATAACCATAATGTAACATAATAAAAGCAGTAACCATATAATTATATGATAGTAACCATAATGAGTTTTAATGGTAACCAAAAGCGAAACATCATGTAATGAAACCCAGTTTAAAGCAATCCATGTATACTAAACAATTACATATTAACGAATAAAAAAAATAAAAGTATCCGAAATCCCACATTGAGGACACAATAATAATAGCAAACCCATAAGGTAACAATGATAGCAAAACATAATAAAGAAGTAACCAAATAGTTATATAAAAGTAACGAGAACATGTAAGATGTGTTTGTGGAAATGGAAGTAGAAATAGAATAGCATAAACCTTGTAGAATATATTTGAAGGAATTTACAAAAAATAATACATCAATGTATACTAAGCAAATACATGGTTTATTATGACTTGGGTTTATTATTTACAAAAATAATACATCCACAAACTAATGATGCCTTAAACTTCTTCAATTGTCTTGGGTTCAATTTCTTGGTAATAATGTCGGGGACTTCATGTCACACCAATATATAACTTTTCGATGAATTTTCTATTGCATTCCCCATAGTAAAGATTCCATAAGCGCAAATAAAAAAATCGATTTACACGGTCATTAGTATCGAGATATAAACAATATTTATATCATAAGCAGTTTACCGAAACAAATACATTGTAGCAAAACAACATATAACATTAACCAAAATCTCGATTGAGAGAAAAGAATGGTATCAAATCATTAGCTAATGATAACAAAAAAATATACTAATGAAGTAACTTAAACAGGTTATATATTAGTAACCAAAACATATATTAATGGTAACCAATACATAAACAACATATAGACCAAACAAAGTTTAGTCAACCCATATATTAAGCAAATATATTGTAACCAGAACAACAAAAAACAGTAAGCAAAATTCAAACTCAAGGAAACAAAAATGGAATCCAAATCAAAAACTAACAGTAACCAAAAATATACTAAATAAGTAACCAAATATTTATATGATAGTAACCAAAACATGTTTTAATGGTAACCAATACATAAACAACATGTACACCAAAATCGGTTTAATCGACCATGTATCTTAAGCAAATAAATGGTAACCATAACAACATAAAAAAGTAACCAAAATAGCAAATCAAGGTAACAAACATGGTATCCAAGAATCTCAAGCTAATAAGATAGCAAAACATAATGCGAAGTAACCAAACAGGTTATATGATAGTATCTATTTTTTATTGCTTGGCGTAGCTACAACATAAGCATTACATCAAGCCCCCATAAATTAGTCTACAGTATACTAAACAACATGTAGTCCAAACTCGGTTTAGTCGATCAATGTATACTAAGCAAATACATTGTAACCAAAATAACATATAAAAGTAACCAAACCATGTTTTAATGGTAACCAACACATAAACAACATGTAGACCAAACCCAGTTTAGTTCGACCAATGTATCTTAAGCAAATACATTGTAACCAAACCAACATATAAAAGTAACCAAAATCCCGATTGAGAGAAAAAAGAATGGTATCAAAATCATAAAAGTACAATGAATAAAAAAATATACTAATGAAAAAACCAAGCAGGTTATATGTTAGTAACCAAAACATATATTAATGGTAACAATACATAAAAACAACATGTACACCAAAAACGGTTTAGTCAACCATGTATACTAAGCAAATACATGGTAACCATAACAACATAAAAAAGTAACCAAAATACCAAATCAAGGTAACAAAAATGATATCCAGAATCACAAATTAACGAGAACCAAAACATAATGCAAAAGTAACTAAAGCAGGTTATATGATAGTAATACTAACAAAATTTAAATTAACACACCTTTAAAAATTATATGATAATAGAACAACATGTATGCTTTCGATCCAAAACCTTCTTTTCACTAAAATGAACAACACGTGAATCAACAAAGTGCAACAAAAGTAAATTAAAAAATAATTAAAAAATAATTAACTAATTAATTTACGCCACCAAAAAAAGAAGACTAATCGAAGAAAAAAAATAAAATATTAGTAGAAATATCAAGACTGAAAAAAAAAAAAAATAAAAATAAAAATATCAGCCCTAATTAATAGAAAAAAAGAAGACTAATTAATTAATGATGAAGATGAAGAAAAAGAAGAAATACCAGTAGAAATACCAATACAAAAAGAAGAAGAAATATCGGTAGATGAAGAAATATTAGATGAAAAAATATCAGTAGATGAAGAAATACCAGTAGATGAAGAAGAGGACGACGACGAGTTGAGAGACTGGTGTTGCGGCGGCGACGGCGGCGGAAGAGGACGACGACGAGTGGATTTGAGATGAGAGAGAGAAGTAGTAAGGGAGAGAGAGAAATATTAATGGAGAATAGCGAGACTGAAGGAAGATGGATTAAACTAATTTTAGTATCGGTAAATAATATTAACTCCTTAAATTAAGGACTTCTAATATAATTAGTATTGTAAATATATATGGTAAATTGTCATATTTTTATAATTATTTTATAACTGTATGATTTTTATAATTACTTTTATAAATGTACTATAATATATAAATGTCCCTATTATTTTATAAACCCATTTCCTTGGGCCTTGGGTGGTGCCTGGCTAGCTATCAAATGCTATTTTTTCCCGGGCCCATCACTATTTTAATTAGGATAAGACAAAAGTTTACGGTCATGAAAACAAATGGGAGTGGGTAGTACTAGTACTTAAGGAAGAAAAAGTCTTCCTTTTCACACTTTTTTGTCTACAAATTGGATCATAAATAAATTTAATTGTTCGTGAAGAAACCTCAACTCAACTCAACTCGAGTTTGTATTGTCTAACGAGTTAAAACTCGAGTTATATTTAGTTTAACTCGAATTCAACTTATTAAAAGTAAAAATATTTTAAAATAATTATTCAAACTCTACTCAACTAAATAAAGCTTAACGAGTCAAGTTCAAACATCATTTATATTAGACTTGTTTTAATTTTTTTGCGAATTTCAACTCATCATTCATCAAGAGCCTTTTCAGGAATAACTTATAAGTTGTCAAATTTACTTATAAGTCATTTGTTACTACTATTCATATGTTTAAAAATGATTTATTTTTTATACTTATAAGTTGAATTTTAAGTCAAAAAAGAGAGCAAGTATTTGTAACTTATTCTAATATGATTTATAAGTCATTTTAAAATAAATTAGTTTAAACGATGTAATATATATTTTACCCTTTTTTTATTAATATTTTTTAACAATTTTTATATTTATTTTAACTTATAATTTAACACTTTCATAACTTATTTTAACTTAATTTTTAATTTATAAATCAAATTAATATCAAATATTTTTACTTATAAATCTCAACTTAAACTAACTTATATTTTAATTTATAAATCATTTAAAATAAATCATTGCTGAGCAGGCCCCAAAGTCAAAGTATACTCCACTCCGACTCGTCTAAAGTTCAATTTTCCAACACTCCATTTATCTACTCACCCTCCACAATGCATCCAAACATGAAACAATCTTTCCACACACTCTCTCTCTCTCTTTCACTCTACACTAGTAGCTTGAAGTAATGGGAAAGGCAGTGAAGCCACAAAGACCACCATCTGGCCGTACAAACTTTGCATCGTGCATAAGTGGCATCAATCTTCTTAATATTTGTAGTCATAATCATCCTTATCGTCTTCTTCACCCTACTCAAACCCAAGCACCCCAAGCTCAACGTTAACGCCGTCCAGCTCCCCACATTCTCCATCGTTAACGGCACCGTCAACTTCACCTTCTCCCAGTACGTCTCCATCAACAACCCAAACAAGGGAGTCTTCTCCCACTACGACAGCACGCTGCAGCTACTCTACTCCGGCAGTCAGGTGGGGTTCATGTACGTTCCCGCCGGCAAGATCGAAGCCGGCCGGACCCAGTTCATGGCCGCCACGTTTTCAGTCAAGTCTTTTCCGTTGTCGGCGACGGTTGCTCAGCCGCAGGATGCGGGTCCTATTATCACCGATGGGTTGAACGGGGTCCGGGTAGGACCGACGATGAAGATCGAGTCGAGGTTGGAGATGGCGGGTCGTGTCAGGATGCTCCACGTTTTTACGCATCACGTGGAAGCTAAATCTGCTTGTAGAGTGGCCGTTGCGGTGAGTGATGGAACTGTGTTGGGATTCCGCTGCTAGTAGTTAGTTTTTTTGAAAAACTTTTATTAATCGGGTGTTTTATTTTTGGGAAAAATTTATGTCACAAGCGACGATTTTTTTAGGACTATAACAACGGATCAACGATTATTATAATTCAAAAAATTCGTCGCCATATACATATAACCCTTTATTTATGACGTTACCAATTTGGGGGGACGAAACTGTAAATACTACTACTACTACTTTTTAGCAGACTGTGAAAGAAATAGTGTACAAAAATATTGTGTAAATACTACTCCCTCTATTCCTATTTAAATAATATTTTAGAGATGAAGCAGAATTGAAAGAGATAATGATTAAAAAATATTAAATATAATACTCAATTCAAATCAAATTAATAATCTTTTTTCTTAAATCATTAATTTATAATTAGCATATATAAATATATTTTTAAAATTAAAAAAATAGGTAGAGTAATGAGGCGTAATTTTAGAAAAATTATCATTAATTCTTCTAAATTTGAACAAACGTCAATTAATTAGAGATAAATAAAAAATTCTAAAATGTCATTTAAATAGGGACGGAGAGAGTACTTTGTTTTGTAATCTAATGTCTTTTTTTAGACCAACATGAATGCAGTATGTTATTTTATTTTATTGAACAAAAAATAATAAAAAAAATTAAAGTTATATTTAATATTGAAATAATATTAAAAATTAAATAATTAATACTTACTTGAAATTCTTAAATAACTTGTACTATTAAAAAAACAAAAATATTTTATTAAGTTAAAATGAAGTTTACGAAGTAAATACATTGATTATGATATATGATGAGATGTCGACAACAAATATTTTATTGGATGATTAATAATTTCAAAATGAAGAACCCACTTCCAAAGTGTAGACCCAGAGTCTGCGGAGCAGTTGAGACTCGAGAATCGAGGCCCGTAAACTGGGGCAATTTCAATTCCTATGGTAGTCGGGGGAGTGAATGGGGAGACTTTCGAGACATGCTTTAATCATTAATCTCCCACTCCTGCTCCTCCCTCCCTCCCTCGGGATTCCACAAACTCTTTCTTTCCTTCTTTAGTAGCAATGGACTTGGTGATCAATTTGATTAATACAGTATCCAGATGAGAGGTGATTTTCTCATCGTGTCAACACTGCCAACTTACTATCAAGTTAAGTAACCGGATCCGTCAAATACAAAGGAAGAATGTCAAATACACAAGTTACTAGCATTGATATTCAGACCAAGACATACAAAGCAACCCCAGCTGTCTATGCATGATAATATTAATAATACATCACCAGTAAACAATAAAAGGGGCAATTGGGAAAGACATCCATCCATACCCCCATTTCACAAATTACATAAGCAAATCACAAGAATTATATATATAAATTAATTATTTATCTGAACCTGTAGAGTGTAGACTGCAAATTTAGATCAGGCCTCCACCACTGGTGAATTCCATGAGCTTGTTTGAAGTCTGCACAAGGACTTAAATTAACTGTAACAACGCCGGAAGGAATGAGGTGTAGTGGCTCTTCTGACTCCTTCCCCATTGCACTCATAACCAAACCCGTGATCGAATGCTGAGTTGCCAACCTTTCGATACCTCCTGCTCCCATCTCCTCCATCTTTTTCCTGTGTTCGAAATACCCGATATATTCTGAGCAGATGTGATCACCCGGATTTACATATAAAAATGGCAACCATGCAGACAAAGCAACAAATGGATCTTCTGATTGATTCTTCTTCTGTTGGTTGTTTGCCTTCACAGTAAAAGCAAGTCCTGCAGTGATCAAGCTGCTTGCGAATCGAATCCCGTGTTTCACCTTTTTATCCTTTATCCTCTCAATAGGTGCAGAAAAGAATGGTGGATTAAAAAGAAATGTTTCAAGAAAGGTTCCCATCTTGGCCATAGTTTTTCCCGCAAGCATTGCCATAGCTGAACCCAGAGAATGTCCTGCTAACCAGATAGTTGAATTTCCAAATGCAGCAACCAAGTTTCGGACAGCTTGAATAGCTATTTCGAAGCGAGATGACCGGTGAAGTCCATTTCGGATGAAGTCGAGGTCCAATTGGAGGTCTCGCGAAAAAGCATCTCCTTTCGTAATGGTGCCCCGGAAGGCGATAACATAATGAGGCATTTCAATTATTGAGAGGCTGCTTTCCGGTGCTTGGAGGTTGAGTTCAAATATGGCACCAAAAATGGATGAATCAGCATCATCAACAAGCTGACGGTATAACTTAAAATGGAAGAATTCCCACCAAGGAGGTGCAAGAGCTTGTGACCCTTCCCGTTTTTCATGACGGTCCCGTTCTAAAATATATACGCTCTGAACCAAACTGGCAGCAATAGACCTTTGGTGCTCCACGTTCTTCCTACATAAGAAAACATTTTTTATTGCATTATTTGATATGAAATGAAGCAAGAAGCACCAAGTATAATATGCTACAAAATGGGATAAACATCTAAAATTTGTGTGAGAAAAGATCACAACAGCAGATGTGGTCCTACATGCTCATGTATATTTATCTATGCATTTAAACCAGGTAGTAATAACACAAGGAAGGTGAACAACAATGGGCATTTAAACTAGGTTATGCATGTAATTTCTTTCTTATTTTTCCCTTTCTTTTTTTTTCTTTGATTGGGAGGGGGGAGAGGGAGGAGTTTAAATTTCACAAAGAACATAAGCCTGGTGCAAATTTCATGGTGATAAGTTACAGGCAGAACTGCAATGCAGATAGCAGTAGTAGGGAAGTCCCCAGAAAACCTGTTAGTTGAATGTGAAAACCCCTAGTTCAAGTTTAAAGAAAACATCAGTCTCATTCTCCATGTCTGCTGAAGCAAAACTATTACTTTGCAAATCTGATTGCTCTGAACAGTAATTATGACGCAACATCAGCACAATATCCATAAAATAACCTCAACCAAAGTCCGGAGAACTGTTACTTTGCAAGGAGAGGCCTTACCAGTCGATGGTATTTAGGTGTGATGGTCCTGAAAGGTTGAAATTTTCCCTCTCTGAGCCCATGACACCTTATGTTCTGAAACTTTCTTCTTTTAATCAGCCAAACTTTTACTGCAAGCCAGCGAGAAACAAACCAGATTCTAAAATGAGAGACATATCATTATGTCAACATATAATAAACAGATACCTATTTAAACTACTAACAATATGAATCCCTATTTATAGGCTTTTTGATGTAGGACGAGGTAGGAAGAAGGAATAATAGTATCCATCTCCACAGAAAATCGGAAAAGAAACACACAGAAAAAACACACAACTTTAATCTCAAATCAATTCATTCAATAATTTATTTGAATAATGAAGTATTACAATGCTTAAATAGAAAATTCAATACTTGGGGCCTAAGTAAAAACCCTAATTTAAAAAGAAAACAATCTCCTAATTAAAATCTACTGCTACAACAAAACTCTAATAATTAAAATCTACTACCATAATTAAAATTTTCCTAATTATAATCTACTACCATAATTAAAACTTCTAGAATATCCCACTAAAATAATTACATTAATAATTCAATATTTATCTCTAAATAACAATACAAACTTAATAATAAATTTCTTAATTTTACTCTCCCATATCGCATCATTCTCTTCGCTTTTGAAAAAAACTCGTCCTCAAGTTTTGAAATATTGAAAATAATAAACCAATCTAGGAGATGCATTCCAACAACACATGCATGTGCAACCGATGTTTCTTGAGCACAATTTTTGGGAGTAGCATTGTCACAAGCAAGAAACTAGATGCAGCTTTGGACTCGAATACAAAATTTGGCATAAGAAAGTCAACATGTTGTACCTCAAATATGTCTTTCTTTTTGTGTTTAACTTCTTTTTTAACAGGATTCACCTCTTGCACTACACTTCCTTTAATGGAAACCACCTTTGAATCTTCAACTGATACAACATTCTTAACTTCAACCACTTTAACATCGCTCACAAGTCGCAACATGTTGAAGTTCTTGTTCTTGAAGAGTTTCAATGACTCCTATTTTATTTGTAGGGTATGGCATCATAGCTTTGATATTTGTGTTGATTCCTTGACCACGTGTAGGAATTGCGGCGATGGATTTTGAGATATTTGTCTAATTTGTTATAAGTGTTGCAATGGATTTTTCTATTCGTCTATTACGATCCTCCCAATTATAAGTCACCATAATTGAAAAAAAAACACATACCTTTTTTTTTGCCACCCAAAAATAGGTAACAAACAGGGAAAATTTGAAAATTCTGAAAGTTCAAGGGTTGAATTGAAATTTTTAGAAACTTTGAGGGTCAAATTGAAAGTTTCAAAAACTTTGGGGTCTAAGTTAAGAATTTCAAATGCCTGAGGATACCAAAATGTAATTTGGCAGAAGAATTACCCTACCACAATCATAGTTCTCATAGAGTCGCCTAGGCAATGACTAGGTGTCTGGCGTTGGAGAAAAGCAAAACAAAGCCTTGGACGCCGAGCCGCCAAGGCTCACACATTGGTAGCGGGCCCAAATTAAGTGATTAAATCATTTTTTACCATGATTTATTATAACCATAGACTTTTCCAATTACCCAAGTAACTTAACCCATGACTCTACTTCTTTGAATGAAGTGATGCTCGTGAGGGAGACGAAAATGATTTTATAGTTGATGACTTTGCTTGAGCTATGACTAGAGACAGTAGAGAGTGGAGACTTTTACATAATGTTAGTTATTATGTTTTGGGATTTAGTGTATATAAAATTTTATTGTGCAATATACTTTTGAAGTAAAATAAATAATACTACCTCCGTTCCTAAAAGATTGTCATTTAAGGTTTTGGCACATGGATTAAGAAAGTATCATTTACCAAGTAAAATATGTTTGAAATTCCATCACTACCACTTTATGGGAAGTTGAAAACTATTAATACAAGAAAGAGAATTTCTTGGGACAATGAGAGAAGGTAAGGATAATATAAGAAAGTAAATAATTTATTCTCCTCGAAAGTTGTAAACGACAAACATTTTGGAACAAATTTTTTCTTCTAAAACGACAATATTTTAGGAATGGGGGGAGTATATAAAGTGCACATTGTTTACGACTTGTTACCATACGAACACCATAGCGAGTGCCTTATCGCCTAGGCGTCCTGGCGGTCAACTACCACCGTGTTCCGTCTTAGTGCCGTGACAACTATGACCACAATCACTATAGCGGTACTGTAGCAGTTTTTTTTTTAGTTTTTTTTTTCAATTTTGGGATAAGTTTGATACTATGTTGTCGTCTCGAATATTGGTGTCGATTTTCTAGCAAACTTCGACAATTGATGAAGGCCAGAAAATTAAGGTAGGAATAAATTGAGTAAAATCAAAAGATATGTCGGTGAAAAGATCGTTAGCAAACCCTCAGCTACTAGTAGGCCTAATCGTACCCCAGGTTCTTCTAATGCTAGCAACAACTATACGTCTAGGTGCTATAACTGTAGTGGTTTTGGTCACATGTCTTTTGAGTGTCCTTCCCCAAAAATGAATGATGTCTTTTCTCCCTCTAGGCAACTTGCTATTGTTGACAAAGAGTGCAGGAAAATTGACTTAAATGAAGAGGTTTGCAAGCCATTAAACGTCGAATATAAGCTCGATAAGCAAGATTTGGAAGTTAATGCTCATTTGGAAGGACATTTAGGTGTTCTTAGACTTGTTGCTCAAAAACATAAGGATGATCCTAAAATCCATCGTGGGCGAATTTTTCAGACGAGAGTCATGTGCGGGACAGGTGTGCTCTCTTGTGATTGATACTAGGAGTTGTACGGATATTATCTGAGGAAACAATTAAGAAATTTAGGTTAAAAGTTGAGCCTCACCCGGAGCCGGATGATGTTTCATGGATTACCAATACAAAGTTGCGGATTACCTAGAGGTGTTTGATTACATTTTCCGTTGGCAAGCTTAAGAATACCGTTACGTGTGATGTTCTACCCCTTAAGGTTTGTCACGTTATCTTAGGGCGTAAATGGCTATGGGATCGTCATGCGCAACATGATACTCGTGTTAATATCTATTCGATTATCAAAGGCAATGTCAAATTCACATTTATTTGTGCTCTGACATGCCAAATTTGAAAATTGCAAAGACTTCCTTGGCGATCCGACATGATTGTTCTTTTGTTGATGTTCATAACTCGACTGAGTCGAGTTTTTTTCCAGCGGAGAAGCACTGATGTAGGACGAGCCCGTGAAAGTTGGTTAAAACAATATAAAAGGCTTTGGAAGCCCATGAATTAGAAGTTGTAGTTATCTTATTTAATTTGTAACTATCTTATTAGAGTTTAATTTAGATTAAAAAGTTGTCTAGGAGTATTATAAATAGCGATGTACTTCATTATTTTGAAACATTGAATAATTAGAATTGATCGAGTTCTGTATGAGATTATCTGTGTGATATTCATCTCAAAACCCTTGTCCCCATCACTTTGTACTCTTAACAACTAGCCAGAATTTTTTTCTTTTTTTGTGATAAGTAAAATGTTATGAACAACCACCAAAATGAGATATATCAAGCTACGTTGATACATCCAAAACCATAATAGAAAGATATTAAAGGCTATCTAAAATTAGGAAGAAAAAAGAATTCCTCAAATAAACTGCTATTACATATTGCAATTCACTAATGCATCCGGTGGCACTTAAGGCATCGAACCGGTGTTTTCAACTTAAAAGGGTAGAATCAATACAAGATCTCTGAGAATCTAGCATTTGGCATATTGTTGAGTTCCAAGAGATTTAATCATTGATAGTAACCTTTAGTTGAATAGTCAATAAAGCTTAGATGACAAATAAAGTTGTCCCATGAAGGTTGCTGCAACAAGGGTTGAACTCTGAATATGCACCGAGATATTTCCTTAACCAGGATCTAATTATTAAGGAAAAGGAAGTCCATACTCCCAATTTCCAAGCCCTCAAAAGCAATTCTAGTAGTTATATTTACACATTTTATTTTATTTTATGTTTTATGTGGATAAGAAAAAATTATCTAAAGGAAATAACACTAAAAATGGGCAAGTCCATGAACACCCAATAGTATACCTATGCAACAAACCCACCCCAACATATACAAATCAGAATTCTACAAAAGAAGCTCACAGATAGTAAGTACAACTAAGCTCCCAACTCAATTTCTCTAAGGAAATCCACAAGAAAAATACTCCATTCATTCCAAATTATATGATCATTATCGACTTTTGAAAGTCAATTTGAGACATTTTCAAACTCAAAATTGAGATGACTCTATGAAACAATAAAATTTATAATTAGTAATACTTTTTAGATAGTTTACAATATTCATCATCGTATTGATTAAACTTAAAAGAATTTATGTCAATGTTGAATTTAAAAATCTCTTAAGTTGACTTCAAAAAGTCAAAAATGATAAAATAATATAGAACGGAGGGAGTACCAATATTCATTTTACCCCCACCTCCCACCCAACAAAAAAAATATACAAAAACTCAAAAGATAATACCATATCTAAATGAACAATCACTTCTTAATAAAACAATCGATGTTCCTCTCCTTCCAAATAGTCCACCACAAGCCCTGTGGATTCCTATCCCACCACCTCCTAGGCTCCTATATTGCTTGCCCACTCGAGTCCTCCCCAATCCCCAACAAATTCTCACACCAATTCAAACATCACCCAAGAAACTTCGGACAATTAGACATCAAATGCCAAAGGTTGCATGTTTCCAAACAACGCAACAACAAGCAATCCACCATCTCCTCCTCCCTACTACACATGCAACACAACTTCACAATGGACGTCTTCCATCTCAAAGTTTCCTTTGCTGAGAATTGAGAATTTTCAGAAGTGCCCCATCCAAGAGAAAAGAGCTATTTTCTCAAGGACTCCAGCATAACACCATTCCAACATTATTATTCAAACATATTCTATGGAGTTAAGTAGTGGCTATGGTCTTGATCCATGGCAAATTGTGGCTATGGGAACTTATAAAGTCCTATTTACAAACTCCAAATTCCAGAACCGCATTCCACGATTACGAATCGACATCAACCCTCAAACAGCAAATTATAGTCTTCTAACCCCCAGAAAATTGCCTCTATACACTGCAAAGCTTCATAGTTTCATTGTTACATGCTTGGACAGTAAAAACTTAATTTTACGAATCAAAATACTCAACCACGTCAAACTCTAACATTGTATTATATTCCCTTATTTCCCTCTGTCCCATAAACAAATGTACTTGTACCCTTTTTTGCCCTTAAAAGAATGTCACACTTTGAGAACTCAAATGGTTTAAGTATTGCAATATATTAATTTAACCCTTTTCAAATTTACTCTACAAAGCAAACCACTAGAAGAAAATATATCACCTGGTCATCCTTGGAAACTTGTCCATAAATCTTTGACTCGAGTAAAATTTTGAATTGTTAAAGCTAAAAGTAATTTTTCTACACTTGTGGAATCAATTGAAATTCAACCTTTTAAAGAACATGGCCCACCTATTTACATTTCCAGAACTCATAATATCCCTAGAGCCAAAGATAGAAAAAGAGGATCATATACAAATTAAATTCCCACTGACATAGATCCCTACACCAATTTTATATTTTGAAAATTTCAATAGCTTTATTATATGTAGTGGGCATGGATTACAACTCCGAACAAAGTCATATACTGATCCATAAGAACAATTGTTAAAATCCAGCATCTTCATTCATTTCAAAAGATTATGCGGCATTCAAAACAAACGATTTAACAAATACACAGTGTAGATACAAACATGGAGTGAACAACATCAATTGAAGGATTATATATATAGATTAGGTCGAAAAAACAAATACATTATATACATATATATGTAATTTGTATGAAATTAAGAAAAGATTGTACCTGGAATTAAGTTTACAAAGATCCGAGTGTTTTCCAAAGCTTGCCGGTATATTTCCTATCTCTTGACTTTTGAGAGAGTCGTTATCAATCAAAAGTTCAGGTATGTCATGTGTCTTTTGGATCCATCCATTATATATACTAAACGATGTCGCTCAATAATTGCATTGGCTACTACTATTATTTCTTTTTTGACTTTTCTCCTTCTCATTTGACTAGATGAGACGAGAAATGGTATTTGAGATTATAACTAACAATTCTTTTTAAAATATAAAGAACTTAAAAATTAGGAAAATAATATTGTTTGTTGAGGGCACGGGTTTATGCCTGAGTTGTCCCTTAAAATAATTTATTGTTTTGAAAATTTATAAAATATTTTTTTGTATATAGCATCGAAAATATTTATATATACAACGTACGATAACTTATTTAATTATATGCGGTGTCTTAAACATCTCTTTTTATATTATTTAAATTATACTTTTTTTTATCTATTTTAAAATATAAGATTAATATTTGACTTTTTTAAAGTAAACTTGAAACATATTCAAACACATATTATAACCATTGATTCATACATTATAAGTCCAAATTAAATTATTTTTTTTACTAAATTATCAAATTTACTTGTAAAAATATGAATTCTCTTACTTTAATTGGATTCTATATTTGCTGTTGATGAGACAAATTTGGGTCGGGTATGACCTAATCTGAATCCATTTATATCCACAATAAAATATTCTCGAATTACGTCCCTAATTAGTATATGAATTATTATAATCATGATCAAATGGATTCAAACCAAATCCAAAACGTATCATTTTGGAATAATTTGAGATCACTATCAACATTTATTATTGGATCGATTAACCAAAATTAACTTCATGCTAATGGTTTCTCATTTTATATGATACTCCTATATCGAGAACAAATCTACATAGAAAATGCTCATCACTTCTACCTGACAATAGCGAACAAATCTATATTGAACATCATTTCATGTCAAAAGACCAATCTACCAGTCCAGTCAAAAAAATAACACAATTTAATACTAATAGGTTTTACATCTCTCATTAACGTACAACAGGAAACAACTGCAGAACAAAAGAAAAGCTAAAACAAAAGCTTGTGAATTTTTCCGATAAACATTAGAAAGGTGAAGGTATTTTTTTTTAAAAAAAATTACTCTGGCTTGTAAGATACTCCCTCAGTTAACGGAGGTGGTAAATTTTTACTGCCAATACTTGGAGCTTAACCATCTTCCCTTGAGCTTTTACCCTTAACGATCAATCAATTTGTGAAGGATTGCCTACAAAGGCGTGCAATAATTAGTAACATAATCAACATAAAAGTATTAAAACAGAAGATTATTTCAAGTTTTCTGTTTTGAGATGAGCTAAATCATGAATGTTCATGACAGTTACAGCTTTAAAACATGCATACGCTCATTTCTTATGAATTGAGCTCATTAATTTACTGTTTAACAATTATATAAGTTCATTTTGGCCTTTAACAACAAATAAAGAAACTGTCAACAGCATCTAGACCAGATATGTTCAGTTTTTTTTCTTTTTGCTAATAATTTGCCAACTTACTGGACAAGAGCGATACGATTTCAATCCCTGGTGTAATTCATGGGATGAGAGTAGTAGCTTGACTGGGCGAAATTCAACAGACTGAATGTGCCCTCTATTGTCCATAAAAGAGATTAATTCACGTTGTAAAAGGTGCTCAAAAGCCTACAAAAGGTTGTTTTAGATTAAGAAAATCTTGGTGATGCATCAGATATGAAGACTGCAGTTTACTCACCCGTAAGCAAACATTGCGTGCATAGTGGTCGGAAGTCTGGAAGGAATCATGTATGCTTTTGTATTCTGACATATGATAAACAATATAAGTAGCTGAATATTAACATTTGGCAATTGGGGGAAAAACATGAGGCAGACCTGTCATTACAGAATTGAAATTGTACAAGTCTTGCTCTTTGACTTCCAACCGCTTCATGCAAACCAGTATGTACAGTTCAAGAACAGAGCAATCTGCTTAAGCAAATTTATTTAATTATTTAATATACTCGATTTTCTCTTTAATCTTAACATGAGGAAAAGAAAAAGTTCATATGCAGATTTTGTGTATTTTCATCATATCATTGCAGAAAAGTTTGATTTCTTTTTCCTTCCCTAAAATCTAACAAAGCTCTCTCTGAAGATGCCAGGGATTTAAAACAATCTCTCAAGTGAAACTGAATCCTGATATTCATCAATGTTCCCAAACACATGTCAGCCTCTCGTCAGGGAAGCCAAAAAGTAGCCACAATTCAAATAAAGTAAGATTTCATAAACTTAAGATTAAATAAGGTGATTCTTGAGAATTAATGAAAGTAAGTACGATAAAATGAGCAAAACTTTTGGTCTTTTGAGTTAGAAATTAATTTTTAAAAATTTAAAAGAAGCACCAATGTTCTATAGATTACATTCGGAAAAAATATTCTGAATGGAGCCTTATAGTATTTTTTTAGACTCTAACTTCATTTAGTAGATTCTATATAAGAGTAAGCTAAAATGACATATACTTTTGTGAAACTCGTTACTTTTTAAAGATTCAAAGCTAATATATTGAATTCTCTCATTCCATAAATTGCAATCATTGGCATATCTGGTTGTCCCTCTTTCACCTTGGGTGAAAGCATAATCATTCATAAATGGTGAGATCATGTCCAGCAGAGCAATTTCATCTTTCCAGTTACTATCATCTCAATAAACCCATTCTCAAGGTATGAGAAGAGGAAAGACCAACATTGAAAAAGAATAGAAATAAATAAATTACAGGAAAGACACTAATGAAAACATTTTCAACTCAAGTCCACAAACATCCTTCTAACTAATTGGAATTGGCTAGATCAATAGGAAACCAAACTGAAATAGGAAAAATAAATGAGAGCATAATAATTTGTTACTTACGCCATTGAACCAGAAGTTTAGAAAACTATTTTTGTGAGATAACTAAAAATGCTACCCAATATATATATTTGCTCCCAAGAATTAAAATTGGCAGACATGAAATAACAACATATAATGAAAAGGAGACACAGGACCAAGTAAAATATCCAAAAATTCATACCTTTTAAGCATTCCAGCTTTGGCTGCCTTTGAAGGCTTGAAAGTGCAGCTTTGAAGTTCTCAAGAGACATGAAACCTGATTTCATATCCATATGACAAACAGCAACAAACCTGGTGTCAAGGATAAACAAAAGTAAGTTTAACACAAGATAGCAGCACTGTATATTCAGAACAGAATTTGATCTTGCACATACAAAAAGAGAAACTTACAGAAACCTCAACAAATGGTTGAAGGTGGAATCTGAATTCGATAATGTATCAATAATACCTTTGCATCTTTCATCTTCTACTATTTTCTGTAAATTGTCAAGGACTTCCTTATCACGTGAAAGACAACTTTTAGCAATAAGATCATGTATCCATATTACTACCTCTCCCCCAAAGAGAGACAGACTTGAACATCATTTTTATAAATAAAAATAGGGTGAACACTTCAACACAATCAGCACGATCAAGATTAAAATTATTGAGCACAATGAGATTTGGACATTTGGTGCCTCAATTTTGGAAGTGACTCTAACATTGGAGACCCTCCCCTCCCCCACACCCACACCCATATATATATATATGTTAAACACTCAATCTGGGAGGGTGGTGGGAGGGAGTAAATATGGGTTATGCTTAAACCATGGAAATGTAATGAATTTACATCTTTTCTATGCAGCTCATCAATTAATATCTCTACACAAAACTTAAGTTGTTTCTCTTAGTTAAAATTGTCCAGGCTGCAGAGAATAATAAAATCCAGGAAAGGATACTAGAAGCCTTGAATTGAACTCAACTGTGTAATCATGAGGAAGGCTTGAATCTGTTGGCAATAACAACATGTGCTTCAGCAGTCTGCATAACCACCACAGAAGAAGATAAGAAAAGCTGTTAGCAATCATACATGTTCAATCCAGAAATATAGTGGCTTTACTTGGTCAATAAATAGGAAAATTACCCTTGCAAGTCTTCTTTTGAAGGTGGAAGAAACAACAATTTCCTATGAGAGAATCGAGATCTTACTCTTTTTTCCAGGAGCTGATCAGCATCCTGTAAGATACATAGCCTGTATGTCAGGATTCTAGAGAAATTGCATTCTAAACTTATGTGTCTGCATATGAAGCACACACATTATCAACGAAGTATCCAAATCAAACGAATGGATGGAGCACGGACACTAAAAAATTTAACTCTATGCATTATAGTGCAAAGTTCAATATTGACTAATCAAACATGTGCTTCAGTTTACCTAGATAAGGGTAGATATTAATCATAGATACCTGAATATCAAAATGACAACATATATTTGATTACAGAAACATTAGTCTAAACAAGAACATAAGGGACATAAAAGTTGAAGCAACATACCAAACGACAACTAACACCTATGACAACAGCTTGTGATGATACAGATTGCATTGCATCTAGCAAACTATAGAGTAAGCGTTGTTTACCCTGAAAAGTTTAATGTCAAGAAAGAAGCAAACTTAATATCACCAACAGAATTTAATACCTCAAAAAACTAATACTCTATATAACCTATTGTTCTCCCAAGAAAACGTTATTGAAATACGCTATGGTCCATGTAAGTTGAAGAAAATAAGCATGTGCATACAAAAAGTGGGTGGAAAAGAGATTAAGAAATGGTCAGACACCATCTTACCTGAGCAAAGAGGTCGAACTCATCCAACACAAAAATAACTGTTTTATGTGCTAATCCACACTTCCTGGGGACAAGACAACACAAGAACACCGACAAGAAAAATAAATTGCAATTTCCCGAAATTGACAACACTCTAAATTGAATCACCACATTTGTGAAAACCAAAAAAGTATTTTACCAAACATTATACTCACCGCAATATGTCTACCATGAACTGGGTATTATCATCAAATGATGCCTGCAAAAATATTCTCAATTCATGAATCCTGTATCATCTCGGTTCAAAATGCATCATATATATCAGTTTCATGCATGACTAATTTGAAATAGAGTAGGCTTGTTACCATTTTTGAGTACAATAACTGGTGCTCCACACATAATTGTCTAGTAATTTCCTGCATAATCAATAGTAAGTTACATAAAAAACATTTTTACATTTCTTTACTCAAAATTTAGTATAATAGACAACAAAGCTATAAAATGCTATAACAAGTCTCCATATAAAACTTGGGTTCTCCTATTGTAAACAACCACCACGTAATTCTGATATCATCACTAAATAGAAAAATACATGTTTATACATGCATATAGGAATAGTGTCCTACATATATACGTTAATACTAGACTTACAATCCACTCCACCTCTAGCCGTCTAAATCTTCAAGGAATTTCTCCAACACAAATGTCATCAGGAACCATGTATACTTTAGAAGCACATTCTTCCCAATTTTGGCATCAAGTAATAGCTGATAAAACTTCTTAAGATGGTTTGTCACCTTGATAGATAAATGCCTAACCATGATGCAAGAAATATGCATATAAATGAGAGTATGAGACCCATTAAACTCGATTAGCAAATAAGAAGATAAGGATAAAAATAACAACCAATTGGAAATCAACACATCTCCTAAATAAGAGTCACATATAGGCTCAAAAGCCTCAATGGCCAAATCCCTGTAATGAAATCCCTCACTATGTAAATAAAACCACAAAGACGGTGAACAAATGTAATGTTGAAATATGAAGCGGTAGCAACTTGAGGTATTTGTAACAGACTTAGCCACCAGGATAACTATATATGAAAGCATAAATCATTGCAACAAGGACAATTGAGGATGTTAAGATTTAAAGAAAGGAACTAGGAAGTCCAACCTTAAGTGCGCAGTTATCATCGCTATGCAGAAGCCCATTCAATTTTATCTGAAAAAAAAAAAATCTTGTTACAAAAACAACACATTAGATAGTTGTAAAACCAACAAAACCTCAAATAATTATCCTTAAAGTTATACATCCAATTGCAAAATGTGAGTCCACGGTGACTTTTTAAAGCATGTTTGGTTTGCCAATGGCACACTTGGACATAAATCAGAATAAAAAACATACATACCACTGTGATCATATCAGGATACTCTTTCAGCAAATCTTGAAGAACAAGCTCCAACACCTAAACACCAATAACTAAGAAATGAACAAATTTAACAACAAAAATATATACATTAGAAAGAAAATAAGCCTACCGCAACTTTGCCGCACCCCCGGGGACCAAGAAGCAAAGCAGAGTTATTACAGGATTCTGTGACTGAACTTGAAATTATAAACTTCAACTTGCTGATATTGAAAAGAGACCCCATTAAATTCATCTGATCGTAGATGAAAACAGTAAATAATTGTAATATTAAAAACAACGAAAAGGAAAATTAAGAATGAGAGAAGCTTAAAATTAGACCTATAGTTGCTGTCGGGAGAGTGAGAGAAATGTGAAGATGAAATTAGGGTTACAGAGTCTGCTCCGAAGGAGGATTAGGGCTTCTTCTGCTGGATTGTTGTCACGACCCATACCTATGCTGAAGGAGGACTCTGATATGGCGGGAAACCGAACACAAGAAGAGCCAGATGGTAAATGTCCAAAAAAGTAAAAGCAGCTCTAGATGGTAGCATAAATATAACCAACCGGACCGGTCACCAAAGGGGAGGACACCGGGCGTGCAAAATAGAGATCCAAAATTTTCTAGTCGATCCAACAAGTTCTTATATTGATTCTTTAAATAATAAAATTTAAAAATTAAAAGTTAAAATTTTAAAATTCTAACAGTCAAAATATTAAATTAATAATAATCTTATAATTTATAAAAGAGAGAGTATAATTTATCAATCAGATTCTTTACCAGTAAAATAATTTTTATTTTATTTTAAATTTTAAATTTTAAATAAATTTATAAAAAGTATTAAATAGAATCTACAAATATACATAAGATCAATATTAATTTTAAAAAAGTTAATTTTTGATACTTTTAAATTTAAATTTAATATGATTCATTTAAATTTTTAAATTTTGAAAATAATAAATTTTATAATTAATAGTACTTTTATAATATTTATAATTATATTGACATAAATTAAATAAATTTATATCAATTTTAATTTGAATATGTTTGAAAATAATTTTTAAAAATAAATCAATATTAATTTTATAATTTGAAAATGAAGTAGTAAAACAATGTCAAGATGTATTATTATTAATGAGTTATCCACTTAATGGATGTGAAGATCATTTTGTATATATAGAGAATCAGTATTTTGACTCCTCATACCAGGGGAGTAAAATCATATATAGGATCAAAATAGAGAGTTAAATAAGGATAATAAACTATTGGATAATGATTTTTGATATATTCTCTAAAATTAGATAGAGAGTTAATTAGGGAAACCGCTATGAATGCTCTAATAATTAATAAAAATTTAAAATTTTTGTTTTTTATAAATTAAGATATAGTAAAATTGAGTTACTAAAAGTGTTTAATTTTAATCGGTGGTCAACTGATTTTATCGGATTTCGGCAAAAATGAATTATTAGTCCAATACGAACACCATCAACAACAATAAAAATTAAATAAATAAAACTTGTATATTTGTTTTATGTTGTTACGAGTTCATAAAGCAAAAAAGGAAAGTAAACTTAAATTTATTAAATTATTATTATATTAGCTTTATTATATTTATAATTTGCAGGACATAACATGAATTATAAAAATAATTTTATGTTTACGAAAAAGTTTGGTAAAATTAATTTTTCCGTCATTTTTTTTTTTTCTTCAATTAAAAACCCATCAACAAAGAAATTGAACAAAAACATAAGTTTTTCGTCCATTTATTTTCTTTTTTTTTTTAAAAGTTCGATAACAATTAAGGAAATAAATTAAAAATAGTTTGTTTGTGAGTTTTTAAGAATAAAAAAAAAGAGAGAGATTTTAAATAATTTCCTCCCAAAGTTAGAAAGTTTGGAAGGAAATTTATTAAATAATTAGATGACATCCTAAAATACAAAACTATCATATAATAATCAAATGTAATCTCAAATGTTAAAAATCTTGATGGTAAAATAATAATATACTCTTGGTAAAATTAAATACTCTTTTATCCAAAACTCACTAAGAAAAGGAAAGAAAGTAAATTTCATTTTTTTTACTCTCTTTTCTCTCATAAAATTAAAATTTTTTTACTTTCCAACTAAAACAATATGGTGTGGTAAGATAGAAGTAGAACACTTTAAATCGTTTCCATATACAAAACTAAAAAACCAAATGGTGAAAAGCCTTGCCATTCTTTCTCACCATAAAAGCATGATATGTGTTATATACTAGTACTAGTATAAGCAGCAGTTCTCCTCTAATTTCAGACAAAATTATGGTAAATATAATACATGAGGTAATTGAAAAAAAAATGATAAGCAATTGCCCTCATTTATACACTCACACTAAATTTAAATAAAATAAATAAATAATTGCATTACAAATTTACAATGTTACTTCAATTCAGATGTCAAGTCCTCAACTAGGAGACAATTAATTTGAATGTGAATTGCCTCTTTTGTACATGTGGGTGTTTTTGTATAACATGATTTGCAGTACCAAGTATTCATCATTGGACATGTAAGCACTAGTCCATTCTCCAGATTTGAATACCTTTTAGAGCAATCATTCGGAGTAGAATAATATGATCAGATGAAGTGATGAAATATCACATGAAGGTTATGATATTTATTCCAAGTAGATTACCCGATTTTCTGTCTGAAACCTGTTCTGCTTGTATGATTTCCGAGTTGAGGAGTCTTTCCACCTCATCATTTGCCTCAGCTTGGAGTTTCCATCTCTGCATGAAAAAAGAATAAAATTAATAACAAAAACCACATCCTGTTACAACTCATTCAACATGACAGAGATGTCGCCTAAAAGTTCCAACCAATATCCCCCATCCATCGACAGCACCCTTTTCAAAGGAGGTTCCACTATCCAGATTCTTATGGCACTTGACACATTTTATAAGTACATTCTTTTCCCTGTTAATTTTTATTACTTGATCTTGATCCAACTTATGAATATAATTTGTATGCTTTAAAGAAAAAAATTGCTTGCAAATATTGAGAACATGCCTCTTCAAGGTTTTCAAGCTCCATGATCTGCTCGATCTGTTTACCAATACTTTCCTGCACATAGGATGGGAGTAACTTATTTCAGTAAGCAGTAAAAAAGTTGATGCACTGCTAGTCATGGTCCACCCTTAGGTTTCATGTGTGTGTTTGTATGTGTATGAGTATCCGGAGGAACAGTACTTCATTCATCAAAATGAGGAGCACAAGTAGATATACCCAGAAAGCTAAACAATATTCACATGTTAACCAAATCAACATGAATAATAAAATGAACAGGTGCACACCGCGCTGCTGGCTGCTTCAGCAGCAAGAACATCAGAGTCCATCTCTACCTCGATTTCAATCATTGAAGATATCTGAAAAGTTTGTAGTACCATCAATAAACCTGATACATAATTGTCAACAATACGTAGTAGAACCTACATTTTTTCTTCATTTTTCTAATAGGTCTCTTAGTGTAAAAAACATACTTTTGCATAGCTTTCAATCAGTTCTATCCGTGATCTTAAAGAACTTTTCAGGCCTTCACGCACCCTTTCGACTCTACTTCTCCGAGCACTAATAACAGGAAAATATTTAGAAGAATTGTACTTTGACAAAATATAAGACATATCTCTGTCTAATCAAAAGGAATAAACGTATCAACCTGAGATGCTCAATACCACCTCTTTACAGATTACAGGAAAGAGTCCTACTATTTTGTAACTTTATTTTTAATGACTATTAAGGTTTGCATAGAACACACTTAGACATAAGTTTTTTCAACATATTTTTCCAATAAATTTTTTAATTAGAAATCATTGAAAAATTTATGTTTAAGTGTACCACAACTTATAAATTATATATAAAAGCACACTTGATTTTAGTCCCTGGTTGTTTTGGTACTAATTTTGGTCTCAACTTAGCATTTAATTCTATTAAATTTGGTAATCTAAATTTGGTAACTGATGGACACATTAAAGGTCTTATTTTTCTATTTGCTTCTTAGTCTTCTTCTTCCCCTAATTTTGTCAACTAAAGAATACAAAACCATACTTGAAGTTGGTCCTTGCCTGTTTTGGTACCAGTTTTGGTTAAAATATGGTTCTCAGTCACCAACTTTTGTATTTAATGCTCACTTCAAAATGTATTAAAAACAAATATTAAGAGTAATAACATTGATGGTTCATATTCCTACAGTTTATTTTTAACAAACAATACCTGGTGGTGCTCAAATCCTTTAACGCCAACCCCTAAATGTATTAAAAACAAAAATTAAAAGTAATAATGTCAATGGTTCATATTCCTACTGTTTATATTTAACAAACAGTGAATCATTCATATTCCTAGTGGTGTTCAAATCCTGATGGCAAGTGTCATATTCCTGGTAATGACATAGAGACCAACCGAAATACATTGTCATATACCAAAAATGGAGGAAAATAATAAAAAGGAATTGCATAATGCTATTAGACGGTTGAGATATAGACAGTGGACGTTGGACAACCAAGTCGCAACAAACAAGTCTGGCAGAGGTAAGTTTGTTTGAAGTGTATACATATATACTGATTGTGTCCCCTTGTTGTATGATTTGTTTCCATATTTTTTGCCCCTTGTAGTTTTTAAAATTGTTGAATGGCCGTCCTCGAGTGATATTTCCAACTCAGCATAAACAACAGGTGTACTATGCTTTTAGAAGAGTTCATAAGTTTTTGATAGTTGGTCAGTGAACACTTAATTGTCTTTTTCGCCTAAACACCCTTCCATCTAAAAAATAATTACTTATAATATAGTGACGATTAAATACCAAACAAAACTTATTGTTTCTCTCTTTTTAATGTCAAACTTTGTTGTGTACTATTGCACCAACTTTTATAATTATATTATAACAATAAACCTTTTATCAATAATTTTTTTTTTTGATAAATATGATGACATATTTATAACTATTAAATATAAATTTAAAAACAAATTAAAAGGTAAAAACAGAAAATTAAACACATGTAGAACTATAACAAAACCCAACAACAAAAAAGCCCAACATCAAATAAAAAAAATTAAAAAATTAATATGAATTCAACTAATTATGCACAATATATTTATTAAAAATCATAATATAAAACAACACATGAGCCTTGTACAGGTAAGAAAGCTAGTTTTAAAATATTGGTAACAAGAAGTAAGACTCAAGTTTGCGGACACATGCATATTAATTAAGAGATGAGTACAAGTAATTGTTAGAAGGTTTCACCTATAAGAAGGTTCTCCCACGGCAAAAATTTTGTTTTCCAGTTGGCACATACGAGCCAACATCCAAACCTATACAACAGAAGCCCACAACTTTGAGCAGCCTGATCTTTGTAGTAAGAAGTAATGGAAGAAACAATATTAATGTCACATAAGTATCAAATAACACTACATCTAGGCATGTATAATCTTCTTGATGCATCTTCAGAAAGATGGTTGGAGGGGTCATACCTTTTCAATCACTATGCTCTAGGGACTAATAAAAGGTCACATCATAGAATTTTCAAAAGATATGCTAGAGTAAATTAATCATCCTAAAATCCCAAATTGGCCACTTACACCTTTGGTTAAAGTTGAAAAAACGGTCATTTCAACCTCTTAATTGGCCACTTACACATTTAATTAAGCATCTAACCATTGAAGTAATTTACTCAAAAAGTCCAAGACTATGGAGGCTACCTCATTTTCAGCAGCTTCTCTTAAATCCTTTATGCGAGATTGAAGTGTGTCATACTGAGAAAGAAGTTGTTGCCTAATAGCAATCACATCCACGATTCTTTGAGGAAGCTGTAATCATAAAAGATAAGATAATTATAGATCAAAAGAACAAGTAACTAGGCTCAAATTCCACAATGGAATTTTAAATAAATGTTTCCCAACAGTTGGTGGAGTATCTCATTGAACTAGAATTGCAGTTATCTAGGCTCGTTTCAGTTATGTCACTTAGCCAGCCAACCGTAGGAATAAATGAATTTTAACAACTTCGGGTTGATCAAAGGCTATTTCTATAGGCATTAAGTGAAAATACATAAATCAATGACCAGCATTTTTTACTCCTGCAAAAAGAACGGGAAAGAAGACACGTTGGGGTCGGGAAGTTTTGTTGTCGTTTTCCACTTTAGACTGCTAAGACTCATTACGTTACAAAGTCTAATATCACATGAACATAGTTATCAAGCCGTCGTCGCCTAGGCGACGCTTAGTCGTTGAGTTGATCGGGATAGTACAAGTCGTAGCGACGCTTTACTAGTAGGCTTCCAAGTCACACGCTCAATTTGGCAGTTCGCCGCCTTGGGCGACTTGGGGACGACAAGGACTACTTGGGCCTAAGTCGATTGAATTTGTACCGATCGGTTACTAACTATCCAAGTCGACCCAAACAACAATTTGTTTTTAAAAAGAAAAAAGAAAAATAGAAAAAGAAGGCAAAAGTTGCATAATTCCCCAATTTGCTAAACCTAAAGTCAAAAAAGAGTACCAGACGACTTTGGCGAGCACCATCAGCGACATCGGCAAGTATTATGTTTAATTTTCATGCATATATGTATGTTTAATGTATATTTTAATGACGCATGTATTATCAGCGAGTATTATGTATGTATTCCTTTTCTAATTTCCATGCATGTATTATGTTTAATGTATATTTTAATGATGCATGTATGATGTTTTGGATCATCCTCCACATATTCTGTTTAATGTATAGAGATAATATATTAAGTAGAAATGTATAATAATTAATATTGTATATTTAATTACTTGCTTTAGTAGTTTCTTTTTTTTTCTTTTTAAATATCAAATGACTTTGGATGTGGCAGGATTAATATATTTGTGTTTCTAATAGTATTTGATAGCGTTGAATATTGTAAAATAATAATGTCAAATGTACATGTGTATATTAGTATATATATACATATATATAAATTTATATGTAAAAATTTCCATGCATGTATTATGTTTAATGTATATTTTAATGATGCAATATTATGATTTAGATCATTTTCCACGTATTTTGTTTAATGTATAGAGATAATATATTATTTTGAAATGTATAATAATTAATATTGTATATTTGTATATTTAATGACTTGCTTTAGTAGTTTCTTTTTTTTTTTTTTTTTTAAATATCAAATGACTTTGGTTGTGGCAATATTAATATATTTGTGTTTCTAATAGTATTTGATAGGGTTGAATATTGTGAAATAATAATGTCAAATGTACATGTGTATATTAGCATATATATACATATATAAGTTTATAGAAAGGATGTATAAATCACTCCTTAAATATTCATTTATTAAAAACTACGTTTTGAGATTGTTAAATTTATGGACAACTACAAAATGTCAGCCTGACTTATTTTTTAAAAGAAACTTCAAAAGCGTATTTTTAATAAAGGAGTGTTATTTAAGGGCCACTTCGATCCTTCTTATATAAGTTTATATATATAAATTCGACAGAGGAAATGACTTGTCGATTTATGACAACTATGCACATGACTAGGCTGATAATCGAACGACTTCACAACTATGCACATGAAGGCCTGATAATAAACAAAACTTGGAAGCACATAACCAGATATAACAAGGACGACTGTCGACTTCAAAAGAGCCTTATAATTTGAGTTAGGAAATAACATATCATGGTTATCACCTTTTATTTACTTTACAAGTCACTTACGGTTTCCAAGTCAATAAAGGTACTTACTCGATTCAACTGGGGGAGAACTAGAGTGTTCAACGTGGCACCAATGGCTAGAGATGAAACTGCTGCTACTGAAATTAACTTGGGCAAGCTGGGATCTATAATTCCAGAGGCAGCATCTCCAGTACCCAGCACAGCGAGAAATGGAATAAGAGTAGATGGGTTAATCAAGGATGTGCCTCCATTCTTTGTGGGAGCTCTTAGTAAAGGAGATTCTCGTCCATCTCTGTGGTTTGTCAGGCACATGGGTTCTCCAGGATAGAAGTTGGGGGGTTTTGCACTGAACTTTAAGGGACCCACCTCTCTATAAACATTTGATGGAGCTGCGACAGCAATGCTCACTCTTTCTCCTTCTTGTGCAGGGAGGTCAACTGTTTCAGTAGCAAATCTGTGTGTCCGGGCCATCCCAGTTGGGGTCTGAACCTGCATAGTGGAAAAGCATGCTCATTTTACACTTCACAAGAGCGAAAGTACATTAAAAAAATGTATATGAAGCAAATGGCATATGATGGCATATTAATGAGTACCTAAGGGTGGTAAGGTATATAACCCCACTTACAAGGAAAATGCTGAGAAATAAAGCTCACACAAACACACAAAGATAACACATACACACTATTGAATGAGATATAAAATAACGAGACACAAAAATGGAAAACCCAACTGGAAAAACCACGGGGAGAGATTTAGAAATCTACTATGAAAATAATATGAAGAATACAAACTCTCAAATGAAATATAAACTAACTGTTTAATTTCTATCTACACTCTCATTCTCTATTGCTCTAACTGAGCTTTCTATTTTGGTGTGTGTTCTTTGTTCATACAATGCCTGCTATTTATAGGCAAGTTCCAGCCTAATACATCAAGTTAACATTCGGCAGCCTACCTTTATTCTCGGACGCGAGAGTGAGTAAACTGCAAGCCACAATTTTACAGAATTATAGCTATTATACTAGACCCATAGATATGCAAAGTTACTTTCTTCTTTAACTTGGTCTACACCACACAAGATGACAAAACTCATGCATGTGATACCGCACTGTCCAAGAAACTCAAGCAACTTTGTCAACAGAAACCCATATCTCTGATCATGTGAATAACAAACTCAAAAGGAATATAGAGAGACTGAGAGAGATAGATTGATGTGTTTAACTGAAAATAGAAATTTGGCTGGCAAATTATTAACAACTATTAACTAATATCTGTGACTAAATGAAAGAAAGTCGATGTCTAAAAGGGAATTTTTTTATTTTTTATTTTAAGATAACATTTTCTGAATTAATCTATCAAAAGTTATTGGAATCAGCAGCTGAAAATTATGAGGGGGAAAATCCACAACTTTCTGTGGCAGTGAGGACGCAAGGTTCCGAATGAGCCATGAGAAAGAAGAAACCTATCAGGGGACATGTCATTTGGAACTATTTCAGTGAAAGAAGTTTGAATTATTGTAGCAATTGAAGATATGATAGATGCCAAAAATTGATGAAGTTACATATCGCCATAGTGTTGTAAGATGTACCACAATGGAGTGAACAGCAGCAGGTATGCTTTGTTTGATTATTTGCAAGAATTGTAGCCCCCTTTTCCATGCAGGAACATTCATGCTGCGTTCGTCAGGAGCAGATCCTTAGAAAAAGTGAATATCCTAAGATCAATACCATATGAAATGTTTACCCCATATTAAAACCTATAACTTTATAAAAGAAACAATTTTTTGCTGTTTTGCTACAATTTATACAAACAATACTAACAAAGTATATATGGGATTAAGGTTAACCAAAAGACAGCTTATAACCCTTTATATAAAGGAAACATATAAAAAAGGTTATTGCCTTAAACTAGCATATCAAAGAAGGCATATAAAGAAGGAACACAAATGGCTCTTAGCTTCTTTAAAGGCTCTTTTCAAGACAAATGAAGCAACAAAAAGCAATGAATAAGACAGTGGTGATGTACCAAATTAGCGAAAGAATTTTAGTAAGAAATTAGAATTTTAGTAAGAAATTAGGATGAAGTAAAATAACCTGATTTCTTCCGACTCAATACTGACTATGTCCCCTGAAACAAGCTCGTACTGGTAGCGGCATTTAGAGCAGGAGACAATCTGCAGAAGAAATAGAATGCCAGAAAAATGGTTTAAGCATCATAGATGGCAAATACACAAACAACTGAAAGACACTGATTTCTTCGGATTCTTCCATAGTTTGAAGAATTTGATATTTTAGGGGAAGTAGTTCAATGCAAACAAGTGTAATCAAGTAGCAAATAGAACTTATGATGTAAAATAAAATTACTAACAACTCTAGGCCATGATCCTGATTAAGAAATGGAATTTTGTTGTTGTTGAAGATCTCCCAATTGAGCAGAAAAATCCCTTTCTTTTATCCTTATATACAGTAAATAGACGCAGCAAAAAGGTTCCCTAAATCACTTCTATTAGAATTCTAGAAACCTTAAAGAAAAATATTTGTGGAACAATATCTACTCTATCTCTATTAGAATTCTAGAAACCTTACTTAGTACAATATGAGAAAGAAAAATATTTGTGGAACAATATCTACTCTATATGCTACAAGGGTTGCAATCAGGGTATAATTTCTCTATGGAAACACAGAAGACTCTAATTAGGAAATTATACAACAAGAAACGTTTTTTTGTCAGCACTTGCCAATCAAGGATTGGGAATTCATGGCTACAAAATATGATAAAAATTTCAAAAGGGAGGATAAATGAATTATTTTAGACAGTAGCGAAAATGAAGTTCTGTTTTTCTCCTTGAAGATGTCCCTTGGAACCAACCAAATGGAACATCCAACTTTACACTCTGACAGTCGTGCATGATACTCCCCTTGTTCCATAAAAAGAGTCCCATTTAATTTTTACTAGTCAATTTAAGAAAGCCTACAATTCAAAACCGATGTGAATTTATTTAACTTTGATTAATATAATAGTTAATATTGTAAACTCCTTAAAAAGTATAATTAAGTACATCTTCGAAAATTATAAAATAAATTCAAATCACTATTTGAATTTTGGATTTCACAAATTAAATAGGATCAAAGCCAAATAGGTTTGACTCTTTTTGTGGAAAGGAGAAAGTATTATGTAACATGACTTCCTTTAAAGACTCCAATCATCCTTAAGATGAGATGCCTGTAAAAAAAGTTGTACAAGGCCGGAAGATCTCATTCTATTATTTGGTTCATAAGCACTAATGCGAAGTTGGTTCAGTGAGGTAAAGTTTTTAGTTTTGTTTCTGGTGCAAACTTACATTAATGAACAAATTATTTAAGAAGAGGCCAGTACAACGAAACAACGTAATCTGCAGCTGACCAGGTCTGAAATACAGCCCAGTACCAAACAAATCAGTCTTATCGTCAGACGTCAGCCAACATGGTTCTTAATTCACAAACAACATTTAAGTATTCTGGAAAAGACATGGTAAAGGAGAGAGGTCGAAAAGATAGAAGTTTTTCTTTATATGCATGCCTGAATACCATGTTGGGGTTGTGCAACAGCAACAGCAATCATACAACTTGGACACCTCACTATTTTGCCAAAAGGGACCTACAAGAAAAGATTATACAAACAACATTTAAAGTTAACAAAAGAATTCCCAAAAACATGTGTGCCATATCAAATCCTTCTTATCAGGAAGGATTAAGATGATAATGCTAAACTAGATAAGCTTTTTGAATATATCTAAGGTTCGTAAATATTACCAAATTTTGATAAACACTAGTGCATGGTAACTAGACTTGTATACACACACACACACACACACACACACACACACATATATATATATATATGTATATGTATTAAAAGAAGAAGAATATGAGAAATAAAATATGGAAAAAATAAATTTTTAGCAAGGTTAAGTGGAAAATAAATCTAGTGGGAAAGCAGGAGAAAAAGAGTGAGCAATTGCAGCCATACACACCTCTTCGCTGGGGGAAACTCCCACTCGGCAAACATTTGCAATGATCCTAAGGGCATCTGAGACCCTAAGTGATGCTGCAAGACCCCATACCAATTGTGTATATGTATGTACATCTGGCCTGGACCACCTCCATCTCTCAACAGCTGCTCCTTTCTCTCCAACAGCTGCTCCTTGTATCAAGTATTAATTTTTGACCAGAAAATTCAGAAAAACCAGCATATCAAACAAGTTTAAATGCATGATATCTAGCATAAGATTCAACTTTTAAAACTCATCAACTATTATGCACCAATACTAGGAATTTGGATTCGGCAAAGCTGACATTTTTGGGAAGTTGGGGAATTGAAATAAATTGCATATATATAGCACATAGTTGTATTACAACTTTAATAATACTCCCTCCATTCCAAAATAATAGATGTTCTAGAAAATCTGTTATGTTCCTTTTTGATTGTTGTTTGTAACTTGTAAGCATAATAAATTAAATACTTTCCTATAATATAACCCCTAAATCTCTCATCTTTCCAAGCATTTTACTAAAATTTCTTCTTTTTTCCTCTCTCTTGTATTTACAATACATATAAAGGGGAAATGATGGTATTCTAGATCAATTTTGTTCGTTGAATTGTAGCATTTAAATGCATTTCTTAAAACATGTGCAATAGTCTAAAATTACAATGAAACTGTGAGCTACAACAAAAATGCAACATTTTTTTTCTATATGGACTTCCCAAAATCTCAACTTCACCAAAACTGAATCCCAATACTAGATAGATAAGCATTACCTCTTGAAATTCAAATTAGCAAATAGTAAAAAAAAAAAAAAATCTTTCTTATTATGTTGTCCAATTTTATGTTACATAGGGTCTTTCAAAACTCGAAACAACTTTCAAATTGGAAAGAAGGCATTAGTATTATAAATAAAGTATATTATGTACCTTGATCAAAGAAGGTGGAACGCATGGCAGAGAAAATAGACAAGGCTAAATCAGCATTGTTACGATCAAGAGCCGCGGAAATAATTGAACAACAATCTGAAGTAGACACCACTCCACCACTTCTCTGAGTCATTTCAGCAATCACCTCCAGGGCTTCAATCGAGTCTTTAGCTGCTGATACTCTCTTAATCACTTCATCTTTATCATCCTCCAACAATCCGGATACAGAGCTCACTATTTCCCCCGCTGCAATTATCTTGGCCACCTTATGATTATTATAAAGGAGATTTTTGGAGGTACAAAAAGATGAAGAATTATAAGAATTTAAGGGTTTTTTGTGGTTAAAAAAGAGGTAGAACAGAGCAGTGGTACTAGTAGTGAATGTTGTGCTATTATAAGAAGATGATGATGATGGGGAAAATCCTAAATTGAGGAGAAGACTACCCATTTCTCACTTCAGTTTGGTACTAGTGTTAGTTTGATGGTGATGAATAAGAAGAAGAATCGAAAAAAATCCTAAATTGTGTGTGTGTTTTTAGTGTGTGAGAGAAAAATAGAGAAGAAGATTAGAAATGAGCGGTTGGGTAGGTAGTTCGGTTATAAGGTTGATAAGATTTAAAAAAGAGACCGAATTTCAATTTGGACCATAAACTTTAACCCTATAATTAATTTACACCCTAAACTTTATTTTAAGTTACACCATAAACTTTATTTTTCTCCTCTTTTTTTTTAAATTCTTATTTTCCCTTCGTTTACTAAAAAAAACCCGCTAAATTACAAATACAAAATATTAACTGCAATGTAATTTTTTTTATCTAATTCTTATTTTCTTTCTCCCCCATCTTTCTTTCGATCAATATTCTTATTTGTGCATAAGAAATATGAAAATATAAACTTTGATAATAATAAGTTTGGAACGCTTTTTCTGTGTGTCTCTTTCAGTTTACAAAAATGTAAATATTTTAATTTTATATTGGTATTATTGGCCTTCCTATAATTTTTATTTTAAAACAATACCAAGTTTCTACTTATAGAATCTATATTTATTTATTTTTCAGCGTGTTGCCTTTTTATATATTGTTATTTAATTTTATCATTTTGTGTCGATTTCATAATTTTATTTTAATTTTACGTGTTTGATACCCTTACATGAACAGAAAATCATTAAAATTGCAATAACTTATGAAATTTTATAATCTATTTGTAAATTTAGCATAGTAAATAATCTATAAAATCAAACTTAAGGAATAGAAGAAAATTAAGTGTTTTTGAGTTTTCTTTGTTTTTTGGTTTAGCATGCATATATTTATCCAAAGAGAGAACAAATTAGAAATTAATCTAAAAAAGATGGAGGTGCGGGGAATCGGACACCGTGCCTCTAGCATGCGAAGCGAGCTCTCTACCATATGAGCTACACCCCCGCCAAACAGGCTGCTCGATATATTGAAGAAACTGTCTCAGCCTCCTGTTCGATTTTGATTTAGGGTTTTGTGTTTAATCTTTCTAAACTGCTATTTCTGTTGTTGAAAAAACTCCATTTTGAAGGTGCCAAATCAATGGCGTATCGACGCAGTCTCACCATAAGAGCAAATATTTTATAAAAACAAATATTTTTATAATAACAAATAAAGAATATAAAATATTTTATAAAAACAAATATTTTATAAAAACAAATATTTTTATAATAACAAATAAAGAATATAAAATATTTTTATAAAAATAGCAAATAAAGAATTATAAAATATTTGTTATTTTATAATAGGATATAAAATAGAATATAAAAATATTTTATAATTCTTTATATAACAAATATATTAATTTCTTCCCACTTTAATTTAAAATATTAATTCTTTTTGATATTTTATATCCTATTTTATATAACAATAGCATATATTTGTTATATAAAGAATTATAAAATATTTTTATATCCTATTATAAAATAACAAATAAAGAATATAAAATATTTTTATAAAAATAGCAAATAAAGAATTATAAAAATATTTGTTTTATAAAATATTTATATTCTTTATTTGTTATTATAAAAATATTTATTTTATAAAATATTTGTTTTATAAAATAACAAATATTCATATAAAAAAATAGCAAATAAAAAGTCTTAGTTGATTTTTATACAAGTAGTAAGAGTTTATTTACAATTTGATATATATTTATATTTAATCTCAGCTTCCAATAAGTTTATCAATCGGTCCCAAAAGGGTGTTCTGCAAGATCCATAAGAACAATAGGATTCTTTATGAAAGCTCATATATATATATATATATATATATATATATATATATATATATATATATATATTATCATATTCCTAATTAACCAGAGACAAGCTTCCTCCTATAAAAATCCGATTTTACTGCAGTTGGTTTATCTTTATTCAAAATTTCTAATCTCCTCATCAATCTAGTTATATATACATGCATGTTTCCTGTTCGATTTTGATTCTAGGGTTTTGTGTTTAATCTTTCTAAGCTGCTATTTCTGTTGTTGAAAAAACGCCATTTTGAAGGTACCAAATCAATGGCGTATCGACGCAGTCTCACCATAAGAGCTAAACTTTTCAATCAACAGCGTTTTGGCCCCTCATTTTCTTACATTCACCACCAAAATGATAGTGAAAAATCAAACTCCCCTGATGAAAATTCCAAAATCAACAATTTCCTTCAAAATCGATCATTTGGAAGCAGTGGTAACACTTTGGGAGGGTTTAACACGTTTTTTCGAGATCGAGGATCTCGTAATTCGATGATGAATGGATCGTTTCTAGTGAGACATATGTCGACAACGATTGGGGATGGGGCGGAGAAGATAGAGTATATTACTGATGTTGCGGGAGTTCTTTCTGTTAATACTGTGGATGCTGTGGTGTCGCAAGCTCCTGCTGTGAGTGAAGTGGGGGTTGCAGCTGCTGATTCTTATTTCCCTGTTGCTGCTTTGCAGTACTTGATTGACGGCATTCATAATTATACTGGATTACCTTGGTAAGTAGATGTCCAAAAACTCGTAGTCATGCTGTTTGTACCAAATTTTGTTGTTTTAAAATTCGTACTTTTTTGGGGAAATTTTGGCTTAATAGGTTTTGGGACTGAGGAGTAAAAGTTAGGTAGTTATCCATCTTTATGAATTAGGGACTTGAATATATATGAATGTGAATATCCTTCATATGGATGGATGTTTTTCCAGCATCTTTATTTCCTTTATATAGTTTTTTGTTGGTAGCTTCTTGTCCTCAGCAAGCACAGTAATTTCTTCTCACTTCATTAATAAAATCATGTTTTTTAGTAATCGAAAATATATGAATATGAGAGCTAAGTCATCTTAAGCTTGGTTACCTTTATGGTACATACTAGTCTTGAAAGAGTCAGAAAAACCGAAGGAAAAGAAAAAGAAAATAAAGATGAAGAAAGATATAAACTTTACTGGAGTTCAATTACACTTGATTTCAACATTATACCTGGAGTGGTGTAAAAGTATATTAGAACATATAGTAGGCTCACCTAACTTTGTATTCACTTTCCCCTTACATTTCCTTGCTTTATAAGTGTGTTGGATAGTGATCAGAATGGTTAGAGATAGTTGTCTTCTTGGAGAGGAGTGAAGTTGTGCAAGAATACGACCAAAAGATGAGAGATTACCTTTCATATGGGTCAGTTTGGAGGGATTCCAGTAGGAGATGCTTTAAGGGAGTAGAGTTCTCAGTTTGTAATGTAAAGCGTAGACCCTGATGCTAAATCAGTTTTCATTTTTTTGTTCTTCACGGGTCATTCTGGGAGACACTGTTATTTCCTGGAGTTTTTGGATGTGTTGGAATTTTTGGTGTGTGCTCTATTGTTTTGTAGTATGACTTAGGGCATTACCCTCTAATAGGAACCTTTTTTTAGGGCTGTGCATTCTATAGCTAATTGCTTTTTGTTTCCCAGTTTATTCGGGATTTCAAGTTTTTCTTCTTTTTGATCATGGATTCTGCTAACTAAATTTAGGATATAAAACCTTGTTGTTACTTGATAACGATTTACCTTAAAACTAATTACAGCATAAAACCTAGTTGTGATGATGTTCCTTTGCAATTTAAAATATAAAATGTTAAATGAGTCATCTTCTTATTGTTCTTTGTTTTGTTATTGGAGATCACTTGACATGGCATTCTAGACAACTGCAGAAAACAAGAACAAAGGCTTGGGTGGTGCTCATCATTCAGTGATTTTAAATAATCTTGTGTGGTTGGCTCAAGCACATATCTTATATGCATCCTTTTTTGTTGTTTTGTTTGATCCTCTTGGAACCGTTCTTTATTATTGTCCACTGGCTTCTGGAGCTATGAGGGGTTCTTCTTGTAGTTAATCTACTCATGTAGCATTTTATTAACCTTGTAACATCTTATTGCCTTGCATATGAAATTTCTCCCTTATTAAACAAAAATGGCGGAGAAAAGACCGTAAAACTAAGAATCCTTGCCAGTTTATGGTATGCATGGAAATTCACAAAAATCTTTCTAATTCAGGTCCTACTTTTTTATAGCACTGTTTAAATTTTTAAAAAGCACTTTTGATTCACACCAACAAGGAGCAGAACCTTACAAGAGTCAAAAACAGCCCACACAACCGGGAAGATACCCATTTTGCTGCATCTACCACAATCAATTATAGCTAGCACTATGCCCCTATTTCATAGTTATTCAATAGATATGGAAACAGAGGAAGAGCTTCCTTATTATACATAGATATTTTCTAAAAGATGCCTCGAAAACCTTCACCAATGGCCTTGAGGAGTATTAGAAACTTTTTAGTGCTACGAGAGCACAATTTTTTTGGAGCTAAGGTATGTACCGGTTATAAAATGCTTTTAGTTTATTATAGTGAAACTAAGAACTTAGACCTGTAATATACAAGGGGAAAATATAAGAAAAGGAGGGGCAAAATTCAGGATTGGGTGGGAGACATGCCTGCAGAAAGTTAGCGTGTGACGCCCCCAAAATTAAGTATACGTCACCCATCTTGGGTCGCCACTTACATGGTACATAAATTCAAATACAACTTACTAATATAGCTGTCGTATACAACAATCGACATATATCGTGAGTTTGAATACAAATATTATCTACTAGATATTATACAAACTCAAAAAGAGTCCTCATTACAATTATTATCACACTATTTCACGAATAGTGAGGACTACTAATGCTATCCTCCTCGGACTATTACTCCGTTCCCCGACTCGTCTCGGCTATGTTCTCATTTCAAGAAGAAAACGGTGAAAAGAAAGGGTGAGCTCAACTAGCCCAAGAAGAAATATTATGACTAAGATAATGCGAGAATAAATTATCATTAGCCTTCAACAAGTGTTAAACCGATAAAATACAATAGACAACCGGTTTAATCTGCAATGAAATATGCAATCCATTAAAAAAATCAAGTAGAGAATAAAGTCTACTATCTTTTAGGTTTTAAAAAGGTTTTCATCAATTTTTATCATTTGAGACTCAAATTTTAATAAATAAACCACCACATCTAATCATCCATGTACCACGGTCAAGGATTTTCATCAAATTATCAATGGTCAGCGACTATACCGAATCACCCCCGGTCATAATCATACCAAAAACTATCCATCATCGCATTTACGGTGCCATCGAGGACTTTAGTCACATCATTTATATCAAGTCGTGATTATCCGAATGATCCTCGTCATAATCATACTAAGTTCATCTATGCACGTAAGCAAAGATAACATAATATAACATGAGGATGATGACAATGACATAATAATTGATAAAACAAGTTCAAGAATTATTTAATCCATGAATTATTAACGCCCAAATTGTCAACACGAATCTTTTTCAGTAGAGTAAAATTCAAGAATGATCGGAAGAATATTTCCATGAAAAGATCTTTGGATGAAACGCGAAATATCAAGAATATTCTACTAATTTCATGGAGTATAGAAATCAAAGTTTTAACCATTTGGGTATAATAAAGAATGGAATAACAAAAGAAATCACCATGCATGCGATTGTACTTCGCATGTATAAAGTTATTCCAACATAATAATAATAACGGAACTGGTCGGTGAAATTCACACCGCAGCGGGATGTTCCAACAGAATAATAAAGATGGAACCGCATCCGGTGTAAAACACACGAGATAAGATATTCCAATGAATGATAAAAGGCGGAACCGGTCAAGGTGTAAAACACATGCACAGGATGTTCCAACAGAATAATAAAAGCGGAACTAGGTCCGGTGTAAAAACACACATGACAGGATGTTCCAAATGAATAATAGAAGAATGTCACCAAGTATAGGGTAAATGGCGATACTGAGTTATTCCAAATGAATAATAAGCAATGGAATAACATAAGGATTTCACCAAGTATAGGGTATGCTGCGTATACAAGTTATGTATAGGGTATGCCACTTTTACAAAAGTTATTCCAATGTAATAATAGTGAATGGAATAATGAAGTTCTCTTCAAGAAGAAAGAATAACACCCTTACCGTAAAAAGAATGAATATGTAAGTAGTGAAGTAGCGAGAATACTCTTCTTCTTTCTATAATTTTTCTCTATAAACTTCTCTCTATAATTTCTCTCTGTAGTTTCAATGAATTCGTAAGAAAATAATGAAGGAATGAGCTTCTATTTATAGGAAAATGGAATGCATAGTAACTAATCCATGAACGGTCCAGATTGATTTACTTTTATCGACGGTCCATATTTAAAGAAAAATCTTTTAAATAAAATATAATATATTCTATTTATATAAAAACATTTTACTATGCAAACACTATGCAATACTATGCAAAAAACACTATGCAACACTATGCATAATAAAATATAATATATTCTATTTATAGAATAACTTTAATAAAGTATTCTATTTTATATAAAAGATGTTTACATTTTATTACGTTAATAATACTGAATAAAACAAAACGTCATTATCGCTATAATAATTCATATTATTAATCGACAATAATGGAATCAAACCGAGTGACTTCTCACATAAGCATCAATAATCAATACCGTGTGCTACTATGCAACCACACGTATTACTGTACTTTTACTACCGAGTAGTTCAACAGTAACCACGGTAAAACTTCCGCCGTTATTTCAATAAAATATTTTTGTCGTTTTCTCAATCCGACAATAATTCTGTTGTGGGGTCCACCAATGATTGAGCCGTTATACGAATATTCCCTGCTAAACCGAATATTCCCCGACCAATCGAATATAATATAACCACTTGCATACTTTGCAAAATTTATAAATACTACCCACAACTATAATATTATCTTAAATTCACACCATAATATTAAAAAATTATTTCAACAAAATTTAAATCTTTATTGATAAAATCTGGGGTCTCACATAGCGGGTGCCAAATAGAAAATCTTGGAGGTAGGTGCGATCTATGTAATAAATGTTTGATTTTACATTATTTTTGTTGTCTAACAAATGATCGTGTTGTTTCAGTTTTATTTTTATGATGATAACCATGGGTAAGAAAGTGCCATTAAAGAGTCTTTTATACTTCTTTTCAGGTGGGGAAGCATAGCTGTAACAACTGTTGCATTAAACTCATCTATTGCTCCCTTGTTGCCATTATTTTTGTTGTCTAACAAATGATCGTGTTGTTCTTGTTGCTGCAATACTATTATCTAAAAATGCATTTCTACTGTAATTTTGGATTTTACTGAAGTTGCACGCTACCATGAAATCAAGGTATTATTACTTTCACTTGTAAAACTCATTCAGATAAAGAGAACAAAAGTAGAAAGTAATTTGCTTAATATAAAGTTGCATTAAACTCATCTATTGCTCCCTTGTTCATTTCCTTATGGTCTGCTATATAAATTTAACAAGTAGACCGAGAGATTCCTTTCAGTGATTCAACCAACATTTAGTATTTTCATTTTCATTTCTTTATATGTTTTCAAGATGTTCAATATGGTTGAATTATTTAGCTTCTTATGACATTTTATTTTAAAAAAGCTTGCTCTTCATTTTGTACTCCTTGTTTATAATTGAAGACATTTTTTGGTAGTTGCTATTGGTATAATGTTTAGGTATATTCTATGTTGCTTAAGTAGTTATTTGATTTCCGTGGAGCTTAGTTTTCTGTTGATTTTCCCAGTTATTATTTTATATGCTTTGATCTTCATGCTCCACTATTGGTTGGTTCTGCATGCTCCACTATTGGTTGATTCTGCTTCACTTGATTTAATATTTGTAAATTTCATTTGAAGATTGGAACGTGTTTAGTGATTTTGTTACCTTGTGCAGCTTATGAGGCCAAAATTGGAGGAGATCAAGCAAGAGATGGAAAACAGGGTATGAGGATCCGAGTATTCATTTAAATCACAAAATGCACGTCATATTATTTACCATTAAGAATTTAAGACCCTCTTAGTCTTGGTCGTACCTAGGACTAGATGATGGGTTAGATACCACAAGTTGATAAATATCTGGCACCATTTTTCCCTCGACTCCCAGAACACCATTTTTCAGAAGTCTACAAGCCGATGATATATTATTATTATTATTATTAGTGATAAATGATCGAGCAAAGGATGAGACTGAATTTGATGTGAAGTCTGGTCGTGCTTTTTACCTGTTGACAAATGCTTATTATCTTCAAATTTTCTCATATTGGTGCATAGAGTTCCCTTTTTTTCTCCTTTTTTTCTTCTTTAAAGTCGGTGCATTGCAATCTTTTGATTTTCAATTATTTATTCCCAGGCCATGAATCCTACTTCTGTAGCCGAAGGTCAGCAACGAATGTCAAAGATATTCAAAGAGTATGTATCTTTTCCATATTCCTGATTCATAGAACCCTTCAAAATTAATCTTTTCAGTATTTTCTTTTTTAGATAATTAACTTTTTAAAAAAAAAACTGAACTCCCTCCATCCCAGAGTGGTTGTTCCACTTTTCATAGTTGTATCTGACATAGATTTTAAGAGATGCTGTTTGTTGATAATAGTATTTTGTATATTATTAAAATAGCTGGAACAAATATATATAAATGGATCCTTGGGAGCTCATTAGTGTGACCACAAAACGGTCAGCAGTACTTTGCATGTAGTACAAGACTTGTGACTATTTTTAAAATAATAATAAAAAAAGAATATCAGGCAGCGGAGCTCCTGTTTTATCATATATAAAAATATTGAGCATATACAAATGTATGAAAACATTGCATAAATGTGTTTTGAGTGACTATTAAAATGTATGCAAATTGGCACACATGATAAACAAATGGGGGAAGGAGGTAGTACTATTTTATTGTCAAATTGCTTGTAATTTTTGTATTTGCTCTTCATCTTGCAAAACCTATATTGGATGGTGATAAAAGCCATAAGCTGCCACCCAATTTGTGTTGGAAAATATCTCCTTTGAATGCTTAGTCAATTAATAGCAGAAGAATAATTTTGAAACCTGTAATCAATTTCTTTACTTGCTGAAGAATTTTTTCTCTCATATTTAAGTTTGGTAGAGTAAAAACTTTTACAGTTTTAACAAGGATATGATAATAAAAGTGTGGGATTAGCACTTCATAAATAGCAAGATGTGAAGGATAATGGCTCTAACTATAGCTAGAAAGGTCTTGAAAGAAAGCTGTTTCTTCTTTATACATGGATGATGATTGATGCATTTGTATCAAGAGAAAGCATGTTGGAAATAGTAGATAATCAGAATAATGAGGAATGGACAAAAATACAGGACATAGGTCATAGGGCAACTTACAATTCTAAGAAATAATAGTTTCATCAGGCACGTCAAACAGAAATAGAATCCTTATATGTAAACATTAAGTTTGTATGAATTATTTCTATTATACTTGGGGCGGATCTAGGAATTTTTTCCAACAGGGGCGGATTTTAACTATTTTTTTGTTGAAGTTAAATAAAGAAAACTTGAACTAATTATAATATTAATTAATCATAATAATGTTTACAAATTGCAATAAATATTCATAATCCAAACTAAAAAGGAATTTCAAATAAAAAACATTTATATACAATTTAGAAACTTACTTCGGTTACTTGTCATAGTTCAATTTGAATGATTTCCCAAATGCTCAAAGCCTCAAACCAAATTTGCTTTCTATATTCAAACAAAACTATGAATTAATTTCAAAACATAAACTAGTTTTGATAACTTTTTATAAGTTTCATATAAGTTTTACTTGAAATAAGAGAAACAAACCATCCAAAATTTATACTTAGAACACCAAAAATTATACAGGTCCGTTAGTTAGATGCAAAGGAAGTAAAGTGATTATACTAGAAATGATGGACTTTAATCATATTCATTTTTCATTTTCCATTATAAAATAAGGCAAAATTATTGTAAGCTATCACAATAAAAGACAAAAACTACTCAACCTGATCCCATTTTCAATTAAAGATCAAACAACCCAAAAAACAAAAATCCAATCAGACCAAACAAACAGTAACCAGAGTCACCCAAATCAATAACAAAAAAATCAAATTTGAATCAAACAATCCCTCATAATTCGCACGCTGATGAACATTTAAAACCAAAAACTATACAAAAAATACTTATAAGATTTCACAAGCTTTAAAACTAAGAAGATTTTTGTACTTGTATTTAGAATTGGTTTATGAATTTTTTTGCCCTCTCAAAATTTAAATCTTCCATTAATCTGCTCCTTATATTTATTAATTTACATATCTGCCCTACCCCTATAACTATAAAAAAAATCCAGCAGGGGTAGCTGCCTATACAGATCTGCCCTCTTGATTATACTTGAGTTTAATTATATACGTCTATAATGTAAATTGTAATTTAAGAACGGATATTAGGCTAATTACCATGTCGAGTAAATTAAGGATTGCATTTATAGATGAGGATTGGTAACAAATAATTTATCTGTGTTACTCGGACTCGGGTGCGAGTGTCGGATTCAGGTACGAATCTAAGTGTCGGACATGTGAAGTAAAAAAATAGAGGATTCGCGGATATGAATCCAAATTTAGACACGGGTGTGGGGATACGGTATGTTATGATTTTTTATGATGTCCAATTTCATATGGACATGCATTTATCATGAACCTTTAAGGGTTGAAGTACAAAAATATAAAGAAACAGGGGCAGAACTGAAACTTCTTAAACTTCAGGGGCTAAAATGGAAGAAAACAAAACTACAGAGACTGATAAGTAATTTTTCAGGGGCTATTTTGAACTTTTAGAAAACTTGGGGGACTAAATTAAAAATTATAAAAACTATTGGGTACTAACTGTAATTTTCCAATGATATTTATTTTCAGATCTGATCTTAAATACTCAGAAGCAGAAGCTTGTTCGAAGAAAGAAAAAACGACGGTCGATTCTTTAGAAGCTCGTTTGAAGAAAGAAAAAAGCGACAGTCGATTCTTCTTCTTCTTTCTCTTTCAGTCGATTCTGATTCTTCTTCTTCTTTCAGTCGATTCTTTTTCTTATTCTTTCTCTTTCAGTCGATTCTGATTCTTCTTCTTCATCATAATCATCGCCATGCTAGCTGATTGTTATTACGTATCCGGATTGAAAGTGCCACACCCGACACAAATCCCAAGACTTTTGCCCGTGTCGGATCGTTCGACACGTGTACTCCATCGTAAGCAAAAGTAGTCCGAGTAAACATGAAGAATTTATATGTTGGTTATATACATGTAATCTGAATGATCTATCTCTTCCTATGCCTGCAACTTTAATAGTTTAATAGATTAAATGCTTTTTTGGTCACTGTACTATGTGTCAACTTACAAATAAGTCAGTCAATCGTTTTTTCTTACAGTCAACTCACTATACTTTTGTTTACTTACAAACTGTTAGAAAATCCGTTAAATCATGTTGACTTTAAAAGGTTTGCCATGTTTGATGCCACATAAGAGAGAGTAAGCTGACATGGTAAGAGAGAGAAAGTTGACATTATGACGTGGCCACTCTTGAGTGGAAATGAAAGAAATTTTTTAAAAAAATAAATAAATAAATAAGTCAACAAAAAAATGGAAAAAATAAAAACTTAATTTGTGATTATTAGAAAATATCTGATAACATCATCGGAGTACTTTTTGTTGCCTAGGACGCAACAGGCAGTGTGCTAACATGGATTCTCAAATACCTCAATGATAACTAGAAACTTCTAGAAGCTATTAAGGTGATTTTCGTTAAGATTATACAAACTATTACATCTCTGGTCCCAAACTGATGTTCATCATTCACCTACTCTCATTTTTGCTTTTGTGATTTGAAATGTTTGGATCTGGTTTTCGATGCTCTTCAACACTTTGTGTTCCGATTTTGAGTGGCGGTGTCAAGGAGGGAGCCATCTTGGTTTAACTTTAAGTTTATTTTGAAGGGGTCTAACCATTATGACGAGGACACGGAAGCAGTGTGCTGATTTGGGGGTTATGATCTGGTGTGGAGGACCGGTGGGAGTTGATGGGTTGGGGTTCAATTCTCGCTGGTTGCTGATGATGGGGGTTTAGAAGAGAGATTAGCTTCGGATCTGGTGGTGTGCTTTCCTGGTCTTCTTCTTCTTTTTCCATATCTTGACTTGATCTCGCCATAAAAATTTCTCCAGATCTTGATTTGATCTTGGAAGAGAGCTTGGCTTCAGATTTGATGGTGTGTTCTACCGGTCTTCTTCATCTTTATCCAGATCTGTCGGTTTAGGTTGAAGGATCTATTGGATCTAGTTTGATGAGGCGGCCGGAACAGATCTAAATGTAATGTTGGTTGTAAGAAATAATTTTATTGAGTAAATGTTAATGTTAGATAAATGTGGTTTGACATAATTAACCTTAAATGATTAATAATTGTGAAAAAAATATTTGAAATAATTTTTTAAATTACACATAAGCATGTTTATGCCTAGTCATTTATTTATATTGAAAAAATTATGCCACGTTAGTGTCACGTCAAAATTTTGTTAAAAATTTAACAGTCAAGTCGGAATTTAAATTTTTTGTTAGTAAACAAAAGTATAGTGAGTTGACTGTAAGAAAAAACGGTTGAGTGACTCACTTGTAAGTTGACATATAATACAGTGATCAAAAAAACATTTAACCCATAGTTTAATTGGTGTTTTTTTCCTTCTTTTGTCTTGTTTGTTTGGTAATACTTTTTATATATATATATATATATATATTAATGTATATTTGTGTAATTTTATTCCTTTTGTTGGAGATCATTTTATTATTCTTTCAACATTATACCTCCTTATACGCTTACAAAGTTATATTTCTTGTTTGATATATATAGGTGAATGAAATAATCATTTGAAACATTCTCAGCACAAAAGATTCTAGATTTATATTATTGAAGTGTAGAAAGAATCGTCAGAGACGTGTATCCAACACGAACCCGTCAACCTTGTAAAAGCATCCATATGATGCATTATGCACATGGTTCTCTTTGGCTTAAGAGCTTATGAAAGGAAATTTTCTTGTACCTTCTTGAGAAATGTGTCTACCTTTGAAGCCAAATAGATGCCTAGGATGACGAACTGAATGTTCCATCCCAAGGATAGCACACATATTAAGAAAAGTAAAAGTAGATGAAAGAGAGTAAATAAATTTCCAAATTTATCCTTAATGGTCCTACAAGATTATATAAAGTGATGAGTATTTTTTATTTTTTTAATACTAATGGACCCCACTAAATTGGATATATTTACTTTCACTTTATGTACTCTATCTTATTTTTTTGGGATAAAAAAATTTGTGCCTTTAGTCATATTTTTGGGGACGGATGGAGTAAATATGTTTCCAGGTCGTGAGAATTAAATAAAAACTTTTTGCTAAAATATTTCCTAGAAATTATCACCCTCGCCCTAGATATAAACTTGCAAATTGCAATGCTAGAAAAGGATGCAACTTCTTACCTTCTTGTAGGACTTCAACTGTCCCGTCTCAGACATTAATGTAATGTTTAATCCTAACCTTCACTTTGGCACCCCTTTAAAGTGATGGTCCTGGATATTTAGATACAAGTTTTAGTTTTGTTTTAATGAAAATTTATTGGCTCTGCAGGTATGGCGTAACCCCATGGACTCCTTTGAAAGGAATCCTCATACAAGGTCCTGTTTTCGTCAGTTTTTTCCTAGGAGTAAGATATCTCCACAATGAACATTATTTATTAGCATATTGTTTTTTAAACTATTTTTGTTGGGGTCTGTTTTGTTTAACATCTTATCATTTTGTTTGTAGATTCAAAACATGGTGGATAAAGTACCGTCTTTCAAAGAAGGTGGAGCATTTTGGTTTACTGATCTGACAACTCCTGATAGTTTCTACGTCCTCCCAGTCTTGACAGCATTGTCGTTCTGGATAACTGTGGAGGTAAGAGTTATTTTTTTAATCTTTGTCAAACAATTTTCTTATCCTTATGCGGACTCCTTCACATGATGGAATCTGAGGCTTAATATCAAAAGGGTTAAATACATTTTTTCCCACTCTACTAAACCTCGGTGTTTAAATGCATCGAATTTTTTTACAATCGAGTCATTGAACTACAAGTTATTTTCAAATCGTTACAAAATCCGTTAAATGAGTTGAATTTTAACGGAACATCCACGTCAGCTTTTAAATGAACATCCACGTCACTGCTTCATGTGTTATCATCCTAGTTGTTGCCACATTGGAAATTAAATGAGTTTAACATTATCTACGTCAGCTTTTAAATGGGTAAATTTTGAATATGAGTAATGTCTTTAACAACATTATTCATAAATATTTTCATAATAAGCACAAATTAAAACTCAAATACAGATAAGGGAACCCAAATTCGTTCATATCAAGAATCAAAACTAAAATACAGATCAAACCAAACCCAAAATTCATTTTCATCAAACCGAAACCCAAAATATGTTCACATCTTTGTGAGATTAGTAGGGGTTCGATCTTCTTCGTGGATTTGAAGTTATGATCTGCACTGATGGATTTGCTTGGCTTGGGGTTTGGATTTTGACGATTTGCTAGTGTTTGGGGATTTTGGAAGATGAATCTGTTCAGATCTGGGTTTATGGATCTGTTCAGATTTGGGTTCGGATCTTTGTGATGATGAGTTGATCCCAATGTTGACGGAATCTCACGAACAAACATCGGAATTGAAATGGGAATGGAGTGATTTAATTAAGCTTTGCTGAATTACTGGATTCATGAAACTGGTCCTTCTTCTATGGAATCACAAGTACCCATTGGTGTTGAATTACTAGATACTAGTACTAGTTCTTATGAATTTATTTAACCTTGATGAAGTACTTTTGGACTCGGAGTTCGATCCATGCACGGATTTGTTAAACTTTTGATTTTGAGGGTAATTAGCTATATGTGATGATTGGACTTAGCTAAGAATGGTTAAAAGTAATTACTGTTAATTTTGAGACTATGCGTTGAATTAAATTTAGGGGTTGGTATACTTATTCTACAATAATTGTATGTATTCTTAAAGTTTTATGTATTCTAGAATTAAACTTATCTAGCATCACAAGGAATTCAATAATCAGCAAGTTGTTAACAATAATAATCCCTCCATTTCAAAATATTAGATAATTTTATATTTTTAAAGTGAACTTAAAATATTTAAAAATTAAAAAAATAATATGAATTTATTAATTTTATATAAATATATTTTTTAAAATTATACATTAATATATTTATTATTAATTTAATTATTTGTTATGTACATTAATTTGATTTATATTTTGGTTAACTATTTGTCATAGAATTGACAATTGTTGTGTTTTTTAATTGGTGAATATCCACCTAAGTATCTGACGTGTCCACCTAAGTATTCGACGTGGTGCCACATAAACATTCCGTTAACTTTTAACATTTTTAGACGAAAATTTTAATTTTTGTAAAAAAGTTATAGTTCTATGAGTTGACCGTAAAAAAATTCACTTCAATGATGTATTTATAAACCGAAGTCTAGTAGAGTGGCGAAAAGTGTATTTAACCCAATATCAAAATGATAGATTATGAATTTTTGGATTGGCTTCTTTGGGTTTAATAATCAGATTTTGTCAAAATCTGAAGGCTGTTTTTTTTTTTTTGGCGAGGCCCGGGGGAGGGGGGGGGGGGGGTCAGATGTATGGCACCTAAATTTTATAAAATCAGAAGAACTCATATGCCAATCCCTAGCGGCTCTATATTTTGCTTCACATCTCTTGAACAAGGACCTTGTTCTTCCATATTTCTGTACCTTTCTCCAATCTTTGTAATGCAAAATCTTTTTTGCATGTCCAAGAAATTAATATAAGTATTTCTCCTTGATTTGTTCAATATTTTCTGTACTTCGTAAATCATTGTGGAGTCCTCAATGCAGTCACCCAGGCACTAAGGTGTCCTCTCTTGATATTACTTTTCTCAAATGTATGATGTATCCCCTAATATTTATATGCCTGATGTGGTGGCAAATTTTCAGTAATTTCTTTTGAATCATATGGTCAAATTACATTGATACAATGTATCCATGCATGATGCATGTCAGTTTGAAAGATACAACATCCATACTCTGTTAAACATTCCAATTAATATACTATTTTTACTATGTGGGTAATAATATGAAAGCTTGTTGTTTAATATACACTTCATCTTTTTTTGAGAACGAAAGCAACCTCAGATGGGTTGTAGTCTCTTAGAATTGTTCTTCTTTTTTGACAACTATCATGTGCTCAAATGTTCCTTTGTTTGTTTCAGTTGGTTTTGCGTTATGGTGTTTGTTTTATCAGTTTTTGGTTAACTAATTTTAAGCCTTTCCTCAGTCCAATATGCAAGAAGGTTTGGAAGGCAATCCTGCTGGTGGAACAATGAAAAATGTCTCGAGGGTTTTTGCTGTTCTTACAGTTCCAATTACCTTGAATTTCCCCAAGGTACATGAGGGAACTTTTGCTTTCTTAGATAGTATGCATTTGCACACTGCCTTTTGATTTGGATCCACTGTTAACTCTGCTTGATGAAATCGCAATAAAAATGGATGGAGCTATGGGGTTTATGCCACGTGAAATACATTTGTGACTCAGGATGCTTTGCAAGATAATGCATATTCAATTTTATTCATATCTCAATTCTACTTAAAGGTGCTTCATAGGAGGCATATGTTGCAACTATAAAAGAAAGGTACTAATTCAAGGATAATAATTATTTAAAGGCATTAAACTAGTATAAATAATTCGATCCATACAAAATAATTGCAGACAAACATGGGGTAGAAGCATTAAGCTATGACTCCCCATTGTTTGTGGTGGGTTAAATGGAGCGAGAGGAATTGTTTTGTTGATATACTTGTTAGTCCCATATATGATGTGCGGGGGACACATCTCCCTCTGTGTGTGTGTGTGTTTGTGTTTTGCTGTCCAGAATGTTTAGCTGGTTCCATAAGAAAAAAATATTCAAATTGACATGTTTGTCTGATGTAGTGTGTAAACTAAATACGTATGTGCGAAAGAATTTTCTCTTTTCCGTCAGTGCATAGTCTTTTGATCTAATCTAATATGAACAAAATTTGGGTGCAGGCTCTGTTCTGTTATTGGATCACCTCCAACCTGTTCTCACTTGTATATGGACTATGTGAGTCCTTTCTGTTCCTTCCATTGTTGGTAAATGGTTAATAGCTCTATCCTTTATACTGTTCAAGAACCTTGATATATGTACATCCTCCTCCCGGAGTCTCCTGGTTCTCAAGTAGAGAGATACAGACCATAATGATTCATAATGCCCATACTAAATAGAATGCAATACCGCTAACAACATATATGAGGAATCGAATGCACTTGGAAAGACCGGAGCACGAGCACAAGATCTAGCTAACCAAAACACCATCTTTTAGTTACCATTTGTTCTAAAAGCTTAAATTATTCACAAATGAACCTAACATGTATATCATGCTCTAGCAAATTTATTTATACTAAATTGTAATGAAGTAATATAATTTCCTCTTTTAACGTGTCATTATAACTTCCCCAGTGATTAAAGCACCTGGGGTGAAAAAGTTCCTTGGCGTCCCTATTATACCTGTGGCGCCATCTACAAGGACGCAACAACCTGCCTTTTCATTTACTGAAGCACTTAAAAAATATGTACAATCACAACAGCGGGCAGCTCCATCTCCTACAGATCCATCAAAGCCTGCTTCTTCCATATCTACTACGCATGCATCGAAGCCTATAACTAAGAAAATACCCTCATCGTCAGTTCTCGGTCAGAGGATTAGAAGCTTAGAAAATGAAGTCAAGGGAAGAAAGAAGGGCATGAAAAGGTGAGTATATGATGCTGAATCATTTTGGCCTATACCATTGTTTAGTTTTGCTAGGTGAAAAGGGAAATTCAAGAAGTTTTTGTTTGCAAGGCTGGCTGGCAGAATCATCCGATTCTTAGCTTCTTATTAGACACATGTAGTTTTTTGTAAAAGCATAAGCAGCTAGTTGATTTCCTGATCAACTAATGGAATCTCAAGATCTCCAGTCTGCAGGCATATATATATATATATATATATATATATATATATATTCTCGTATTATCCAAAACAATTAATGGGTTTAGTCCATTTGATTTCATTTTAATCAAATCAAGTTAATTATGAAGTGAAACCGTGAATTAGTTTTATAATAGTTCTCAAATTTAATCTGTTATGGATAAAATAGTATTCCCTTAATTTTAAATTATAAGATTAACTTAATTTCAAATATTTTTAAAATTGAAATTGTCAATATAATTATAAATACCATAGACGGCCTAAAATTGAGATATTAAAATTATAATTGTCAATATTATTTTTAAAACTTAAATTAATTTTATTAATTTAATTTTAAAATATCTTATATTTTGAAACAGAAGTAATATACTCTTTTAAATAAAAATTTCATTCTAAAACTCAAGAACACTAAAATAAAGTTAATTTTTTTTCATTCTTTTTTTCGCATAAATATTTTTTAAAAAAATTTCTCAACAAACTCGCAAACACGGCATATTAGTGTGTCCCATCAGTTTGGTCACACCAAACCTAACTTAATTAACTACTGAATTAGTTTGCGGTGCGTACGTGCATGCATGGATCTTTCTCCCTCCTAATACATTATTACCGCGTGTGCATGCATGCATAAATTACTTTTAGAAAAAATAATTAAACATATAATTTAAAATCATAAATTTTTTAATTATAATCTCTTCATTTATATTTTGATAATGATAATATAAAATTAATTTAAAAAATAATCAACTTGACTCGGACATTTAATTTATGACAGAGGGAGATACATATAAAAGGCAAAGGAGTACTGGATTGTTATCCATGTAGCTGGTAAACATTCCCGATATATATATATATATATATAGGGGTAAGCTTTTCATAACAATAGGTTCTTTATAGTCTTGTCTGCATAACCCTCTTTTGAATAGTTGATAAAACTTATTGGAAGGTTGAGATTGAAACATAAATATCTTAAGTAAGTAACAACATGCAGGCTTTTATTTTAATATGAGGGGACATATGTAGTCAAGTGACGTGTTGTCGGTTTGTTTAACTAAAAGCAATTTTTAATATTAAATAATACGTGAGTACAGCTTGAACATGCATCGACTTGTAAAAAAAAAAAAAAAAATCTATAAGTAACAAGCTCTTACGACTTGTATAAAAATCTACTAGTGCCCTTTATTTGCTATTTTTATAACAATATTTGTTATTTTATAAAAACAAATATTTTATAAAAACAAATATTTTATAATAACAAATAAAGAATATAAAATATTTTATAAAAACAAATATTTTATAAAAACAAATATTTTATAATAACAAATAAAGAATATAAAATATTTTTATAAAAATAGCAAATAAAGAATTATAAAAATATTTGTTATTTTATAATAGGATATAAAATAGAATATAAAATATTTTTATAATTCTTTATATAACAAATATATTAATTTCTTCCCACTTTAATTTAAAATATTAATTCTTTATGATATTTTATATCCTATTTTATATAACAATAGCATATATTTGTTATATAAAGAATTATAAAAATATTTTTATATTCTATTATATATCCTATTATAAAATAACAAATAAAGAATATAAAATATTTTTATAAAAATAGCAAATAAAGAATTATAAAATATTTGTTTTTATAAAATATTTTATATTCTTTATTTGTTATTATAAAATATTTATTTTATAAAAATATTTGTTTTTATAAAATAACAAATATTGTTATAAAAAATAGCAAATAAAGGGTACTAGTAGATTTTTATACAAGCCGTAAGAGTTTGTTACGGTTTAGATTTTTTTTTTTTTTTATATGTTTTACATGTTCGCAATTTTACTAGTATTATTTAATATTAAAAATTCGCTTTTTAGCTTAAACAAACCGACAACACGCCGAATGCCATGTGGTCCCTCATATTAAAATAAAAGTTCTAAGAGATGTTTTGTTACTACTTAAGATATTTATGTTTCAATCTCACCTTCCAATAAGTTTTTTATCAACGGTCCAAAAAGTGTTAAGATTAAAGACCATAAAGAACAACCTAACACATGAAAAGCGCCATATATATATATATATATATATATATATATATATATATATATATATATATTATCATATTCCTAATTAACCAGAGACAAGCTTCCTCCTATAAAAATCCGATTTTACTGCAGTTGGTTTATCTTTATTCAAAATTTCTAATCTCCTCATCAATCTAGTTATATATACATGCATGTTTCCTGTTCGATTTTGATTCTAGGGTTTTGTGTTTAATCTTTCTAAGCTGCTATTTCTGTTGTTGAAAAAACGCCATTTTGAAGGTACCAAATCAATGGCGTATCGACGCAGTCTCACCATAAGAGCTAAACTTTTCAATCAACAGCGTTTTGGCCCCTCATTTTCTTACATTCACCACCAAAATGATAGTGAAAAATCAAACTCCCCTGATGAAAATTCCAAAATCAACAATTTCCTTCAAAATCGGTCATTCGGAAGCAGTGGTAACACTTCGGGAGGGTTTAACACGTTTTTTCGAGATCGAGGATCGCGTAATTCGATGATGAATGGATCGTTTCTAGTGAGACATATGTCGACAACGATTGGGGATGGGGCGGAGAAGATAGAGTATATTACTGATGTTGCGGGAGTTCTTTCTGATAATACTGTGGATGCTGTGGTGTCGCAAGCTCCTGCTGTGAGTGAAGTGGGGGTTGCAGCTGCTGATTCTTATTTCCCTGTTGCTGCTTTGCAGTACTTGATTGACGGCATTCATAATTATACTGGATTACCTTGGTAAGTAGATGTCCAAAAACTCGTAGTTATGCTGTTTGTACCAAATTTTGTTGTTTTAAAATTCGTACCTTTTTGGGGAAATTTTGGCTTAATAGGTTTTGGGACTGAGGAGTAAAAGTTAGGTAGTTATCCATCTTTATGAATTAGGGACTTGAATATATATGAATGTGAATATCCTCATGTGTTAACGCCAAATTTCACCGGCGCGTCCAATCACAGAATCCACGCGCTAGAACCTGCACAATAACAGATCTCACAGAAGCTTGACGGCTTATGTCGCCGGGGGATAGCTCCGGTGTGAGAATGAGTATAGGCCGTTTACAAGGTTTAACAATGGAAGCCAAGTGTTTAGTGCTCAAAAGTAGGTATTACCTGTTAATTGTAAACTTGGTCTTGTATTTATAGTACTCACCACCCTTAGAACCCTTCTCCGAGTCGGATTAGGACTCCTAGTCATGGTAGTTACCATAACTTGGGTCCAACACAATCTCCTTAAAAGGTGCAAGTGAAATTCAATCCAATCACTACCTTTGGAGTTATCTTATTCAATTATGATTATGACTCCAGGCTCTGTGCGCAGGAGAGCCCACTGCACAGGCCCAACCCAGCCGAACCGACCATCAGGTCTGGGCCTCGGTCCAAAGGACTCGAAGGCCTGACCCCGAACACTTTCAACCAAGGTAAGACTCCAGCCCAAAGGACTCGGATGCCGAACTCGAACACAATCAACTCCCCCATGGGCTTCGGCCCGATGGGCTTGTGAACCTCTTCCTGCCTTAGGCTTTCGGCCCACTTGAGGGTCGGTAAAATGCTCCCGAATATTGCCCCCCAGTCTCTTGTTATAATATATTTATAATTAGAGACTTGAAAGGTCAGGTATTCGAAAGGTCACGATAGCTAATGATGAGCTGTCTAGGGAACCCAAGTGGTCTGTCCTCGTTTCTCGAAACGTTGCACGTATTTCCATGTCAGGTCCCACCCTGAGCATTTAATAGCCGCCCTTGGGTAGCATGTGACTACACCTATATAAACCCCCTTCCCCCCATCATTATCACTTTTCCCAGACTTCTTCATCTCAAACTCTCTGCACTTAGTTTTCCGGCGAGGGCGATTTCCGGTGAGTTTTCCATTCTCAAGTATCCCTTGATTTTGAGCTCATTTCTGCTGTTCCCTGCTGCAATGGCTGATTTTACTACTGAGCAAACTCTAATCATCCCTGATACCACCGTTCCTTCCTGCATTCTTTCCACCGATTTCATTCCGGTGGACCTTCCGGCACCAGCCTCCGAAACTACAGCCCCTTCCATCCTCCCCACTCCGATAAATGCCGAAGCCAAAATTCGAAATGCTTACCACTTTGCGACAGATTTTTCCCATATCATCACTTTGCGACAGAATTTTTGGATAAAAGTATAATTTATGATAAATGTTTAAATATTCGGTGGTTTTGGCCATATGAAAAATAGTAAATAAATTTTTAAAATTTCGAGAAAAATATATGTTCAATATGGGACTATGTTATGCTAAATCCCGTAAAAGAAATATTTTTGGAACCGATTTGGTATTTTCATGAAAATGTTCTAGTTATGAGTAAATGAATTAAATATGTTATGTGAAGTAAGAAAATTGGAAAATATGATTTTATGGCTTGAAAATCATATATGAGGTATATCTTGATTTTTTGATGAGGTTTTGGTTATTGGTGATGAAATCTTATGAGTTTGGCATTTTATGATGATTAAATGCATTAATTAGTAAAGTGTAAACAATTTAATTAAATTGTTTATAAGTTTTAGAAATTATTAAATATTGTTGTAATATTAAGAATATTAAGATTTTGATATTATTAAGTGATTTTATAATATTTGGATTAAGGTGTTATAAATATTGATATGAATTTTATTATGAAACTTTATCTTTTTTCGTGTCGAGAGTTCTTATGCACGATATCATTACTACGTATACGAATACGGGGTACTATTCACGACAAATTGGTTTCTTCTCTGACCAAATTATCGTTGATTTATGAATCTTACTCTTGAAATTAAAACCATATTTTGATTATATTGTTTTTATAAAACATTCTTATAACCCTAATGATGATATTTCTCTTTGACTTGAGTGTAAAGATGGGTAGATTATTGGTATGATCATGACTATAGGTTCTCTTTGGCTAGTAGTGCAAAAGTTGAATTGTTGACTGGTATGATCATGACAATTGAATTTACAATTGAATATTTTTTGCTTAAGTGCAAAGGTGAATTGATCAACATGGTTATAATTATTGTTATATAACTTCTGAAATGATTATGTATTTCTTTGATATATGAATATCTTTGACTCGTAGTCAAAGATGACTTGTTGATGAATATCTTAGCTTCAGAGTGCAAAGATGAATTATTGTTGAATATCTTTGGCCCGTAGAGTGAAGAAGACGACTGTTGTTGAATATCTATGGCTCGTAGTGCAAAGATGACTTGTTGTTGAATATCTTTGGCATGTAGTGCAAAGATGAACTGTTGATGAATATCTTTGGCCGTGGTGCGAAGATGAATTTATTAGTATGATTATGAGCAGAGGCGTGATTTGGTATAACCATGATCTTTGATGTTTTGGTAAAGGCGGTGATGAAATTATCTTCATCTGGATGAGAAGAGGAATTTAGAACTACAATTATGATTATGAGTTATACGTGTGATTGTGGGCAGAATTGTTGATTGATGTTCTGAGGATAAAACATTGTTGGTGGACTTTTAACATGGAGAAGATAATAGATTTTTTATGGTCTATTTGACTCTTCTAATGGATTGCTCATTCATTGCAACTATGGTTGAAAAGTTTTATCATCTACCATATGTTCTCAATCTACGATTTATCGATGAAGACTATTGATAATTTATTTATCTTTAGTCATAATATTCTTTCTTGAGCTAGTTGTGCTCACCCTTTTGTTTCACAATTCCTTCGTGTAATAAAAGTGTGTATTTGGGTCGTTGGGGATAAGCGAGGAATAGAATGGTGGTCTATAGATGTTGAGGGTGAGGTGAATTTAACTTGGAGGTGTTTTGCCACTATCATACAAGATGTCTAATGACATACAACCTCGTGTCATCATAAGACATGGTTGTGCTCATCCACTTCACCGAGTATATTTACAAGCACTACCTATATAATCTTGGTGTTTGTTTGGAGTATAATACCCAATTAGAGACAGTGGAGATAATGATATGTCAAGAGAAGACTCACCATTGGGAAGAATATGATAGTAATCTTCTCGTTTTTCTTTTGGGTTTATTGGGTCAACCAAGGATAATTCTGTGGCCATATGATATCTACCATAACCTAAAAGCATGGCCTCCCATGTATGAAGGTTTCCTTGAGCACTTCCTAAATATTCTAATTTCTAAAATAATTTTTGACTATACCTTTATGTAAGGTGTCATTGTGACGTGCTACAGTTGGTATATATTTGTATCCAAACTCATAGCATATGTGTTGTTGTATTTTGCACGACAATTGTTGCAATAAAGTTGTAGTTGTTTTCCGTACCATATATTTGGCGACTCAGAATGGGTTGGATGTGATGTATACCTATTTTGGGGGCGTTACAATGTCCTCTTGACACAAGGGCATGACACCTTCTGTGGCGGTGTGATTAGTCCACGGTTTATCCTTTTGTATGCTCTGGGTATGAGCTTTGGCCATTTGATATATTTGTTCAGGATACGTATGGGTCGACCCAGTATTTGATTTGATTCGATTTGTTTGACGGATTAGTGACGTATGTGTCGTGCGTATTATTCGATTTGATTTGTATACATCATGATATCGATGTATTTTGTTAGCCTTTGGCTATTTGTATTTGAGCTCAGTATGAAATTGTCACCTTATAACCATTTGATTCAGCCTTATTTTGTTTGGAATTCTTTTGACTATAGTTGTCGGTTCGACAATGTTAATCATTTGTACCTTGTCTCAACAATTTCGATATATTCATATTTGGTTAGTAGTTGTAATTGTTCGTTCATTCAGTTCCTTCGGTACATATGTATATTGTATATATATGTGCATTTTTATATTTCAGATTGGGCAATTGGCTCATATTTGTTGTTTTTTTTGGCGAGGTTTGCAGTGGTGACTCAGGGCTAGTGTGATGATAGAGTTGTCTTTGACAATCTAGATTGTTTTGATTTTTGATTTTGGTTATTTTGACTCTAGTAGGAGAATTGTACTTAGTATTGTATTAATGGATCAGTACCACTATTAATATTTTGAAGTTATTAGTGCTCTGTCTACTTATTTTGAGGTTTGTTGTGCTTTGCACGTGACCTCTCTTTCTTTTTCGGAAAGGGGGTGTTACTATATATATATATATATATATATATATATATATATACACGGTCCGGATCAAGTGCATACCCCTTATCTTACTCACCCGTGCTTACCCCTCTTAGGGGGACGATTTGATCATACAACCGTCGTCTATACTTTTAGCGACGGACAACATATAGTGTCGCTAAAAATATAAATGACGGTTGTATGACTGAAACCGTCGCCTAAAGGGGATAAGCACGGGTGAGTAAGATAAGGGTATGCTCTCTCTCTCCCTCTCTCTCTCTCTCTCTATATATATATATATATATATATATATATATATATATATATCATATTCCTAATTAACCTTACAAGCTTCCTCCTACAAAAATCCGATTTTACTGCAGTTGGTTTATCTTTATTCAAAATTTCTAATCTCCTCATCAATCTAGTTATATATACATGCATGTTTCCTGTTCGATTTTGATTCTAGGGTTTTGTGTTTAATCTTTCTAAACTGCTATTTCTGTTGTTGAAAAAACTCCATTTTGAAGGTACCAAATCAATGGCGTATCGACGCAGTCTCACCATAAGAGCTAAACTTTTCAATCAACAGCGTTTTGGCCCTTCATATTCTTACATTCACCACCAAAATGATATTGAAAAATCAAACTCCCCTGATGAAAATTCCAAAATCAACAATTTCCTTCAAAATCGATCATTTGGAAGCAGTGGTAACACTTTAGGAGGGTTTAACACGTTTTTTCGAGATCGAGGATCTCGTAATTCGATGATGAATGGATCGTTTCTAGTGAGACATATGTCGACAACGATTGGGGATGGGGGGAGAAGATAGAGTATATTACTGATGTTGCGGGAGTTCTTTCTGATAATACTGTGGATGCTGTGGTGTCGAAAGCTCCTGCTGTGAGTGAAGTGGTTGCAGCTGCTGATTCTTCTTTCCCTGCTGCTGCTTTGCAGTACTTGATTGACGGCATTCATAATTATACTGGATTACCTTGGTAAGTAGATGTCCAAAAACTCGTAGTTATGCTGTTTGTACCAAATTTTGTTGTTTTAAAATTCGTACTTTTTTGGGGAAATTTTGGCTAATAGAAATGGTCACTGGTTTTGGGACTGAGGAGTAAAAGTTAGGTAGTTATCCATCTTTATGAATTAGGGAGTTGAATATATATGAATTCGAATATATATCCTTCATATGGATATATATTCATATGAAAAGACCGTAAAACTAAGATTCACAAAAATATAGCACTGTTTATGGTATGCATGGAAATTCACAAAAATCTTTCTAATTCAGGTCCTACTTTTTTATAGCACTGTTTAAATTTTTAAAAAGCACTTTTGATTCACACCAACAAGGAGCGGAAACTTACAAGAGTCAAAAACAGCCCACACAACCGGGAAGATACCCATTTTGCTGCATCTACCACAATCAATTATAGCTAGCACTATGCCCCTATTTCATAGTTATTCAATAGATATGGAAACAGAGGAAGAGCTTCCTTATTATACATAGATATTTTCTAAAAGATGCCTTGAAAACCTTCCCCAATGGCCTTGAGGAGTATTAGAAACTTTTTAGTGCTACGAGAGCACAATTTTTTTGGAGCTAAGGAATGAACCGGTTATAAAATGCTTTTAGTTTATTATAGTGAAACTAAGACCTGTAATATACAAGGGGAAAATTTAAGAAAAGGAGGTGCAAAATTCAGGATTGGGTGGGAGACATGCCTGCAGAAAGTTAGCGGGTGCCAAATAGAAAATCTTGGAGGTAGGTGCGGTCTATGTAATAAATGTTTGATTTTACATTATTTTTGTTGCCTAACAAATGATCATGTTGTTTCAGTTTTATTTTTATGATGATAACCATGGGTAAGAAAGTGCCATTAAAGAGTCTTTTATACTTCTTTTCAGGTGGGGAAGCATAGCTGTAACAACTGTTTTAATTCGAGGTTTGGCAGTTCCGCTAATGATTAATCAGCTCAAAGCTACTTCAAAATTGACGGTATCTTCTTATGCTAATCATCTTCTTTTAGACTTTGGTGTTCTTTATTGTCAAATTATGTTTCTTAGTTCGTACTATTTGTTGACAACTTGATGCAGTTAACGACAATTTGGAAGGATATATCTGAACTTCACAAAAGCACAATATTCTCAAAATATTATTGTTTAAGTAAACTTTATTTCTTACATACAAGGGTATTGAAAATACAGAAATCGATGAGCATATTCTCACATACAGAAAATTGCTCCACTACAGGAAGACATGCTCCTAACCCAGAGCAAACTGCTAGTTTATAGCATAGTTGTCACGGCGTTGCCTAGGCAACGCCTTGGTGTCCAGGCGATGGAGAAATGGCACGGCAAGAGGTCGACTTGAGGTGGAGCTGCTAAGGCGTTCGCTTTTACAGCTCTGGCCCAACTTAAATGTTTTACTCATCTACCCAATACTCATCTTCTGACCCATTGACCCATGGACATAATACCTATAACCCATCAATTAAAAAAAGGAGAAAGGGAGAATGACAAAACCCTTATCTGTAGATTTCAACTCGCAACATCTCCTTCAATGTTTCAACCCATCGCAAACAGGCTGCTCTTGACTTCTTTGCAGGCTGCTCTCGACTTCATCTCTAATCGCGACCCATCGATTCGCAAGCAGCTTGAGTGGTCGACTTCATCACGAGTCGCGACCTATCGATTCGCAGTAAGGAGACCCAACGACACAACCTTCTCTCACACACATGTTTCTTTTCTTGTTACACATGTTTCTTCTTTGCTTTGCTTTTCTTGTTACTCAATTTTTCTCCTTCACTCTTTTTTTCAAAAGGTTTGAATAAATCTTCATATGGAACAAATAAAGAGTCAACGACTCAGTTTTCTCTTTCTTATGGGACAAATAAAGAGTCAGACAACTTTAATTTAATATAGCCACACAGATAAGGTCACCTCTCTATTTCACTGCATCTATGCCAAGTATATGAGAAATTTAATTTAATATTATAATATAGCCATATAGGTTGTGTGCTATTTGCCAAGTGCCAACTTTACATAAATTTATTATTAGAGGCAGAGGAAGTGACATGTTTAATATAGGCAGTGTTTGCCAACTTTAATTACACTTTATTCTTTATGACATGTTGATGTATTTATTGCAATGAATGTGTAATAGTATTGAATATTAAAACATTATTTTTTTAAACTAGCAATATACTAATACATTCACAAGTAAAAATCAAAATATGTCAATGACTCAAGTGTTTTGTTTTTGGATTGCTATTGTTAAGTATTTATATAATTATGCCTTTAATGTTATTCTATGGTGTTATGTTTTGAGTTGTAATGTATATGAAATTTTATTGCTAATATACTTGTTAAATAAATAAAAAATATATAATTTGCATATTGTAAACGACTTGTTGCCATACGGATGTCATGGCAATCGCCTTGTCTCCTAGACGTCCTGGTAGTCGGCTACCGCCATGACTTGTCGTAGCGCCATGACTTGTCGTAGCGCCATAACAACTATATGGTTTATAGAAGAAGCAAAACTAAACTAAAAAAAAGAGAACTTGCTCTGTAAGACTCTAACCACCTAACTGATGCGAACTCCATACTAGACCATAATGAATAGTCTCACATCGGTTGCAAATGCAACTTGGTGTGGGTCTATATGAGCCTTAATCTCTTCCTTTGGGTAGCTAGCTTTTCAAGGTGGGTCAAATAGGCTAAGGTTTGTATGTGTTTTTATTGAGAGCTCATACTTGCAAGTCGGGACTCATAAACAAGGCGATCCGTGAAAAGGGCTATCTACAGGTCGGATTAAGATATTGATAGGTGCAAAGGGCGTCTAGTCAGTGTCGTTAGGATGAAGCCGCCATAACTGGGTAGAAGGGCCAACGAGGATGTCGGCTTTACAAGGTGGGTGTATTGATGCGAACACCATACTAGACCATAAGGAATAGTCTCACATTAGTTGCAAATGTAACTTGGTGTGGATTGATATAGGCCTTAACCTCTCATCTTGGGTAGCTAGCTTTTCAAGGTGGGTCAAAGGGGCTAAGGTTTGTATCACTAACCTACTATGAAAAATAGACTCAATAATCACTATCTTTGAATTCTTGATAAGAGGGAATAACGAATAGCAAACATGTAATAACATTTCCCTTGGATTGAGTTATTTCCTTCCTTTAATCTTATTTGAGGTTGGGGATAGGGATTACATTCGTTTCACTGGTTGGTGATAGTTTTCCAAAGACAAAATTTCCAGATTGTTTCATATACGGACATTATCCAATTAACCATTTATAAAGAATTTTTTTTTATGGTGACTAATTTCAGGCCCCACTTGAGTTGCTCTTAAGAGCATAATGTGAATTCTCCTAATGTTTTGGGGTCCATTAAGAGTACTTATAAATATAATATAATATTAAAGCTTCTAATTCCCTTGAACAGTGTGCAAAGAGAAGTGGGACAAGTAAATTGAAATGGAAGCAGTGATATTTTCTATTTTTAATTATTTGTATGGAAGTTCAATAGGTTATTTTCTTTTCTCTTGCTGCTGCAATACTATTATCTAAAAATGCATTTGTACTGTAATTTTGGATTTTACTGAAGTTGTACGCTACCATGAAATTAAGGTATTATTACTTTCACTTGTAAAACTAGTTCAAATAAAGAGAACAAAAGTAGAAAGTAATTTGCTCAATATAAAGTTGCGTTAAACTCATTTATTGCTCCCTTGCTCATTTCCTTATGGTCTGCTATATAAATTTAACGAGTAGACCGAGAGATTCCTTTCAGTGATTCAACCAACATTTAGTATTTTCATTTTCATTTCTTTATATGTTTTCAAGATGTACAATATGGTTAAATTATTTAGCTTCTTAGGACATTTTATTTTTAAAAAGCTTGCTCTTCATTCTGTACTCCTTGTTTTTAATAGAAGACATTTTTTGGTAGTTGCTATTGGTATAATGTTTAGGTATATTCTATGTTACTTAAGTAGTTATTTGATTTCCGTGGAGCTTAGTTTTCTGTTGATTTTCCCCAGTTATTATTTTATATGCTTTGATCTTCATGCTCCACTATTGGTTGATTCTGCTTCATTTGGTTTAATATTTGTAAATTTCATTTGAAGATTAGAACGTGTTTAGTGATTTTCTTACCTTGTGCTTAAGACACTCGTAGTCTTGGTCATACCTAGGACTAGATGATGGGTTAGATACCACAAGTTGATAAATATCTGACACCTACCTAAAAACTTAGCACTATTACACTATATTATTTAACTTTCTTGCCTCAATTCCCTAAACACCATGTTGCAGAATTCTTTTTTCCCTCGACTCCCAGAACACCATTTTTCAGAAGTCTACAAGCTGATGATATATCATCATCATCATCATCATCATCAAGCAAAGGATGAGACTGAATTTGATGTGAAGTCTGGTCGTGCTTTTTACCTGTTGACAAATGCTTATTATCTTCAAATTTTCTCATATTGGTGCATAGAGTTCCCTTTTTTTTTCTTTAAAGTCAGTGCATTGCAATCTTTTGATTTTCAATTATTTATTCCCAGGGCATGAATCCTATGGCTGTAGCCGAAGGTCAGCAACGAATGTCAAAGATATTCAAAGAGTATGTATCTTTTCCATATTCCTGATTCATAGAACCCTTCAAAATTAATCTTTTCAGTATTTTCTTTTTTTAGATAATTAACTTTTAAAAAAAAATAAACTCCCTCCATCCCAGAGTAGTTGTTCCACTTTTCATAGTTGTATCTGACATAGATTTTAAGAATGCTGTTTGTTGATAATAGTATTTTGTATATTATTAAAATAGTTGGAAAAAATATATATAAATGGATCCTTGGGAGCTCATTAGTCACTGACCACAAAACGGTCAGCAGTACTTTGCATGTAGTACAAGACTTGTGACTATTTTTAAAATACATAAAAAAAAAAAGAATATCAGGCTGCGGAGCTCCTGTTTTATCATATATAAAAATATTGAGCATATACAAATGTATGAAAACATTGCATAAATGTGTTTTGAGTGACTATTAAAATGTATGCAAATTGGCACACATGATAAACAAATGGGGGAAGGAGGTAGTACTATTTTATTGTCAATTTTCTTGTAATTTCTGTATTTGCTCTTCATCTTGCAAAACCTATATTGGATGGTGATAAAAGCCATAAGCTGCCACCCAATTTGTGTTGGAAAATATCTCCTTTGAATGCTTAGTCAATTTATAGCACAAGAATAATTTTGAAACCTGTAATCAATTTCTTTACTTGCTGAAGAATTTTTTCTCTCATATTAAAGTTTGGTAGAGTAAAAACTTTTACAGTTTTAACAATAAAAGCGTGGGATTAGCACTTCATAAATAGCAAGATGTGAAGGATAATGGCTCTAACTATAGCTAGAAAGGTCTTGAAAGAAAGCTGTTTCTTCTTTATACATGGATGATGATTGATGCATTTGTATCAAGAGAAAACATGTTGGAAATAGTAGATAATCAGAATAATGAGGAATGGACAAAAATACAGGACATGGGTCATAGGGCAACTTACAATTCTAAGAAATAATAGTTTCATCAGGCACGTCAAATAGAAATAGAATCCTTATATATAAACATTAAGTTTGTATGAATTATTTCTATTATACTCGGGGGCGGATCCAAGAAGAAGTCTGTGTCTTCTATTATTTTTATTTCTTGTTTGATATATATAGGTGAATGAAATAATCATTTGAAACATTCTCAACACAAAAGATTCTAGATTTATTTTATTGAGGAGTAGAAAGAATCGTCAGAGACGTGTATCCAACACGAACCCGTCAACCTTGTAAAAGCATCCATATGATGCATTATGCACATGGTTCTCTTTGGCTTAAGAGCCTGTGAAAGGAGATTTCCTTATACCTTCTTGAGAAACGTGCCTACCTTTGAAGCCAAATAGATGCCTAGGATGACGAACTGAATGTTCCGTCCCCGAGGATAAGCAAAGTACAATTTGCACACATATTAAGAAAAATAAAAGTAGATGAAAGAGAGTAAATAAATTTCCAAATTTATCCTTAATGGTCCCACAAGATTATATAAAATGATGAGTATTTTATATTTTTTTAATACTAATGGACAATGATATATTTACCTTCATTTTATGTACTTTATCTCATTCTTTTGAGATAAAAAAATTTGTGCCTTTAATCATATTTCTGGGGACGGATGGAGTAAATATGTTTCCAGGTCGTGAGAATTAAATAAAAACATTTTGCTAAAATATTTCCTAGAAATTATCACCCTCGCCCTAGATATAAACTTGCAAATTGCAATGCTAGAAAAGGATGCAACTTCATACCTTCTTGTAGGACTTCAACTCTCCCGTTCCCAGACATTAATGTAATGTTTAATCCTAACCTTCACTTTGGCACCCCTTTACAGTGATGGTCTGGATATTTAGATACAAGTTTTAGTTTTGTTTTAATGAAAATTTATTGGCTCTGCAGGTTTGGCGTAACCCCGTGGACTCCTTTGAAAGGAATCCTCATACAAGGTCCTGTTTTCGTCAGTTTTTTCGTAGGAGTAAGATATCTCACAATGAACAATATTGAATAGCATACTGTTTTTTCTTACTTACTTTTGTTTGCAGTCTTCATTGCATAACATCTTATCATTCTATTTGTAGATTATAAACATGGTGTACAAAGTACCATCTTTCAAAGAAGGTGGAGCATTTTGGTTTACTGATCTGACAACTCCTGATAGTTTATGCGTCCTTCCAGTCCTGACAGCGTTGTCGTTTTGGATAGCTATGGAGGTAAATTTTGTTATTTTTTTTTAGTCTTTGTCAAACAATTTTCATATCCTTGCGTTTATTCCTTCCCGTGATGGAATCTGAAGTTTAATATCAGAATGATAGATTGTGAACTTTTTGATTGGCTTTCTTGGCTTTAATAAAGTTATCAAAATCAGAAAAGCAGGGGGGTTGTGCTCTTTTTTGATATATAGTACCTAGGTTTTATAAAATCAGAAGAATTCATATGCCAATCCATAACGGCTCTATATTTTGCATCATAACCCTTGAACAAGTATTTTGTTCTTCCATGTTTTTCTGTACTTCCATTTCTCCAAACTTTCTCATGAAAAATCTTTTTTTGCATGACAAAGAAAATAGTTGAAGTATTTCTCCTTGATGGGTTCAATAATTTATGTACTTCATCATTGTGGAGTCCACAATGCAGTCACCGCTAAGGTGTCCTCTCTTTATATTACTATTATCAAATGTATGATGTATCACCTAATTTTTTAAATGCCTGATGCGGTGGCAGTTGTTTCAGTAATTTCTTTTGATTCATATGGTCAAAAACATTGATATATATATATATATATATATATATATATATATATATATATATATATATCCATGGATGTCAGCTTGTGAGAAACAGCATCCATGCTCTGTTAAACATTCCAAATAATATGTTATTTTTACTATGTAGGTAATAATGTGAAAGATACATTTGTTGTTAAATAAACACTTGATCTTTTTCTGAAAAAGAAAGCAACCATAGATGGGTCATTTGGCCTTAGAATTGTTCTTTTAAAAGCGTACGTACTTAGTTTTCAACTATCATGTGCTCAAATGTTCTTATGTTGGTTTTGCATTATGGTGTTTGTTTGACTAATTTGGCGCCTTTCCTCAGCGCAATATGCAAGAAGGTTTGGAAGGCAATACTGCTGGTGGAACAATGAAAAATGTCTTGAGGGTTTTTTCTGTTCTTATAGTTCCAATTACCTCGAGTTTCCCCAAGGTACATGAGGGAACTTTTAGTTCCTTAGATAGTATACATTTGCACACTGCCTTTTGATTCAGATCTGTTGTTAACATGTTTATCTGATGTAGTGTGTAACTTCATACATATATGCAAAAGAATTTAGGTTTTCCCATCTGTGCATAGTCTTTTAATACAATCTAATACGAATAAAGTTTGGTTTGGGTGCAGGCTATATTCTGTTATTCGATCACCTCCAACCTGTTCTCGCTTGTGTATGGACTAGGTGAGTCCTTTCTTTTCTTACTCAATTGGTAAATACTTAATAGCTCTATTCTTTGCACCGTTGGACTCAATATATGTACACACTCCTCCCCAGGGCCGTTCATCAGATTTTGGTGGCCTAGGTCAAAAAATGAAAACGAGACCCTTTTTCGAAACATTGTCTTCATCCAAAAAAAATAAAAATAAAATAAATAAAAAGTACAAGATGTATTCAAAAAAGTATCTTTCTGGAGCTTAAAACATAATAGTTTGACTACAACAAAATATATAAGAACTTCGACTATAGCAAAATATATGAGAAGTTCGACTACAACAAAATATATGAGAATACATTCATTAGTTCAAAAAATATATATATATATATATATATATATATATATATATATATAAAATTGGGGCCCCTCTGATCAGGGGTCAGGACGGTCGACCCTCCCGCCCCGTGCTCAAAGAACGACTCTGCTCTCCTCCTCCTCCCTCCCCCCCCCCTACCCCTACCCCCCTACCCCTACCCCCTACCCCCTCCTCCTCCCTCCCTCCACCTGGTTCTCAAGTGGAGCTAACCCAAACACCATGTTTCGGTTACCATTTGCTCTAAAAGCTTAAATTATTCAGAAATGGACCTAATACTGTACATCATTCTCTAACAAATTTATTTATACTAAATTGTAATGTTGTTATAATCTTTGAGATTTTTCCTCTTTTAACATGTCATTATAACTTCTCCAGTGATTAAAGCACCCGGGGTGAAAAATTTCCTAGGCCTCCCTATTATACATGCGTCGCCATCTACAACGGCACAACAGCTGGCTCCATCTCCTAAGCATCCATCGAAGCCTGCTTCCATGCCCAAGCATCCATCGAAGCCTGATAACCCAGAAGAAATTATAATGTCCATATCAATTTTCATTTTCATTACGTACGTACTCTGTTTATGAAATAAATACATAATATTATGTATCAGCCAATGGGCGACACTGACATTGACACAGAGAGACGAAAGTTAGGGAGCAATTAAATGGTATTAATTAGATTCGTACCACTAGTCCTAAGGCTTAACATAGTTTGACTCGTATGTATTTTAATTCAACAACATTTTTGGAACATTTTTAAAGAAAACAGATGTTCTCATTTTGCCAATACGAGGAGAGAGAGAGAGAGAGGAGTACTGAATTATGTACTATGTTGTGCTCCTTTCATGCCTTATTTCAAACAACATGATTTGCTCTCTATTTCTTCATATTATTACTTCTCCATCCATCCATTCTTTTTTCTTTTGTGCGTGTATTTTGGCCTTAGAATTGTTCTTTTAAAAGCGTACGTACTTTGTTTTCAACTATCATGTGCTCAAATGTTCTTATGTTTGTTTAATATTTACATACCTGGAGGACGTGGGCTTTTTAAAAGCTTGGAGAAATAAAAGCCATTAGAAGGAGAGTTCATTCACAAGAGAGAGAGAGAGTCTATGCCTTTTTTTCTTTTTTTTTTTCTTTTTTGCTCTTTGAAAAATAATAAAAAAATAATTAGTCTATCACAATTATTTGGAATAAAATAAAATTTCTATAAAACTTACAAGTAAATAGAAAGATATAAAAAAATTATTATTAAAAAGGCAGCAACTTTATTTATTGCCTTCATTTAAATTTGAAAAAATATAGTAGTAACACAAACATGTACAGAACATGATATTTGGATTTGTGCTAGGTTTCAAACTAATTTAACTGATGTTTAAAGTATTTTCAGATATCTCAAATGTACTCCATATTTTGCACTATAGTATCCCAAGGAATCTCCCTTTGATCGAATTGGATAAGCAACAAGATGTAAGATAGAAAGGAAAAACACTAGTGGTACTTGTCAAATATATTATTGCTGGTAGTTATTGTGCTCAAATTTTGTGAATGAATAATTAACTTGGTGATTATGGGTTTGAATTTAAGTCGATTCCTATATTTTGTGATAATACTAATATCAATCGCTCGTAATCATGTCATGCATTTTAAAACAAAGCATATAAAAACAAATATCATTTTATTAGAGACCATGTTGAATATTGCATTACACTTTGATTTAGAATGCAAAATAACTTTTTAAAAATAATATTTTATTTTAAATAAAAAAATAATTATTATTTTAAAATATTAAAAATAATTATTATTTTAAAATAATATTTTATTTAAAAATATTAAAAATATTTATTTATTTTAAAATATTAAAATTGGATTTGAATCAAACTAGGTCAAGTTAGATCAAAATAGATGAGATTAGAGTCAAATCGGATAGAAGAAACGAAAAACGCTAAAAAAAATATCACCTCACAAAAAATAAACTTTAAGAACGACTTTAAAAAGTGGATGACAACTTAGAGGGACATAAGTGTCATTTAGCCGTCTATTGATCAGAATGGTTTGTAAGCCTGCAAATAACACATTCAGCAGAAAGTCACAAGGTGAAAATTTTCGTGTAGGAGTTCTTCATTGCTTGTCATGAGTGCAAGTCCTAGAAATAAAGGTAAAGCTAGGTACATTTGACCTCAAGACCCTGCTATTTGCGAGAGCCTTGTGCATTGGATGCAACCTTTTATGAGTTTACATTTCTACATTGTCGTTAATCATCAGGGAAACCCAGAAACCTATTTATAAGTTCAGCTACTGGTGTGGCATCACCTGAAGGGTATGGAATGAGAGTTTCCAATTCCATAGCTGCAATAACACGGTAGAGCGTTTGTGGGCGAGCACAAAACAAATGCTTCCTCTCTGCTAGTTCTTCCGCTAGCTCACTTTGATGATTGTCCATCAAATCCTCATTCACTACCACAATTAGAGGTTTACCCAGACGCAAAGTCTCAAATATGCTCCCTGAACCTGTAGCAAAACCGAATACTTATTTTCTTTCCAAATTAAATTTTAAAAATAAAAAATAAGCTCTGAAATAAACTATTAATTACAAAAGAAAAACAAAAGCATGCAATTACAGTACTACAGAGCATAATTTATTTGATTCTACCTTGTACTCGTACTCATTATTGTGATTATTATTATTACATCTTCAATCTGGCAACTTGCTTGTTTGAGTAGTTGATTCTCATTTATGGGAAAGGGATTATATGGCATGCCTTAGCCAAGTTTAGCTACAAAGCACTCTAAAAACAATCTCTTTTATGGGCACCTTTTAATGTGTTATCAAGGAGAGCCAGTCAGCTTTTTCTTGTTTATTTCCATTTTTCCAAAAAAATGTTTTCTTGTTAATCTTTCTTTTTTCTCAATCTATACAAGCTATCAAGATATGACCAGCCATTTTATAAATGTGGGATACTTATGGAACTTGGCAGCATCAACTCCTAAGATTCTCAAATTGAGGTATGTTGCAAGGAGATCAGTACAATTTGCAACAGGGATACAAGAGACAGGTGTATCTGCTAGAGTTGGTGAACAATCAACATGAGCTGTAAGATGAATTAGCATTCAAACTCCCCAAAAAATAACTTTCAATGAAGGCTATTATCGTGTATCCTATATTGGTAAAGTAGACATGAGAGGGTTTGACATCCAACTCTAGTAAAATGTAGTATAATCCCTTGTAGAATTCTTTGATTACTTGAAATCAACCTTTTGTTCAAACTTCCGAACTGAATCTGCAAGCATGTTACCGTTATCATTACCATTAAAACAATCACGTATTTGCAGTCGAAGGATATTCTAATATCCGTTTTATATCTACTAAAAACTCTCATATTAAACTAAAACACCAGAGATTAATTCAATTTTCGGTTATCATGATATCATGATGAAAGAAATGTGAAATTTTCCAATGATACACATATATTGCATTGAGTTTCTTATTTGAATATTGTAGAATCCGCCCCGTCACCCAGCTCAGCGTATGGATGGCAGTTAGGAACAACCAAGTCACCAAATTTTTATTTATTTAAAAGAAATTAAAGATTCATTTGATTAGGAACATAAACTATAAACTCAGACTAATTAAAAACATATAAAATACAAATAAACAGGACTCAACATATTTGATTGAAGGTTTTCAGATGATCAAGAGTATTAAGCATATCCTTGTAACCTTTGAAGTGGATTTGTTAAGTACTCCCTCTATCCTCAAGGATGTCCAAAGTACACTAGTACATTTTGCACACAAATTAAGAAAAGTAAAATAGAGGAAAGAGAGAAGAAAAAGTTCCAAATTTATACCTAGTGGCCCCACAAAATTACATTAAGTGACGACTGATGAGTCTTTATACTAGTGGATTCCACTAAACGACATATTGCCTTTCACTTTATATACTTATTGCTATTCTTTTGAAGACGAAAAAAAAAATTGTACCTTAGGCCATCCTTTAAAGGACGGAGGGAGTAATGTCTACAGTAAGATACTAAATACTTCAAACAATTCAATCAGTTGACCAAGGGATAAAACAACTTGAACATGTATATATATGCTCATCAGAGTGATTTCCTAGCCAAAGCGAAAAAAAGGGAGGAGGGGGGAGCATGTATTTTTCTTTGGGAAGGGTGGGATGAGGAGGATGGAGTAATTTTCTAGTTTAATTTTCCACGTTTATGGTCCATATGAACTGAAGAAGTCATATGCCTAACTAAAAATTTATTAATTAAGAAGATTCCATAAAGAAGTTCAAATCGGAAAACACGTAGTTTTTAATTTTTCAAATCAGCAATTCAATAGAGGGTACCACATAAGCTACACATCATTTGTCCATCTTCTACTTAGGCATTTAATCTGTATACAAGTTATACAGAAAACAGGCAGTTTACCCATTCAATACTAGCATGCTAGAAACATGCAACAGTAATATAAAGAAGCATATAATTAATCAATAATACCAAGAAAATCCCACTTGAAAAAAAAAACATGCCATTTTCAAACAAGCCCAATTAATTGAAATATCCATTTGAATCATACTAGAAACACAAGCATGGGAATAAACTCCTAGGTATTAATCAAATGTTCCTAAGGACCCTTCCCCCTTGGCTGCTGACTGTTACCTGCATGACTGATGACAAGAGATGCTTCTTTTAAATTGTCAGCAATGCTGGACGAAAATGTAAAATACTCGACATCCAGGGACACATCATCTCCAGTAGACTGCATTTGTTAGAAAATAAAATTGGTTATGATGATGAAAGCTGTCAAAGAAAGGGAAAAAAGAAAAAGATATACTATATTTTGGAATGGAGGTAGTATATGGTTCAATTTGAGAAGTATTTATAAAAAAGAAAGGTGCTCTAATATGAGTACAGACGTTTCCCATATGCACAAGGCAGCAGTTTCATTGTCTTCATTTATATTTGGAAAATTTAGCAGTAACACAAACATCTATCAAACAACGAAGATAACCAGAAGAACAAACGATGAATCACTCAGACCCTCCCTCTATGTTACATGGACTCTTCAATTTGCCTTGAAGTACTAGTGGACAAGGGTATTGATGATACACACTTCATTTCAGTGTAAAAAGTTAACAAAATTGAGGAAATCAGTGTTGCTCTTCAAAGTACCCATGTCCGACTCCATCCGAGTCCATTTAACTTATCCTCCCCCCAAGGGTGTGCATTAAAAGAGATGGGTAGCATTAGTTCATATAGACAATGGTGCATAAAGGAATTTTTTTTTTTAACATTGTTCTCCCACACCCACTGAACCCTCACGCGCACACATCCACACATGACAAAGAACACAAAAACGTTTTTATTCCTTCTATATAATACATCATCAGTAACTTTTGAACCGCATATAAGGCCATTATGTCAATAAACCCACATTAGTAGCTAGGTCATAGAATGCAACCGCAAGCTACATCTGAATGTAATTTGAAGCCACATTTGTGTTTATTAACTTCTAAGAGTCGTGATGTACCTGAAAGTAGTATGCACACAAGCCAATCAATCATGTTTGATGATAAAACATATACTTTATAACAATCTTATTCATTTATTAATAAAAAGTATTAATTAATTAAAGGCTTTTAATTATCTACATGATGCTGTTTTATAATATATGATAAACCCATAGTTTTAAGCGATGCTTTTAGAATAATGATGATGATCATTCTAATGAGATCTAAATTCTTAGAAAGCTTAAAACTAAAATAGTTCCCAATCGTTGGATTACTAAATTGGGGATTAGTGAATTCGGATAGATTGGTACATACGTTGCTTGCTCATTGGATGAGGATGATTGATGTCATGATCATTTGTGTGGAGACACTAAAGCAAGTATGTAGGTGCTTATTAGAGAATAAGTTCATCGAACGTGGCTCGCTAAGGAATACCTAATGGAGTTTTACTTATTCATCAATAAGAATTCTCAGAGTAGTGATAGTAGTACAAGTGATCCTTGGACTTGAGATCATCATAGTATCTTGTGTATGATGAGTTATACTTTAACTTATTCCTTAAGACCCTTAGGGTATATCAAAGGGTATGCTTGGGTATAATAAGTTGTACATGGAGATAATGTATGATCAATAAAGAATCTATCACTTCTAGTAAAAGAAGAGAAATGTCCTATGTGATTCGATAAATGACAACCCAGTAGTCTTTGGCCAAGGCAGAATGAAATTAGAAAGGAGTTTCTAATTTGCATTATTTGGAGGTGTGCATTTAAGAGTGAAATCGTATAATTAAATAAAATAAGACTTGACAAAGAATTTCATGTCTTATATTTAATTGGGACATTGTATGGTGGAAGGATTGAATTGTACGGTAACTATTTACTCAAATGTTCTTTTATGATTAATGTTGAAATCTATATTATCTGGAAAGTCGTTAATCGTTAGGGAGACTTATCCCTATTGTAGAATAAATATTATTTATTTAAATAAATTAATAGTTTAATTTATTTATTTAAATAAGATCAGAATTGTTCTAATTGATTTATTCACAACCGGTTTAATATGGAGAACCTAAAGGGTCACACCATAAAAGGAAGAACAATTATTTAAGAAGTTAATGGCATAATCGTAATAATAAGTTAAATATATATAATTTAATCTATGGTGATAGAATAAATTAAATAACTTAATATTTATTATTTAATATTTTAGAAATATTAAATATAAATTAATAAGATGAGTCTTATTATTATTATTACTATTATTATTTTTTAATTTCTAAAGAAGTTTAGGAATTAATTAATAAAAGTATTCTCATATATCTTAATAAGATTAGGAGGCTAATTAATTAAAAGAGTTTAATTAATTATTCCTATTAAGATTGAGAGCCTAATTAATTAAAGGAATTTAATTAATTAAAATAAAACTCAATTCCTTAATTGTTAAGGAGGGTTGCCTATATTTATAAATAAGAGGAGTCTTATTATGGATGTAGAGTGATTGTTAACTTTTTCACAACAGACGTGATTCCAATAGTTGGGAGAGTACACTCTTTTTCTATAGACATAGAAAACTAGGGTTTTGCCAAACACCCATCTTCTTGAATCTTTATTCTTTCTTGGTGGATCACCTTTAGAGGCCAAACACTTGGGTGGCTAACGTTAATCAAAGGAAGGAACCAAACCCGGTGAATTCAAGTTGAGCGCGAAAAGGATTGGAGGTGAACTTGTACCTGAGGTAACTCGAATCTTCAAGGGTATGATTCTTGTTCTTCATATCTTTTCGTTTAATTAATAATTGTGCATAAAGGATGATCCGGGTATATGGTTTGTAAAATTTTAAACTCTGATTTTTACACGTTTTCGCTTATTTTGTGCAATTTGATTAATTTGATTGCGTTCATGAATATTACAAACCTAACAGTACCATGAGAGTGGGATTACCAATTTAAAATTGAGAAGTTTTGTTTATCTAAAGGTCATTTTATAGTAGTCCAAATGCCCCATTCATAACGATTGTCGAGGGACGGAAATAAGGGTTACATATAACTTCTATCTTTGTTAAAAGTGGCCGCAACCAGACTCGAACTTAATTTTCACATAGCCCTAGCTCATTCTATAGCAGGAAGCAACACATTTGTAACAATCTGAAAGTGCTAACCTTGATCATTGAACACAACTTTAACTCTAGACTTGTCACAAAAGATCTATATATTGTTATAGAAAATGAAGTATACGTTGTTCACCTCTCTCCAATAGACTTCTACTTTAACCAAATCACGTGAAAATATTTAAGGGTTTCAAGTAATTTCAGCCTGCATGTTGCCCTTGACCTTCCAAGCTTCTACCACGATGCCATTTTACACAAAAATGAATTAATAAATGAAAGAAGGGATAGAAAAAAAATAAAATTCCAGGATAAATACTTGTCGCATTTACTTATAAGGCAGAGGTGAACAGAGTTGAAGACTAGAATTTAAAAAAACACAGCAACGAATCACATCGAGATTACATTATATAAAATAAGTATGTACCTTTGTAGGGATGTAGGAGCCACGACCCATTTGAATGAGAAGGTGGGTATAGCCTCTTTTTGATAATTCTTTTTTAACTTCGTTAGTGTCCACTGCTCTAACAAGAGTATCAAAACTTGTTGTTCCAACAGTCATGAAAACTATTCTTTTGGGCTTTAAATTTTCATCGGTATCATCCATCTATTATAGTCTTTCCTCCACAAAAGACACCAAGTAAGCTTAGATGTTAGATATGACAATCACAACTAAAAAAGAACTCCGGATAAAAAAATAATGTCGAAGAGAACCAAGGAAAAGATGATGCTGTGTATCAGATCCAAGTAAATTGGTCGGTCATAAAAGAAAAAGAAAGGAAAAAGAAGTAGAAGGAAGTACTATTCAATTTATCTTTCTCAATTCCATGTCATTTTCATTTTAAAATTTCTAAATTAAGAAAAACAAGATGATCAAATTAAATCCCCTAGTGAAGTCAATAGCTATTAACCATATCCATCATCACATATGCTTCATGTGCTCCGACATTTGTTTTAAAGCTTTTGGATACAATGAAATGGGTAGGAGTGAGCATTCGGTTATTAACCGAACCAAATAAGCTTTTCAGTTATAACTGGAATTCAACTGTTTTAACTATCCGAATTACTAACCGAAATATATAATTAAATTTATGGTAAATAAAGCTAAGGTACACGATTTCATACAAGCACCAAGCTATCATTCAACAATTTATTCTTTATTGATTTAAACAGCTAGCTTAAAGGTATAAAGTTACGTATCAAGGTAGTATGAAATGGATATATGTACAATGTCTCCAAACATTCTGATCACTAAGAAATAATTTTATCAGCTCAAATGAGCACATTAATCACTTTCATTGCCAAATTCATCAACTGCTACATAATTAAGGCAAAAATTTCCAAACTTTAGGAAAATTAATCTAGAGCAAAAACCTAAATTATTTCTAGTCAGAGGAAAAACCAAAATTATATATAAATAACTGAACTTTCACCAATTCACCTTCATACTCCAACCCAAAATCAAAAGACTTTAATCAAACACAATTTGAGCAACCCCGGATCCCTAACCACTTATGACATGAAAATCTATTAATCCATATCACAGTTGTACTGCCTGTACGAACCCTTTTCCTTTTCTGGTACAGTACAAACCAGGTATCCTAATTAAAGAACAAGTTAAAGAAGCTAAAACTTCAAATGCAAAATGCAGCAAAACCAAATCATGAGAATGGATAAAGAAGAAAACCCAATTGAGAAAATTCTAGAAATCGTTACCTTTCCCTCTCTAACACTCCTAAAAAGTTCTTGGTCCAGCACCAGACTTTTCCTTTCACGTTTACCGTTTCCTGAAATATCAAAAAATTCGTGTTCCCATCAGGCATCGATTCTCTCTCTTGTGAATGAACTCTCCTTCAAATTCTAGAAAGCCCACGTCCTCCGGGTATGTAAATATATATGGTGTTAATATTTATTAAAATTAGGGATTTCTAATTAGTTTATTATCATAAAAATTTAGTAATTTCCCCCTCTATATTTGAAGTAATTATGTGTGTATAAATATTTGGAGAAGCACTGTGATTTCTATGCTATATTTGGTTGCGGATCTGCTCAGTAATGGAAATTTCATGCTAATGTGTCCAATTAAAGGGTTTTTTGTTAGATATATTTTTTAATTTAAAAAACATAATAATAATAATATAGCCTCTTGTGTATAATGTGTTTATAGCTTCGGCCTGTCTGCAGTCATTTAGTTGTTAATTAATTGAGAACCAAGTGACCGAAAAGTGTAAATTGTGAAATTGAGATCAACTTTGGATTTTAATTTAGAACCTAATTTGAATTTGGGCAGAAAAACACAAGAACGGTTTAGATTCATTCTAATTTTATTTTTAGATTGTTAAAACCAGAAGAGAGTCAGAATTTTATTACGCCGTGCCTTTAGGCCTGTGAACAGACAATTACTAATATATAATATCGGTGAATGGGCGACACTAACACATAGAGACAAAAGCTAAGAAAGCAATTAAATGGTATTAGATTCATACCATTAGTCCTAAGGTATAACATAGTTTGACTCGTATGTATTCAACAATATTGTCCAACACTAGAACAAGTTTTGGGACATCATTGTACTTCAATATGAGTATTATCATTTATTATCCCATCCAAAACAATTTGCAAAGTTTTATAATAAGACTACTATTTAATTATGAGCTAAGGAAGTTGTTTGAGTGGTTATATAAAAATAAGTTAATGGTGCCATAAACATAACACATGATTATTACTTTAATTATTAATATGGCTTGATTCCTTCATAATGACCAACTATCACAATATGATGTGATCTAAACACCAGAAAATGAAATGAAATTGAACACCTTCATACCTATACTTAAAATTTTAGAGGATTTTGGACTTCTGTTTAGTTAGATATGTATTTTTCTTGAAGAAATTTTCGAATGACGTATAAGTTACAGATAAACTTAGAGAAATGTTTATTTGATGACCGAAAGAAAGACATGCCTTATTTCAAACAACTTGATTCTCTCTATTTCTTCATATTATTACTTCTCCATCCATCCACTTTTGTGTGTGTATGTGTGTATTTTAGATAATAAAATTATTAATAACTTAGTTTCTCAAATTATATTTGTACACACAATTCTATGTGTACATTTTAAAATATAAATATAAAATTTAGTGGGTGAGATAAATTATGTAAGACCCCAACTTTTATGAATAAAGATGAATTTTTATAATTATCATTTTTAGAATAAATTTGATATAATGTTATAGTTGTGGGTAATATTTATAAATTTTGCAAAATCATAAAGTTGTTATATAATATTCGATTAATTGGGAAATATTCGTTTTAAAGCAGGGAATATTTCATACGACCAAGACAATCATTAGTGGACCCCACAATGTAATTATTTTGCCGGATTGAGAAAATGACAAAAATATTTTTTATGAAAATAACGGCGGAAGTTTTACCGTTAAGCTGTTGAAACACCGGTGTTAAAGTATGAGAATACGCGTGGTTGCATAGTAGCACGCCAGATTGATTATTGATACTTACGTGAAAAAGTCATTCGGTTTTATTCAATTATTATCGATATTTTATATATTATTAAATCAATAATTGAGATGATAGAGTTATTAATATTATTATTTGCAATATGAGCGATGTGCAGAAGTTGCACAATGAGAGGTTTGGTCACCTAATTGCGCGCTAATAGGGAGAAATCCTTATTGAAAACCCCTTTTCACAGGAACGGCTAGTCGATTAATAGTGTGAATAATAATAATGTTGATGAAGTTTTGTTTTATTAGTATTATTAATATAATAAAATGAAAAAGTTTTTTATATAAAAATGTAATACTTTTATAAAGTTATTCGTTTTATTGGCTAATAGTAAAATCTTTTTATATAAAATGTAATACTTTTTATAAAGTTATTCGTTTTATTAGACAATTATTAGAATATATTATATTTTATTATGCGATAGTGTTTTGAGAAATAGTATGCATAGTGTTTGCATAGTAAATTTTTTTTAAAAGTTATTCGTTTTATTAGATTATAAATAGAATATATTATATTTTATTGTAAACCAATCTGGACGATTAGTTTAAAGTAAATAGATCGGGACTGTTCATGGATTCAATTCTTATTGATCCATTCTTCTATAAATAGAAATTGTTCCTTCATTATTTCTTTTAATTAATCGAAACTCTAGAGAAAGAAGAAAAGTATTCTCGCTACTTCACTACTTTGATATCAATTTTCTTTTACGGTAGGGGTATTATTTTTTGTCATATTCATAAAGAGAACTTACGTTATTCCATTCTTTATTATTACATTGGAATAACTCGTATATCTGTGATCTACCCTATACTTGGTGATTTGTTGTTATTCCATTCTTTATTATTACATTTGGAACATCCTGCATGCATGCGTTATCTGTGGGACTGGTTAAAATCTTTATTATTCTCGTTGGAATATCACATGCATGCGCTTTCTGGCCGGACTGATTCCGTTATTTATTATTCATTGGAATAACACAATACATCAAGCACCGCATGCATGGTGATTTCTGTTGTTATTCCATTCTTTATTATTTTGTTGAAATATCACATCCTTGCGTAGACACGCTTGACGACTGGTTTAGATTATTTATTATTACGTTGGAATAACTGCCATACATCGCAATCTGCGCATGCATGGTGATTTCTTTTGTTATTCCATTCTTTATTATACTCGGTTGGTTAAAGTTTTGACTTATACTATATGAAATTGGTGGAATATCCTCGATATTTACGCTTCATCCAAAGATATCTTTTCGTGGAAATATTCTTACGAGCATTCTTAAATTTTACTCTCTACAATGAAGTATCGTGTTGACAATTTGGACGTTACTAGTTCCTAATAAATTAATTCTTGAACTTGTTTTATTGAATTCTTATATCATTGTCATCATCCTCATATTTATATTTTGTTGAAATTCATATGTGGCAGTAGTGCATAGATGGACTTGATATGATTATGACTGAGGATTATTCGATTGTAATCATTGACCGTAATGTTACAAATAATGTGGTAAAAGTCCTCATTGGCTAGTAGTGTATTGATGGATGATTGTTGGCATGATCGTGACCATTGATGAATACACGAATATCTTTTTGGCACGTAGTGTATAGATAATTTGTGGTTGTGATATTTATGAATATCCTTGGTAGTAGTCTGAGGATGAGGTGGATTATTTATTTTATGCTTAGTCCCAGCGATAAAAGTGATGAAAACCTTTTAAATCATAAAAGATAGTAGATTTTATTCTCTACTTGACTCTTTTAATGGATCAGATGTTCACCGCAGTTAAACTTGATGTCTATTGTATTTTATCGGTTTAACCATTTGTTGAAGACTAATGATAATTTATTCTGCATTATCTTAGTCATAATATTTCTTCTTGGGCTAGTTGAGCTCACCCTTTCTTTCTTTCATTCTCTTGAGGAAATGAGAACATATTTGAGACTAGTCGGGGAGCGGAGATTTGGTTGGAGGATGATAGTATTAGTAGTCCTCACTATTCTGTTAAATAGTGTAACAATAAATGCAATGATGACTTATTCTGAGAGTGGATATTGTCTAGAAGACAATATTTGTATTAAAAATCACAGCTTTCTTGTTGTATATTAAAGATTGTATTTGTATTCTGTACCATGTATTTAGCGATTCAGAATAGGTGATGTATACCTATTTTGGTGGCGTCACAAATTAAAAAATGGTGGATAAAAGAAGTGGAGAGAAGAAATAAAGATACAAACGTTAGGATAAAAAAACTTATAAAATGAGAGACCAAGAGTCCAAAAAAATTTAAAATAACTACTATTTCATGCTCCCTTAATAATATAGATATTAAATATTAATAAATTTTAAAAGAGTAATATATATTGAAATTTTATATCCATTTTATGGATAAAACGAAACATTAATACATTTTTTAATCTTTATGTTTTCTTTTAGAATGTCAATTGAAAAAGAACAAATGAAGTATATCATAAATAAAGTTCAAATTGAAAAAGAACAAGTGAAGCATATCATCAGGAAACTGATATTTCTACAACCTTTTTGATATTTACACAACAAAAATGTCGCTATAAATGTATAACGATAGTGAAAATCGTCACTATAAAATTCATACCGATAATTTTGTTATGAAAAATATCATTTTCTATTATAAAAATATCAATTTCCCATCATAAAATTCAAATTTGATTCCTTGATAAAGGAATAATGTAAGTTGGGATTGCCTTCTTTTCGCACTAAAAGCGCAGGGTAGGAAATTGCATGCCTACTTTCTCGAATTTTGTTTTACTTGGCCCATGCAATCCATAATAAAAATAAATAACAAAACTTTATACCATTTACTATAAAAATATTGGATATAAAACAATGTATTAAATTAGTAGATGTTCACCGTATATAAGTTGGGAAATGATATTTTTACGTGTAGAGTTTACATATTAACTAATAAAAATTCTGACACATCAATTAATATGAAACTATATATGAAAATATTAAATAATAATGAAAATATTAATTTTCTATAAATTAGTCAAATGATTATAATCGATAAATTTTGTTTACATTATTTTGTATCTTTTTTTGTATTTAATTTTTTTGTCGCCAGAGTATTATTGTTAATATTTTAGTTTAGAAAAAGGAAAAGAAAAACACATGAATTATGTAAATTTTTTTTTGAATGTACAAGTAATTTGGCAGAAACTTGGTCCACAATCCAACATACTAATTTTTCCAAACTCTTCCGTTTATAAATTCCTTCAATAAATACTACATTGCGATTGTTTACATTTTGTAATTTTAGAGAGAGAAAAAGGGAGATCGGCTATGGCGGGGAAGAGGTATATCATAGAGATCGAGCCGGCGGAGGAGGCCAAAGATGGAAAGCCATCAATGGGACCAGTTTATCGAAGTGTCTTCGCTAAGGATGGGTTTCCTCCTCCAATTCAAGGATTAGATAGCTGTTGGGACATTTTTCGGTATAAAAATTCTCAGAATTTCACTCTGATTCGAGTTCGTTTCATACTTATCAGTTCGTTTCATAATCTATTTACTTTATGTTTTCGTTGCAATTTAGAGACATTGATGAATTGTTTATTAATGTCCGGTCCCTGCATTGTTTAATCTTCTTTAGATCACTAATTTTCTTGTACAGTATGATCAAAGAACTGAAAAAAATAAAAAAAGAAAAAAAGAAAAGGAGAAGGAAAGGTATTATGACTGATGATGCTTTAACTACTAAAAGCATTAATTTTCATATATCCTTAATAATGGGTATGTGGGTTTGAAAGTGGGTTCAAACTTCAAACCCATAATTTAATACTCTCTTTCCCCCCTAAAAAACTGGCTTAGTTTGATTATTTTTTTTCCTTTTCAAATTGACCAATTTTAGAATTAAGAATTAATTAAGTATATTTATTTATATTTTTAAACCTATGAAAATTGAAGGTGGAATGGTTATAGTTTCTTTACTTATATTTACAAGAAAATGGTATAAATTTTGATTATAAAAATAGTCAATTTGACTGTAAAAATAGTTTTTGGGGGACTCAGGGAGTACAGTAGTTTTTGCAGGACAGAGGGAGCAGTATAAATTAAGAGGTAAGATATCAAATTATAAACAAAAGGGAAGCTACTTAGATGAGACGTATCCCTCATCCAAAAGGTACTTTTTATTGCTTCTGTCAGCCTGGCACCAGGTGAATATTCCTTAAAAAAATTCTGTCTAAATCTAGCTCGTTGAGATGTTTTGTGGAAGTCTTACCTTGAGGCATGTCTCTAGGAGTCCCACGAATACCTTCTAAAACAATTCCCTGAGCAAATTCAACTTGAGTTGGTCCAGTTGTTGTATTGAATAATAAAGGAGATAGATTATGTTTCATTCTTTTAGTTATAGTCCGGTACTCTGTGAAATTATCCTGAGAAAAGTTCTTAATTTTTGTTCATGTTGCAGAATCTCTGTGGAAAAATTTCCTAATAATCGAATGCTTGGTCATCGTGAGATTGTGAATGGGAAGGTATGTCAGTGTATCAAATAATATTGCTTATAACTTCCTTTTCAGACGAGCTTACGTTTGTTAAATATGTTGCAGCATGCTAAGTATGTGTGGCTGACTTACAAAGAAGTGTACGACATAGTGCTGAAAGTTGGGAATGCCATTCGCAGTTGTGGTGTTGAGGAAGTAAGTGACTACCTGTTAGTTTATTAATTACCATATGGGTTTTAACTAGTTTTTACTTCATTGGACATAAGCATTTAACTGTTTTTTTCCCACTCTGTACGAGGCTTGTGCATGCCAGCTTGCGGCACTATCATTGGCTTGTTTTACCTTGGTGTATTTCTATAAATGGCTTGATTCATAGTGTTGTGCATGCCAATCATCACAACGTGGATATGTCTGGTGTTAGATTGCTGAGGATATCACCGAGTTTTATAGGAGTCTGTATGAGGAGTGTATTGATTGGCCTATGATCGAGGATTAAATGGGGATAATAACAGTGAGAGAAGTTTGTGAATTGTGATCCATTAGGACTTTCGAGTTTGATGACATTAGGATGACCGGTTCAGATGGTTTTTCACTAGACCTTTTTCAGCAATGTGGATGCAAATAAAGTTGTGTAAGAGTATTATCTCCACATTTATTACCTTAGTTTTTAGTTCCTAGGAAATATAGGTCATTCTTGTTAGGTATTTAGGCCTATTAGCTTAATGACTAGTGGGTATAAGATCTTGACAAATGTGCTTTCGAGGAAGTTGGGGCAGTGTTAGATTTGACTATCTATGCTAATCAGTGTGGTTTTGTGGGGAAAGACATATCCTATACGTGTGCTTATTTGCCAACGAGGGTTGTGGATGATGTGAGACGGAGAGAGTGTAGTGCTTTGATTTTGAAAAGGCCTATCACAGGGTAGTTGGGGGTGGATGTTGCCTTGATCTGGGATGCAGCGTCCTTCTCTGCATCTCTTTGAACATTTCCCATGAATTTTTTTGATGAAGTTCTTTATCGAATTTACATAGGGACTTGCAATAAGTAATTCATCGATGCCGGGATTGGGTTCTCATTTATTTTTCCTGTTTGTTATTGTCTTTCCGTTTTATGGATTTCTTGTCTTCTATCTATATTGTAGCTCCACTTCCTATCTCTAGTTATAGTATCTTTCATATTTGTGACTATTGTCTTGGTCATGTATTTCATTGTTTAATACAACTTCCATCCTCCAAAAGATGTCTCAAGTACATTTTCACACAAATTAGAAAATTAAACCAAAGGAAAGAGTGTAATTTTTTTCTTCCAATTTTGCTCATAGTGGATCCCACGTATGTAGACTAACGAATATTTTTTCCTTAAAATTAGTGTATACCACTTAGGTACACTTTTGAGGGTAAATTGTTCTTTATAGCACATTTTATATTTGACTTTTGTACTTAAGATATACTTTGGTGGACAAAATTTTATTTTTTATACTTTCAGACATCTTTTGGGGGGCAGAGGTTCTACTTTGTAAAAATCTTCTTTCAACTTACCTATTTGTATTAATTTCCACTGTTCCTTGAGTGTTTCTCTCTGAGAAATAATAATTCTTGGTAGAGTCAATTTCACTAGCGAGCTTCTGTGTCTTAATATAAAATAATTTTCTTTGATTTTAGGGAGGAAGATGTGGTATTTATGGTGCCAACTGCAAAGAGTGGATTATGAGCATGGAGGTATTTCATCTTTTCTACTGGATTTTTTCCACAATTGTTGCTCAGGAAAGAATTATTTGTTACTTGGGAACTGATTTGATAAACAGCCTGTGGAAAGACCTTGTTATCATATGTCATACACTATATAGGTTTTCAATGAAACAATTTCTCCTTCATGTGGCATCTTTTTTATGTAATATTTAGCGATTACATGAAGGCATACTTCAGATATGGCCCTCAGCCTTCGCACATGGACTATGATGTAGGCTATCCGTTCCTTTTACAATTCCACAAGTAAAATTTGATATTTTCACAAGCTCTCTCACATAAGTGTGGGCCCATTTACTATTTAAGAGTGACCTTGTGAAACTATCACTTTTGCTTGTGAAAATATCAATTCCTTAAGTTATATTGATTTGCAGTAGCGCTCCTCTTTTGCTGCAAATTTTATCTCAGAGGTGATGATTCAAAATATGATTTGAAAAGGCATTAACACCCCAGTCCACATCGAAAGATAAGGGAAAAATTTATGCATGCTGTACAGCTCGTTAAGCTAAGATGACCTTTTTAAAGTATGATTTGAACAGTAGGCATATTGGAGGCCTCTAGAAAATTGTTTGTTGTAATTCCTAAGTTTATTTTCGTCTATATTTCGATGGAATAGACTTTTGCTACCAAATTTAATATGTTGTAATTAACAATTATTTTGCACTTATTTTTAAAATAGTTTTTGATCAATTTTTTGCACATTTCATGATCCCAAAATAGTCCTCACTTGGCTCTCCAGGGTTAGACAGCCATTCATATTTCAGTTTTGTTTTCCTTAAATGTAATTTACTTCTAAATTCAAGCCAGTTAGTCTCTCGCTATTGGCGGGGAGTGGTAGGTGGGGTCAATATGAGTATTGAACTTGAGACCCGCCCTATGCTTCAATCCCTTTATCAGAGTGGAGTGATGGCTTGGGCAACCAAAGATCTATGTATCATGTTTCTTGCATTTGAGCAGATACTTCTATTACTCTTAGGATTCATGTTCCAAAATACAGTGGAGAAACACTGTTGGCATATTGTCTACTTTCATATCTTTGTCAGCTAGCAAGGCTTTTGCGTCAATGTACTAACTTCGTGTGACAAATATTATCACTTTTTGGGTGGCCTCCTTGTCCCCCCTCCCCCTCCCCCTCCCCCTCCCCTCTCTTCTCTGATTGTAATATCTTTATCCCCAAAAAATTTCTTTTTCCGTCAACAAAAAAAGATAGACACTTTTTGGTGCTTTCGCGCGAATTGAAGTAAACTTTTTGACCGAAGTTTAGATCTATAAAAAGTTTCTAATAGTACCGATAATAACATGTTCTTCTACTACTTTGCCTTATCAAAATACTTACAGATTACATCCCCTACCTATCTCAACACATCATGTCAAAAGGGTAGTGTGACATTTTCTCACTAAGATTCTCTTTGGTTTTGAAAGAGTGACAATTTTTGAAAAAAAAAATACAAAAGTAACAATCTTTGTTAACCCCAAAGAGTTAGCTTAGTTAACTTTTTGACCAAGATTTTGGAAGTAACTCTTTGACCAAAATTTAGGTCTATGAAAAATTTCTATTATTACCATCAACTCCAATATGTTCTTGAACTAGTTTTCCCTGTCAAAATTCTTACGGATCACATTCCCAATCACAATACATCACATCAAAAGGTAGTAAGGTATTTTTGCACTAATATTTTTTTTTTGATTTTTGAAAGAGTGAATCATTTTGAAAAAAATTTAAATTCAAAAGTAGCAATCTTTGTGAACTACAAATGAGTTAGCTTAGTTGTAGTGAGCCTAAAGATAAGTGACTGATAAGTCATAGGTCATGGGCTCAATACCCCACAATTGTAATGACCTCCTTTGTGACCACACAAACATAGTTTACTGTTAGCTTTAATGATGTGTGTGGTTTGTGGGCTATTACATGCATCCAGTGGTTGGCCGGTTGCTCACTGTAGTTCCACCATCATCAAAAACAATCTTTGTGAATCCCTTCCTAGAATTGGTTTCTCCTTAGTCTGTCTATATATTTATTTGTGATTAGGATAAATTTTGGTTCATGCAAAACTTATATTTTCACTCTTTGCTTTGTTCCTTTTTATCCTTGTCTGTTTTCTTCAGCGGGTTGTAAGATAAGAATGGTTCTGTAAAAGTTAGGCAGCAGTAAAATAAGTCAAACACTTATCTATTCTAATGGTTGATATTTTTAATCCCATTTTATTATGTTTTATTGCTGTGTACATCATTTTCTGAGTTGTGAACATTTGTTTTTTATGGAATAGTATGCTATGCAGTTATATTCTAACACTAAACAACTAATGCAGGCATGCAATGCTCATGGGCTCTATTGTGTTCCTTTGTATGACACCTTGGGTATGTACGTCACTTCTATTACGTTACATAACCATTTGTTGACTTTCATCAAATCTGCTTTCTTGCATATTCAAATAGACTGCATAATTCTGCAATTCAAGTACTGAGAAATGCATAGCTTTTAGAATTCGTTATCTTCTTTAAGTCATGTATAACAGATGCAAATGCATACTGACAAGTCTAATTTGTTATGCTTAGCTAGCTTTTTTGGAGTTTTGACGATTTCGTTATTATGGTCTAGGTGCTAACGCTGTGGAATATGTCATATGCCACGCGGAGGTTACAATTGTGTTTGTAGAAGAACAAAAGATTCCTGAGGTAAACACGTTTTTCATTGGCATCTGCGTTCCTTATAAATTTCTAATGATATATTCCGGGTTAAGTTTAATATGACTTGATGATTATTTTCATGTTTTCCCATTGTACTTGGGTGGCTCCTCTTGGTGCCATTTTGGATTATAAGAACTTTACTTATCCCAAAAAAATGATTATTTCATGCTAGAAACCAGATATAGCTCTATATAAATATGTCTATTAAATATAAACTGACGACAGGCTCCTTTTCCTGCATGTTATGCTTCAGTGCTACCATACTCTTGTTCTGATTATGTGAATCTAGTGATGATAGACAACACTCCAGTTTATTTGTTGAGAATTTTGCATCTAATCCATACCTTGTCATTTCAGTTGTTGAAAACATTGCCTAAGGCAACTGAGTACTTGAAAAGTAAGTTGGAGATTCAAATTCCTTCCATTATGCATTTGGAATCAAAATGTAATCATTTACACATTCCATTTTGCAGCAATTATTAGCTTTGGGAAAGTTACTCCTGAACATAAGGAAGAAGTTGAGAAGTTAGGTTTGGCAATATATTCTTGGGATGAATTTATATTATTGGTAAGTTTTTTTTAGTTCTACAATTGTTATTTTTCTATTGTGTGAATGATTCCCTGTGAGTGCAGTTTTTTTCTACATAACCAAGTACATGCCTTACGAAAGTAACGGGGCAATGTTATGTTATCAAGTTCAATGATAAATTTTAATGTTTGGTTTATGTCCATATCACATTTTTATTTCCAAGTTGTTGTTCTTATAAATATGACATGCTGTTACATTGAGTTTGTCCTCGTGTTTATGTGCAGGGAGATAATAAAGACTTTGAGCTTCCAGTTAAAAAGAAAAGTGACATTTGTACAATAATGTACACTAGTGGAACTACTGGTGATCCCAAGGGTGTAATGATTTCCAACAACAGCATTGTTACTCTTATAGCTGGGGTGAAGTGCTTTCTAGAGAGTGTGAATGAATCGGTAATTGTTCACCATTTAACCTTCCTTTTGCACTCATTCCATGTGAACATACTAACTTTCTACGTATCAAAAAGAAAACATTATTCATTCAATGTTGAGTTGTTGACTATTTGGGAGCTTTTTAGAGGTGTTGCTATTTCAGATATTCATAGAGATTGGTGGGGTGTGCTTCATTAGATTTCCTTATTTTCATACTTGTATTTCTTTGGAGGACTCCTTGTTCTCCCTTTCAGTACTCTCTTACAGCTTATCATTGCATAATGAATTTCTGAGTTATTCACATACCCGTCTCTGAAATTTGTACAGTTGAACGTCAATGATGTATATCTTTCATATCTTCCTTTGGCACATATCTTTGACCGGGTGATTGAAGAGTGTTTTATCAATCATGGGGCCTCAATTGGATTTTGGCGCGGGGTAAGATGGCTATTAATTAACTATTTCTTCAACTATGAGTTTCGAGTAACACTGATTTTTTCAGGATGTCAAATTGTTACTTGAAGACATCGGAGTGCTACAACCTACTATTTTTTGTGCTGTTCCCCGAGTTCTAGATAGAATCTATTCAGGTATGGTTTAACTTACTATTGAATATTGATAAATACGATTGAGTTCTGATTGTTTGTGGCTTTTAAAAAGCATAGCAAAAAATATAGGAGGAAAATTTTCTGTAATAGAAGGTGATGAATTCTGGTTCTTTGCTTCCTAGGCACGAATCACCTCCAATTGATTCTGATTCACCAAGCACTAGTCCAAAAGATATCTGGGGGAAAAAATAAATTATGTTGGTATATTCATGCTACAGTTTGTGTGGTCCATTTATGTAGCTCTTAAATTAATTTATTATGCCGCGAACATGTTATAGACACGTGTTCAGAATCATTTGAATTGTAACTTTTGGTTGTTAAGTTCACTGTACTCGGATTCATTGATCTCTTTCTCGGTGTTTTCTCCTTTATGATGCAAATGTAAATGTTCGGGAATTACATTTCTTTTACTGTTAGTTGTGCTTATTGTCATTAACTGCCATGTATGATTGTAAGGTTTGACGCAGAAGATTTCATCGGGCAGTCTCTTGAAGCATACACTGTTTAAGGTCATGTACTAAGTAGTAAGTTCATCCATTGCACATTTCTATTTATTTTGAGATAATCATTATTGAATTATAACGTCTTCTTAATGCACATCATCGAGGTCTCAAGCTTCTTCCTCTTTTTGAATGACAATCTCCTTACCCATTTCAAAATATTTCAAAATGGTTATAGCTCAGATTATGTTCTACTTCCACTAACATGTACGATTTGGTCGCTATTATTAATGTAGTACCACCTTCTATCAAGAATTAAAAAGAAAATCAGTACCTGAACTCCATGTTCAATTTGTTCTCTCATTAGAATTTAACTTATAATGTATGTTATATACAACACTTAGAAGGCAGACTTTGTTGCTATGGTATTTGTTTTTAATGTTAGACGAGTTGCTATATTTTGATTGCTTATTATTTAAGTAGCATCTTGTTTTTGAAAATTTTGCAGCAAATTAGGTGGCATGAATAAGGGGAATAAACATCATGAGGCTGCTCCTATTTTTGACAAAGTTGTATTTAATAAGGTGGGTTCTTGGAGAAACTTCAGTATCATTTTACCAATTTGAAGTATTGTCATTTTGATGACTCATCAATCTTCCTCAAAATTCTTCAGGTAAAGCAAGCTTTGGGAGGGAAGGTACGGCTCATTTTATCTGGGGCAGCACCTCTTGCAACTCATATAGAAGCTTATCTAAAGGTGGTTACATGTTCTCATGTTCTTCAAGGATATGGTATGTGACCTTAATATTTGTCTTTGCTTCAGTAGCATGAAATTCAAGTTTCTCCTAGTCGTCTTTTGTACCAATTTGGAGCAGTTTACCACTTCCAACCCCTTTGCTAGACTTAGTCAGCGCATCAGCTTAGAGCTTGATTTATTTGTCTAATTTTTTGCTTTAATATTCACCATGTAGCTTTTGTGAAGTGTTTTTGATTTTTGTCATCTTCGTACTATGTTTGTCAGAGGCAAATTAATTGTGGGGCTAGGTTTACATGTAGTATGGACTGGCTTATGCATCTCACATGGCAATTTTTTGCTCAGAGAGGAGGAGAGGGAAGAGTAGCCAGAAACCATGGCACCTTCTAGAAGGGGAAAGTACGGGCAGGCTTAGACTGACCCTCAATAATTGACTGAAAGATTTAATAAGTACAAATAGAGAAGGTTTTGGTTTACAGGACAATTGTTTTCCCCCTAAATTCACCTTCACCGAGACAAAAGCACTAGAGGCTCCACGATACGGTGGAATCATCTATTTTACGCTAGATGCCTTCAGCATTTTCATAATCTGTGTACTTTGCACAAGCTGCTAAATGTTGCTGATTTTGCAGGGGTGGCATTTTGCAAAAACTTAGCACATATATATGAACATTTACTACAAAGTTAAGACATTAAAATATGCCTCCTCGAATGCAATGGAATGCCGCTGTTAAAGTTTTTTGGGCTTCTCAACCTTGTCATCTCTTTTGTTTGTTCGTCAATAATATAACTCTTTAATAGTCCCTCCATTTCAAATTATTAGATCACTATTTACTTTCTAAAAGTCAGTTTGTGACATTTAAAATTTAAATTGACATGATTCATTTAAGTTTTTTAAAAACAATAAATCTCATAAGTAGTACTTCCTCCATCAAAGTTTATTTGTCCTAATTTCTTTTTTGGTTTATCCAAATCTATTTGTCCTCTTTCCTTTTTAATGCTATTTTTGATATTATTTTTTCAATAATACCCTCATTTAACTTTTAAAAAAAACATTGAAAACAACATGATATGCATTGGAAAAAGTAGCGCTATTAACTTTGATATTGGAATAACAACCACCCCCCTCTTTCTCCTATATTTTTTGTTGTAAAGATGTAGAACAACAATATTACCGCCTGAATCGAATGGTTAACTACTCTTTCCTTAAGACTATATTTGCCCCTTACTTTTGCTACACAGGGTTACTACGAATTAGTTTCCCAAGATAAAACAGACCCAGATTTTACTTTGTACGAATTTGTTGTATAGGAACAAATTTAGTGCAAAGCTATAAATGAGAGAAAAAAATTATAACAAGAAAAATTATTAAGAATGATAATTTTTCTAAAAAAAACTTGAGAAGGATTTGGAATGATTTGAAGTGATTGTTTTGGGTAAATTTGCAACCTATTTATAGGTTTTCAAACACCCCTTTGAATTGGTTCACCCCTCAATTTAATGTCGTTTCGTTGGCATCCTAACTCTATCGCTCTCCCCTTAATTTAATGTCGTTCTCTGTTACCGTTGTAATGTTAGTGACATCTTTAAAAAATAAATTGTAAGAATCCGTTGCAATGTTAATAACATCTTTAAAAAATAAATTATTGCAATGTTAGTGACATGTTTAAAAAAATAAATTGTAAGAATGTTATTGCCATGACTTGAACCCAAGTCCTTAACATTACAACTCTTTTTTCTTATCCAACTGAACCAATTCATTTGTTTGCTATATGGATAACATATAACATATTTATTATATACTTTTTAAATAATGAAAATATCCAACAATTCTTCCCTATTTTCATAATCTTCCAATCCTTTTCCATTGACTTTCTTCTTTCTCTTATTGAATATAACATACATAAGTAAGAGGTGTCTTTCGACTTGAACCTTTACGTAGTCTATATCACAAAATATCCGAATTTTTAGTAGTGTTAGCTTTGAACTAAGAAATCTTAAAGTGATAGCTTGCTCAACAGACATATACTATATCCCTTATAGTTGAACGAAACCCAACACATTTATGGCCTTGTGTTTACCCCTTAGGTTTCATAAGTGACTTAGAGACAAGCCTTAATTCTCGCAAAAGCGGCCCCACTTGCTTCACTTACATAGATGAATCTAATTAGATGCACTTGTATGACCTGAATCCTCCAAATCGGACATAGATTCATTAAAGGTTTAACCTACCCTCTTTGTTCTCCATACAAGCATACACTAACTTTGAGATGGTTTCGAAGAATATCTTCTTCATACTTGTCTAGTGTATAATTGAAATCTATAAGTATTTTTCATTGAACTAATATACTAGATGTTACTTAGTATTTAGTTGGGTTCTACTTATAGGTTACCTCTCATTCAAAGGCTTTAAACTCATCTCCCTGAAAGTCTTACATATTACATCCTTGTTCAGGCCTTTTGTAAAAGGATCTTCCAAATTTCCCTTTGACATAACATAGTTAAAGGTAACAACCAAGGTTTTTAAACCCGGACCGGTCATCGAACCGAAAAAGTTACTGGATGGATGGGTCACTGGTCCAACCAGTGGTCGGACCGTTATTGACCCAGTGACGTCATTAATATGTAATAAATAATAAATAATTAATTATATTAATTATTATTATATATTGTATATAATATTTAGTAAATATGTAAAATTAATTAATTTATCTACCAAAAAAAATTAAACATCTCTAAGATACATTCAAATTCTGAAATTCAACCACAAGTTCAAGTGTTTGATTAAATGAATGCAAAGATATGTAAAATACCAAACAAAGTCTCAACTAAATTACTAAAATAAAATCGATGACACTTGATTCACAAAAAACATAAATCATTCTAAGGTCGAGAAGGTGATGCTTTTTGCCAATTGTCATCATCATCTTCATCTATTAATCCATGACCATGAGTACCACTTCCACTTGCTCCTCCAAGTCCTCCAAGTTCTTCAAGTCTTCCATGTCCTCGAAGTTCTTCAAATGACGGGTTACTCAACGACAAATTTGTGAATGACGTAAAGTCTACATCATCATCATCATCATCATCATCATCATCATCATCATCATCATCATTAACATCTAAATTCACAATATCTTCTTCCTTGTTCACTTCTACATAAAAAAAATAAAAAAAATAAACACATGGGCTCAATGTATTTAATCTAATATTGATAATGTAAATATTTCTCACCTTCACGAGGACGACGTCGTTGCCTTTCAAAATGAGGCATCGCTCCTTCATCACAAACTATTTTCTCTAGCTCATCATAATCAAGAAATGGTTCTTCCTCCTCTTCAACAATCCAAAACTCTGTTTTGTCAATTGACTCATAATCAATTGGATCATAATTCCATCTTTTATAGCAATGCCTAAAATTACAATTTCATATAATGTTATGTGATTTTTTCCATCAAACTAATGTCATATAATATTAATTATTAAAAATTCATACAAAGATTAATTGAATTAATAAAAATAACTATTCTTTAACCTCAAGTTATAGTGAACAAACACGAGATCATTAAGTCTTTGATGCTCCAAGGTTTCTTTTCTTGGTGTGTATACGATCAAAACACTCCAATTTCTTTTTCGCTTTTTAGATGAACTACTAGTTTGGCTAAGGACTTTGATTGCCAACTTTTGTAAATTTGGAGCACTACTTCCAAACAACCTCCACCACTCATCTAAATATAAATAAATAACAATGACATTAGAAATCAATGAAATAAGCTACAAAGGAACAAAGATAACAAGAATAAACAACAATTACTAAAATGGAACAAAGTCAAACAAAATTAATAATATAATAACTTACGGTTGAGTAGTCTTGAAGTAGTAAGTGCAAGCTCTCCTACCAAAACTCCCCATCCGCTCTCGATAAATTCTCGTTTCATCCAACAACTTAACCTTACTAGTGGTGGCTTTTGCTTGATGACATCGAAGACCCGACATAACTTCCGGCTTCCCACAAAATGATTTTTGATTATATTGAAAGCAAGGATTCAACCAATATGCAAACAGCATGAACAACACTTTTTACGTAATTGTTTATCAACGCTCCTTGATAATTATTGTATAAAGGCATACAAGCTTTTCTTTTGCCTAAAAACTTTCTTTATAGCATTTCTAGCTCTAAACATGCCATCATACAAATATGCAATGGAGGGTCTCTCATCCATATCAACAATTCTCAATACACGCATCAAAGGCTCCACAATTTTGGTTCTACAATCAAACAATCATTCCAAAAAGATTTCTCGATATGTAAGAAACCACAACCTTACCTTGTGCATCCTTAGCATATCTAGACTCCTTAAAATCCTTACTAGTCACCAAAGCTCGCAAATCATGCATATGATCATAAACATTATGCAATCTGATGAAAGTCGTGGCAAAATGAGTAGGCCGGGACAAATGATTTCAATCCAATCCTTTCTCTTCCTTAACCAAGCCGATAACCAACCATGATTATAAATGTACTTGGTTATCTTCGATGCCTTCTTAGCTAATTCAACAATATGCTTCATCTTAGCTATGTCCCTAAAATCAAGTTTAAACAATATGCAACCTGAGGAGACCAACTAATGTTTTTGTATTGTTGTGAAACTAATTTCCCTGCAAAGCACATAATTAGCCCCATTATCATTACCATGTGAAATACATTAGTTGGTCCAACCCATTCAATTACTTCTACGAATAACTTAGCCAAAAGTGCGCCACTCTTCAACTGCATCGGAAGCATCAACAAATTTAACAAAACAAATTCCACGTGGACAATAAACGAGAAAATTAATCAAAGATCTATGCCTACCATCATCGTCCAACCATCCCCATAATGGTACACCCACAATCAATTAAAAAAGACCTCATCGTTTCAACAAACAGTTGCACTTCTTTTTTCGAATCTCTAAGCAAATTGACTCTCACATCATAATAAGAAGGGGCCCTATAACCCAAACCGATTCTAATTAAGACATCAAACATAAAGTGAAAATATATTGAATTCACGGCATTAAAAGGAATACAACAATCATAAAACCATCTAGCTACAACCATATTTGCCCTTCACATGACTTCTTTACCGGTAGTAGCACTTTTTATAGTAGGTTGTTTCTCAGGTTGGGCCTTTGAAGTAAATAAGTTACCTAGTTTTTTTTCTTTCCCCTTCGTTAGTTCACTTCTACCTCTCTCGCAATTATCAGATGGAGATTGACGAATAATCTCTTCAACATCTACATCAACCCCCTCATGTTTTTCATATGGATCATCAAATGAACGCATGTCAACTTTTTTTTTTTGTTTTGTTCAATTTTTTTAAGGATTGTTCCATTTCATGTTTTACATCCGGAGGAACTCTCTTTATTTGAGCCAACCTCACCCTTTTCCGGCGAAGATGTTGTTTTATTCTATTAATGCCACCACCCTTAATTGCTTTTGACAATATAAACAAGTGATAATTTTTTTACCATCTGCATTTCGCCCTTCACTACAATGATTCCATGCAAAGATCCGTCTTTCCCTTGTATTTGTAGATGCACGTGATTCGCAAGATTGAATCATGGCCCGATGATGACATGTCAATTGCAATATCAAATAACCATTACATTAGTATTTGATAAAGTTAATCCCATAAATGTAGCCTCTGCTTTTTTTTTTCTCGCCATCGCAACCTCACAATAATATGACATCCGTTGGTTGAGAATTAACAAAAGAAGTGAGCAGGAAAGGCTACCCTATAAACCTTAAAGTCGCCTCTATAAGTGATTCAAAAATATTGATTGATATCAACGGTGATTCCCCCTTGCGGATCTCATGCGATGCAGAGGAAGGAAGGACAACAAAGATATAGAGCGAGCTTATATTTTTCATTTTTCAAAGATCGGTCAAGTGATCCATCATTTACCTTCATTATTTATTTTCTTATTTGGCTCATAGTCTTACCAAAACAATTTTAGTCGTAAACCAAGAATGCGTAGCTACAGCATGAAATTCAGAAAATATTTCGCTAATATTATTTTCAGAAACCTTAATTTAATTACCGATTGAACATATAACCCAATAAAAATTATAACTTTATCATTTTCACAAACTAGTTTAACAAAACAATATCACAATTAAAAAAAATGAACCAAAACATATTCTATAGTTGGAATATGTAGATGAAATAAAACTAGTTTATCCTCTTCCCTCAGTATTATCATAAATTCAAAACATAATTGAAAAGTGAAAAAGTACATGATTAATTGATTCAGTGTATTGTCGATACTCGATTGTATTGTCTTGGTTGAGGCCTCGGCGAACACACGCGCGCAACAAAGTAAGGACTAGAAACAGGGAAGGGCTTTGGGGCTGGGAGCATGAGATGGGAACAGGGGAAGGGTTGAAAGACACGGGATTTGGGAGAGGCATGAATGTGAGAGGAGAGAAGAAAGAAAGCGAAGAAGGAGAAATCAAATTAGAAAAGTAGGCTGCAGGCCCCAGCCCCTAAATGCATAATAAGCGTAATTTTTTTTTAATCAGAAGGAGAAGGCGGTCAAAACCAGTGAACCGATCCACCGGTTCATTGGGTCAACCGGATTCAACCACGGTTCAATTTGGATTCGAGCAGTTTTGAGCAAAAATGATTTAGTGGTCCAAACGGATGATTAAGTGAACCAGTCCGGGTTTTCTTGTTCAACCGTGATCGGTCCGGGTTTAAAAACCTTAGTAACAACCCCTTTATTAATTTTGCTCTCTTACATAACTATGTCTTAAACTTATATGTCAGACTTCCGTTATAAACCTTATTATAAATAGTGATAATGCTACCTTCATTATCACAATATATTCGAGATATGTCCACGGCTGGGGCAAAGTGGTATCTCGAATAATAAATCTTAAGCCATTAAACTTCTTTTACAACAAATTGGTAATGCAACAAACTCGGATTCCATAGTTGAATGTGTTATCAAGGTTTATTTCTTGGAACCCCAAGAAATTGCCCCTCCTCCTAAAATTCATCCATCAACTTTTACTTTATTTTATCCGAATCCGTTATCCAGTTTGCATCCATGTACCCTTCTACCACATCTGGGTATCATGTATAGCATAATGCATAGTTCATTATGCCTTTAAGATATTTAAGTATCCTTGATACTGCATCCCAATAAACCTGGCCTGGATTATTAGTAAACCTACTCAATACTCCAACCGCAAATGCTATGTTGGGCCATAATACTTTAGACATGTTGAGGTGGGTCTTGAAAGTATTAGGTCGGTTCATTGGGCCAGCCCATTTAGTGGATATTATCTTTATTTAGGGCCTATGAAGTATTGAACGTTTGTGAGTGGGCGAATGACTAGATGAGTATGGTTCCACTTGGGCTTTCAATGGGGTGTAGATTGGGGATAGAACTTTGGTGACATTTCTGCATGGCATTAATGAGGATGGGACAAGGCTTAGTCGGCTAAAGGTTGTGGGCAGAAATCGATCACATCTGGGACCTTGGAATATATGAGCAAGGATCACACACAATCTAGAGGTAACACTTAAGCGATATTTTATCCTCTCAATACACTAGATATATTTTATCCTCCTTGGTTAACCTTGTGATCGCTTTGATCTTGACTCACGCCGGAGCTATCCTCGACGGTCGGTAAAGCCGAAGCTTTTTGGTGTTGACTTGTTTGAATGCAGGATATTGGGACGCGTCTTGGTGATTGGGACGTGGAGAAAGATCTTGGCGTTAACATTCATTTAGAAGGAGGGTGAGTTCTAGTGTCTGAGTATTTTCAATCACAAATGTAGTTGCTCTACGCGGAATCCATGGTGAAGAAGAATAGAAGCGATTACTTTAAAGGATAGTGATGACTATGACCTTGCACACACAATGAGTATATGTCGAGGATTGATTGGGTCCTTCAAAGAATGCTCGTCATGCTGCATCGCTTCAAGCGGGTTTACGAGGGTTCTCGTTCAAGAGCCCAAGGTGATGCTAGAAGAAGATCGATTTTTTTTCGGCCAGAGAAGACGACCATGGTCGGAAAAGGATGAAAGGCATCTTGCTTAGAATCTATATACCAAGTGGTCGGAATGAATGACCGATCAAGTTAGAAAGAAGTACACACTTTAAAGACATGTCTCAAGGTCGTCCCGTGGGATCGAAAGCGGACCAATGACCCATTTTCCGATTGGTAGAAGAAGGGTATTCCATACTATTGGTCTTGGGATTATGGTCGGCGAGTAGATGAAGACCCAATGACCATTTTCTGATTGGTAGAAGAAGGGTATTCCGCCCTATTGGTCTTGGGATTATGGTCAAAGCGGAGTAGATGAAGACCCAATGTACATTTTTCCGATTGGTAGAAGAAGGGTATTCCGCCTATTGGTCTTCTGGATTATGGTCGAGCGAGTAGATGAAGACCCAATGACCATTTTTCACGATGGTGGAAGAAGAAGGTATTATTACGCCTTTATTGGTCTTTGGGATTATGGTCGAAAGCAGAGTAGATGAAGACCCAATGACCATTTTCTGATTGGTAGAAGAAAGGTATTATACCTATTGGTCTTCGGATTATGGTCAAGCGGAGTAGATGAAGACCCAATGACCATTTTCCGATTGGTAGAAGAAGGGTATTCCGCCCTATTGGTCTTGGGATTATGGGTCGGCAGAGTAGATGAAGACCCAATACCATTTTTCCGATTGGTAGAAGAAGGATATTACGCCTATTGGTCTTGGGATTATGGTCAAGCGGAGTAGATGAAGACCCAACAACCATTTTCTGATTGACCAAGAAGGGTATTCCACCTATTGGTCTTCGGATTATAATTGAAAGCAGACTCGAAGTCAAGACTCGAGAATCCACCGAGGCACACATACTGTGGATACTCGTCTTCTGGAGATGCCCATCTAAAGTCGCAGTTCGAATGAAAAAGATAAGACTACTCAAGAGACTTTGAGAAGGTTTCATCCAAATCGGCGGAAAGATGTTTGCCAATCTTTGAGCACGAGGAAAGGGTCGAAGAATGTTAAGACGTTCCAGTGGACTTGAGAACGCAAAGACGCCTTCCGAGGAATAAACGACCTATTTTTATTCGGTGCCTTTGTCGATGAAGCCCGCTCCTGCTGAGCTATGTTATTTGTATCTGGCGGACTAGTTCGTTGGCAAGTGGGAGCAATTTTGGTGCGAGAAGTTAAAGTAAGACCCGGTTTGATATATAAAGCCGTGTCCTTAGGGATGAAGAAATAAGATGATGATAGTTATGAAGAATCAAGAGTCCGAAACAAATTTTGGGTGTGCTTCAAGTCTGCAGATGTTATTCAGAGGGTTCATGTGGATCTTTGTGTCAGCAAAATGGTTCGATCCCATATCAGCCACCAAAAAGATATATTCGATTTGATCTCCTATACCTCTTACTGTCTGGGGGGTAGTCGTACTAGGTCCATTGCCTAGGAATCAGGTTAACAGACGCCAGCTCATGGGATCGAAGTTTAAAACATTCATGAGGGACTTCGGTAGCTCATCCATAGTCTGACAGACACAGCAAATGCCACCTCGGTGTTAGGAGGTTCGGGTGGACTCGCTGGCCATTCGATGGCAGCCTTTTTGGTAGGTGGTCCTTATGAGTTTGTCAGGCCCTTCGGGGTAGGCAAGTGTCATCTTTTAGACCTTGTCAGGCCCTTCGGGGTAGGCAAGTGTCATCTTTTAGACCTTGTCAGGCCCTTCGGGGTAGGCAAGTGTCATCTTTCAGACCTTGTCGAGCCCCGCCGTGGTGGTAAAGTGAGTGTTGCACTTAGACCTTGTCAGGGCCCCGGGGTGTAAGTAAGTGTCATCTTTCAGACTTATCGAGAGCCCTTCGTGGTAGGCAAGTGTTGCACTTAGACCTTGTCGAGTTCTTCTTGAGGTAAAATATAAGACCCCGAAATTTTTTAAATAAAAGGAATTTCCTTTATTTATTATTTTGAAATAGTAAGGGTGATTTGATTAATGTGGATAGTTAAGGGTTAAATACGCAAATATTTCAAAATAAGCAAGTGGTTATAAAATATTCATTTTTGTCGGGGAATATTCGTTTGGTCGTGGAATATTCTGCATCGTTGTGAGGAATATTAAATGACGACGGTAAAATGACCGTGTGTGGGCCCCATAACTAAAAAAGCGATTGGATGAAGAAACGACATAAATATAAGTTGGTTAAATATAACTTGGCCAGTAGTTATTACTGAATTAAGACCGTTGGAATAATTGGTTAAAAATACGATGTCTGGCGTGGTCGCACAAAGAAGACACCGGTATCGCACGATGATTGTTGAATTATCGATCCTTACGTAAGAAGGCACTACTCAATAATTTTCACAAGAGATTATCGCTCAATATTTTATTTTATTGATTCAATAATTCTTTGCGTTGATATTTTATATTATTGTTGTTCAATAATTGTCAACGCCACATTATCTCCATTATCGATCAATAATTCATATTATTTGAATAATATTATTAGATAGATTATTGGCAATGTCTAGAAAGTTACATCGAGGAGAGGTTTGGTCACCTAATTGCGGCGCCAAGAAGGAGAAATCCTTATCTGAAAGCCCCTCTTTCTGAGGAACTACCGTCATTATAATTGTGATTCTCGTAATATTATTTGTGAATAATTAATTATTGATTCATATGATAAAGAAATATTTATTTTATGTGGATATAAATGATGGATTTATTTATGTGGTTATAAATGAAGAAATTAATGTTGAGGTGTTTTATCAAGATTTTATCGGATTGGAGGTATTAAAAATTAAATAAAGGGGTTTTGAGATATATCATGGGGTTATAATTTTTTAATCCGACTGATTGATTGTGGTAATTTTTTGGGTATGTTATACATACATAAGTTGAGTATATGTCAACAAATTTTGAACCAATTAAAAATGCACGAATGATTTGTTGTGAATTTTAAGAGGTGTCGGATTCAAAATTAGGTTTATAATTGATTTTGGTGGAAAATTCTAGAATTGAGTGGGCCCCACTTGTGGTTGGTGAAGAAATGTCTTTGAATTTTATTTCAAATGTGGTGGGTGGCAATAGTAGCAGGTAAAGCCATCGTGAGTGTGCAGTCAAGTCGCTTTTACGGGCTAACATTTTCCTATAAATAGAGGGCTAAGTTAGAATTGAAAATCACACGTAAACAAAGTTTTCTTTCTCTCTATATTATCGAGCGTATTTTGTGAGTATTTAGATACTTTGAGAGTTGTTGTTTAAGATAAGTTTCATTCAAAGATCACTTCCAGACCTTTCCTTCCAAAATCTTGATTTTCGAGGTAAGGGATATTATTTTTTTTTCAGAATGATATTATTTCTTCAATATCATTATCTTTGAAATGTCGATCCAAGTTTTTATCAAATTTGGAACTTTTTCATGTCTGGGGTTACTATTCATGAGTTCTTATTCACGAGTTACTATTCATGAGTTACTATTCACGAGTTACTTATTCACGAGTACTTATTCATGTAAGCGTGAAAATGTTTTTTTGTGGAATTTCTATCTTTTGGTGTCTGAGTTCTTATTCACGTATCAAGACTTTATTCACGATACTAAGACTATTCACGATACTCATGACTATTCAATAGAAAAATAAAATTTCTTCTTTTTTCGTCTAAAATATCTATTTTGGATACTAGCTTTGATCAGATCCATGTTTTGATCATTCTTGAATTTTACACCACTATGATTATTTTTGAGGTATTGTTGGATATGGATAAAACAAAGTACTAATCCTTAATCCTTAATCCTTGTCATTTTGTTTCCTTTGGATTTGTTCTTTAAAAATATTTTCATCATCCTCGGTCTTAAATGATGATATTATTGAATATCTTTTTGGCTCGTAGTGCAAAGATGAATGATTTTGAAGAATATCTTTGGCTCAGAAGGTAAAGATGAACAGTGTTTAAATGAATACGACTAATCGATGAATATCTTTGGCTGTAGAAGTAAAGATGAACAGTGTTGAGATGAACACGACCGATCGATGAATATCTTTGGCTCGTAGTAAAAGATAAATGTTTGATTTGAGATGAATATTGATCGATGATGTTACGGGATAAAATTTTGATGATGGATCGTTAAATTCATAGATTATAGTAGATTTCATTCTCTACGTAACTCTTCTATGAATTATTATTTCACGCCGCGAATATTGATCCGAAACTTGTTGTCTATCAGATTCTATTAAATTTTTCCCTGTTGAAGACTAATGATAATTTGTTGTATATTATCTTAGTCATAATATTCTTTCTTGAGCTAGTTGAGCTCACCCTTTTCCTTTTTGTTCCATTCTTCTCGGGAGGCGAGAATATAGCGAAAGTATTTAGCCTCGGGGTATGGAATGAAGGTTTTAGAAAGGATTGTTTAGTAGTCCTCACCATTTTGTAAAATAATGTATCAATAAATGTGATGAGGATTTATTTGAGTATAAATATTGTCAGAAGATAATATTTGTATTTAAACTCACAGATTTCTTTGTTGTAATAATAAAGATGTAGTTGTTTTACGTACCATGTATTTGGCGTAACTCAGAATGGGGTGTTGTGTATACCTATTTTTGGGGGCGCCATGCTTGGTATCGAGCTTAGGATATGATCTCTGGCGGAGATCGGGGAATAGAACTAGAGGGAGAGACGAGTAAATCCTTCGCTAAGGTGTCCTACCTAAGCTTATTTGTTAGTTGGTCAAGATATGGGATATTATGTGATATATTGATTTCTTAATTAACCCTTGTTTTATGACAAGATTTGAGAATGTCGATCGAGAATATTAATGATGGAGTAAATGAGACCGTGGAGATGCTGTCAGATTTACCAACGAGGAGAACGCGCAACAGTCGTGGCAATGTTCCTCCCGTGAACAACACCACCGGAAAGCAGATGATGAACGAGGGATGTTTAGAAGCTTTAGAAGCCATAGTTTCATGCAAAATCGCAGACGAGGAGACTCGTGTTCAAAATACTGTGAGGAAATGATAGCAATTCAAGGGTTGTCACAAACAAGCAGCTTCAAAGAGTTGGGACCACAGAATTTAAGGGAAAGCCAGATCCGATCACGGCGGAAACACGGGTCAAACAAATTACCAAGATATTCGATGTCTTGGGATGCACGGAGGAACAGAAGGTTCCATTCGCCACCTTTATGTTCCGTGGCGAGGCAGACCATCGGTGGGAGTCTCAAGAAGTGCACTCCAATCCAAGACTCAAAGATGTCTTGGGAGACGTTTCAGAGACTATTTAATGACAAATACTTTCCCGAAAGTGTTCATCGCTATATGAAGGAAGTGGAGTTCATCGATTAGAGCAAAACAACAATACGACGGTGTCTCAAAGACGAGGCAAAGTTTGCAGAGTTATCCAGTTTCAGACCTCATTTGGTGGAAAATGAGGAACGATGACGCGGATGTTTCTTAGAGGTTTGAAACCCAGATACGCCAAGATCTCATTTCTCATAAACTTTCTTTATTCAGATGTTGTAAAATGTGGCTCAATTATTAGAAGCGAGATAACGAGTACGGCCAACCGAGGGACCATAACCGTGGATCGTACCAGAGATAGCGATCAATGTAATAATGATAACTGCGGAGAAAGAAAGCAGACGGACAGAAATGGTAACCACTACGGTGGTAATCATGGTCGTGAAAAATGTAAGAAGCGAAGTCGGGAGGAGATTTTAAAAGAGGAGATTTAACAACGACTATGTGAAGACATTTACAGTCGCAAGTGAAAGAATCGGTTCTAAGGGAGGAGAACGACCACCCCGCCATATGCTACAAATGCGAAAAGAGGGACATATCGGTCAAACCGCCACAACAGTTCAAGGTATGCTATAGTTGTGGAAAGGAAGGACATATCGCTTCGAGATCAGACAGCAGCGAAACCTAGTTCAATGGGGACGGTGACTCAAAAGATCGTCTCCCGTAAAAGTCAAAGTCAACGATTCCGGAAGAGCGTTTGTCATGGATCGGTCATAATGCGAGAACCCAAACGAGGTGATCACGGGTAAGCTATTTATAAATTCTTGCGAAGTTTATACCTTACTTGATCACCGGTCTTTACCCATTCATTTATCTCTCCGCATGTGCTCAACGCTTAAACTTAACTCTAGGAGAAATTAGACTTTGACCTATCTGTGGAAACTCCGTTAGGAGAAACTTTCATCACATCCACTGCTTATAAATCTTGTTTGATTCAAGTTGGCACCATCACCTTACCCGTTGACCTTATCTCTTTAAAGATACTTGCTTTTGATGTGATTTTAGGGATTGATTGGTTAACTACTCATCATGCCAAAATTGATTGTTTTCGTAAGGTTGTTAGTTTTCATATTCCTAACCAACCCGTTGTATTTAATTCAAGCAACTAAACCATTAAAATCAATCATCATCTATATCTAATCATAAAGCTATTCGTTTATTGAAAAACGGATGTCAAGCTTTCTTAGCCCATGTTATGGATTTGAATAAAGACACGCCAAATTTGAATAATATTCTGTTGTTATTGACTTTTCCGACGATTTCTGAAGAACTTCCCTTGCCTACCCCGTAACGTGAAGTTGAATTCTTTATTGATCTCGAAACCCAGTACAAAGCCCATTTCTAAAACCCCATATCGAATGGCTCCTATTGAACTTCAGAGTTAAAGGTCCAACTACGTGAATTGTTGGACATTGGTTTCATTCGTCCCTAGTACTTCTCCTTGGGGTGCTCCTGTTTTATTTGTAAAAAAGAAAGGCGGAGTATGCGACTTTGTATTGACTATCTGGAATTGAACCATGTCACCATCAAGAATAGGTATCCTCACCTCGTATTGATGACTTGTTTGACCAATTTGTAAGGGCACAATTCTTTTCAAAATCGATCTTCGCTCGGATATCATCAATTTGAAGATTAGAATCGAGGATATTCCAAAGACCGCCTTCGTAACTCCCAGATGGGCATTATGAATTTTAGTCATGTCTTTCGGACTAACTAATGCTCCTGCGGCTTTCATGGATATGATGAACCGAGTATTCAAGGAATATTTGGATCGGGATTCGTTGTTGTCTTTATTGATGACATCCTTATATATTCCAAAAGTCGTGAAGATCATGAGCACCATTTGAAGTTTGGTGCATCAAAGGCTTCGCGAAAACCAACTATATGCCAAATTGAAGAAATGCGAGTTCGCTCGAGGAAGTAGCCTTTCTTGGGCATGTGGTGTCAAAACATGGAGTATCTGTTGATCCCGCCAAGATCAAGCAATACAAAGTTGGGAGCAACCAAGTCCATGATCAAGCACGAACTTTTTGGGCTTAACCGGTTATTATCGGAGATTCGTGGAAGGGTTTTTCGAATCGCTACTCCATTAACTCAACTAACTCGAAGGATCTGAAATTTGTTTGGGCGAAGAATGCGAGAAAAGTTTCCAAGAGCTTAAGAGGAGACTTATTTTCTAAGACTGTTCTAACAATACCATCCGGTTTGGATGGATTTGTTATCTACAATGATGCTTCGTGCAAAGGGTTAGGGATGTGTTCTCATGCAACGTGGGAAAGTCATAGCCTATGCCTCGCGACAACTTAAAGAGTATGAGAGGAATTATCCTACTCATGATCTAGAGTCAGCAAAAGCAATCGTTTCGCGCTTAAAGATATGGAGGCACTATCTATATGGGGAGAAAGTGGAGATATATTCAGATCATAAAAAGCCTTAAATATTTCTTCACTCAAAAAGAACTCAACACGCGGCAAATGACGTTGGCTCGAGCTATTGAAAGACTACGACCACACTATTCAATACCATCCCGTAAAAGCGAACGTGGTAGGCGGCGCGATCGAGTAGAAGATCATATGCGGAACGAGTGCGATGATGTCAAGTATCTGACAGAGCCAACTTTAATAGAAAAAGTTAAGGTCGCTCAAGCCAACCAGGCAGAAATGATGCGTATGAAGAAGAAAGTACAAGAAGGAGCTATTCCGAAGCGAGAATTGATGAAGAAGGAATACTTGAGTCCACTCTAGACTTTGTGTTCCTAACGACTCGATTTGAAGTACAAGATTATGATGGAGGCACACAATACACCATTTGCAATCCATCTCGGAAGTACTAAAATGTATCGTGATCTTCGACATACATTTTGGTGGAACAATATGAAGAGAGAGATTGCAAAGTTTATATCGATGTGTTTAACTTGCTAACGTGTAAAGGCGAGCATCTAGTACCTAAGTCCAGTTTCAGAACCACTTGAGATTAGGAATGGAAGTGGGAACACATTACCATGGATTTCGTATTTTGGGTCTTCCTACGGTTTCTCAAGGCATCAATGCTATTTGGGTTATTGTTGATAGATTAACCAAGTCCGCCATTCATTTTCTTGCCGACACGGAGACTTATTCCTTGAACGTCTTCTTGGTAGATGACGTAAATGAGATCGTGAGGTTGCATGGCATACCTCAGTATCCATAGTTTTGGATCGCGACCCAAGATTCACTTCAAGATTTTGGGTTAGCTTGCAAAAAGCTATGGGCACGGATTTGCGATTTAGTTCTAAAGATACCATCCCCAAACCGGACGGACAATCGAGAGAGGACTATTCAAACTCTTGAAGATTTATTAAGACTCGTGTCCTAGACTTCAAGGCGGTCGGGATAAGTATTTACCATTGGTGGAAATTCTCCTACAACAACAGTTATCGAGCAAGTATAGGCGTGGCTCCATTCAAGCATTATATGGACGAAAATGTCGTTCTCCAATATGTTGGGATGAGGTGGGTGAAGCAACATTGTTGGGACCCGAAAGTTAATACGATATGACACCGAAAAGATCCAAATGATTCGACAACGATACAAAACAACTCAAGATCGATAAAGAGTTATGCGGATCTTCATCGAAAGGACGTGGAATTTAATGTAGGGGATCATGTATTGTCATGCGAGTTGCTTCCATGGAAGGAGTTACAAGATTTGGGAAGAGAGGAAAGCTCAATCCACGATTTATTGGTCCATTTCAAATTCTTGACCCAAAGTAGGAAATGTAGCCTATAGACTTGCGTTACCTCAAAGTATGTCTCGTGTTCATAATGTGTTTCACATATCTCATCTTCGTAAATATGTGAAAGACCCGAACCATGTTATTGAGTTAGAACCGGACGAGAGATAGCCAAGACTTAACGTATGAGGAGGTACTGCCAAGATCTTGGATAGGAAGGAGTATGCCCCACGCCAAGAAAGCGTCATACCACAAGTTAAAGTTTTGTGGAGGAATCATGCTTATAGAGGAAATGACGGGAATTGGAAACGGAAATGAAAGCGAGGTATCCTCACCTTTTCAAACACCAGTATCGCACGTCAATTTCGAGGACGAAATTTCATAAGGAGGGAGGTCAGAAGACCAGAAATTTTTTTAAATAAAAAGGAATTTCCTTTATTTATTATTTTGAAATAGTAAGAAATTTGATTTGATTAATGTGGATAGTTAAGGGTTAAATACATAAATATTTCAAAATAATGAAGTGGTTATAAAATATTCATTTTGTCGGGGAATATTCGTTTGGTCGTGGAATATTCAGACTGCTTCAGAATATTCGTGACGACCGGTAGCGACCAGCGTGTGGGCCCCATAACTGAAAGCGATTGGATGAAAAAAGCGACAAATATAAGTTGGTTAAATATAATTACGTAGTTATTCTGAATTAAGATCGTTGGAATAATTCCGGTGGTTAAAATACGATGAATACGCGTGGTCGCACAAAGATGACACTGTGATTGCACAAAGATTGTTGAATTATTGATCCTTACGTAAGAAGGCACTACTCAATAATTTTCACAAGAGTTATCGTTCAATATTTTATTTTATTGATTCAATAATTGTTGCGTTGATATTTTATATTATTGTTGTTCAATAATTGTCACCTTGCACATTATCTCCATTATCGATCAATAATTCATATTATTTGAATAATATTATTAGATAGCATTATTCGCAATGTCTAGAAAGTTCTCATCAAGGAGAGGTTTGGTCACCTAATTGCGCTGGCCAAGAAGAGAGAAATCCTTATCGAAAGCCCCCTCTTTCCAGGAACTACTGGTCATTGTCGTAATTGTGATTCTAATAATATTATTTGTGAATAATTAATTATTGATTCATATGATAAAGAAATATTTATTTTATGTGGATATAAATGATGGATTTATTTATGTGGTTATAAATGAAGAAATTAATGTTGAGGTGTTTTATCGATATTTTATCGGATTGGAGGTATTAAAAATTAAATAAGGGTTTGAGATATATCATGGGGTTATAATTTTTAATCCGACCAGTTGGATTGTGGTAATTTTGGGTATGTTATACATACATAAGTTGAAGTATATGTCAACAAATTTTGAACCGATTAAAAATGCACGAATGATTTGTTGTGAATTTTAAGAGGTGTCTGATTCAAAATTAGGTTTATAATTGATTTTGGTGGAAAATTCTAGAATTGAGTGGGCCCCACTTGTGGTTGGTGAAGAAATGTCTTTGAATTTTATTTCAAATGTGGTGGGTGGCAATAGTAGCGAGTAGTAAAGCCATCGTGGTGGAAGTCAAGTCCGCTTGGTACGGCTAACATTTTCCTATAAATAGAGGCTAAGTTAGAATTGAAAATCACACCGTAAACAAGTTTTCTTCTTTCTCTCTATATTATTGAAATATTTTGTGAGTATTTAGATACTTTGAGAGTTCTTTGTTTAGTACAAGTTTCATTCAAAGATCACTTGAGACCTTTCCTTCCTTCAAATCTTGATTCTTTGAGGTAAGGGATATTATTTTTTTCGTAATGATATTATTTCTTGATATCATTATCTTTGAAATATTGATCGAAGTTTTATCAAATTTGGAACTTTTCATGTGGGGTTCTTATTCATGAGTTACTATTCACGAGTTACTATTCATGAGTTACTATTCACGAGTTACTATTCACGAGTACTATTCATGAAGCGTGAAAATGTTTTTTGTGGAATTTCTATCTTTTTGGTGTCTGAGTTCTTATTCACGATATCTGACTATTCACGATATCTGACCTTATTCACGATATCTGACTATTCAATAGAAAAATAAAATTTTTCTTTTCGTCCAAAATATCTATTTTGGATACTAGCTTGATTGTATCCATGTTTTGATCATTCTTGAATTTTACACCACTATGATTATTTTTGAGGTATTGTTGGACATGGATAAAACAAAGTACTAATCCTTAATCCTTAATCCTTGTCATTTTGTTTCACCGGATTTGTTCTTTAAAAATATTTTCATCATCCTCGATCTTAAATGATGATATTATTGAATATCTTTGGCTGTAGTAGTAAAAGATGAATGATTTCGAAGAATATCTTTGGCTTTGTAGTGCAAAAGATGAGCAGTGTTTAAATGAACACGATTAATCGATGAATATCTTTGGCTGTGTAGTGCAAAGATGAGCAGTGTTGAGATGAACATGACCGATCGATGAATATCTTTTGGCTCAGTAGTGCAAAAGATAAATGTTTGATTTGAGATGAATATTGATTGATGTTACAGGATAAAATTTTGATGATGGATCATTAAATTCATAGATTATAGTAGATTTCATTTCTACGTAACTCTTTACATGAATTATTATTTTCATTGCGAATATTGATCTGAAACTTGTTATCTATTGTATTACTATTAAATTTTTCCTGTTGAAGACTATTGATAATTTGTTGTATATTATCTTAGTCATAATATTCTTTTGTTTCGAGCTAGTTGAGCTCACCCTTTAGAAAGGATTTTTGTTCCATTCTTGCTTTTCTAACTTATGTGTTGGAGAGAATCCTAAAGCTTCGGGATGATATCTTTACAAAGCTTCCTTATTGTCTACCGTCAGAAAGAGTCGAGGAGAGTCGGGTTTACTTGGCCACTACAAGTTTGGCTTTTATTTACTTTGGACCTTGTACCCTTCAGTACACATGGACAACTTCATTGTTCGATTCGTTGGATTTCACGAAATTTACTTCAATCTCTTAAGGAATCGATCGGGTTAGTGGTGGGCCTAAATCCCTAAGAGTCCAGGAGTTCTGAAGTTTCTCTTCAAGTTTTTGACGATGACTATTTGTTTACTGCATCTTTAGCTTGGATATCTTTATTTTTTGCTTGACCAGCAGGTTGGATTGGGTCGAATCTTGATTTTCTTCACCAAAATTTCGTTTTTCTTCGAAAATCGATATTTATATCGATTATGACTTGATGAGTGGCAGGAATGTCTTCAAATCTTCTTTGGTTGAAGGCGAGGTCTTTTCTGAAGGCACTTTCATTGTCTTGAATAAGAACTTTGAGACTCACTTATCTTTCGCCAAAGCAAACTTAAGCGGTATTATCTCTCTTGACGGCTTTCTCTTGACGGCCTCTTTGGTATTTGGGACGTAGGCGTCCAGAAAACGATGTTTACTGCGAATGATGGGTGTTAATCTATCGATTCAAAATTAATGGGCCGATATGTAAATGGATAAGTTAAACTTATTATGCTTGGTACTTCATTCCCTCGTTGAAAGCGAGGTCCATGATAGAGTTGTTCTTGAATCGGGTGGTCGTCGATGTCTGGACGGAAGGAGAGGTCAGTGAAACTCAAAGGGAAATTCTCTTGATTCGGCGAGAGAGTGGGGATTAGAGGCGGGCACGATATCGAGGAGGTTGGTTGTCTTTTCGAGAAAGTTTGAGTGATCGCTCCACTTGTTCTTGGGCTCTTCGTCGAAACAACAATTTCAGCCGGTGTTTGGCCGAGGATGGGGTTTCTTTAGAGGTACTTGATTGGTTCTTTGAGGTGGGAGGATGCTTAGGGTTTCCTCTTTTTTAGCGCGAAGGACTCGGATGGACTGCTCGCCGATCGGAGGGCATATCGAGGAGGCACTTTCGGTGTGAGTTTGTGTGGGGATGTGTTTGGGTTTTCGCCACTTGCTTTCTTGGCAGAGGTCGGTGAAGATGTACTAGAAAGAAATCTGTCTAGATCCCTGATACGATTAGCGTTGGTTTGATCGTAGACACCTAACAGATGAGGAATAATTGTTTACGATAACTACTAATGGAAATTGGGAGTTAAACAATGAAATGGGTTTGAGACTTACAGTTATGGTCGTACAACCATGCTTGTTTACTCAGAAGTCCGAAGCTCCATTCCTTAATGTGAATCTTCTCTGAAGGCTCGCCATTTCTCTCACTCGTTCCGTTGAAATATTTCAGAAGTTTGGAGAGATGCGATCGGAAGTGGTCCAGTTAGGTATGAAGGAGATTTCAGGTCCTTTGACAAAAAACCACTCCTTATGCCATCCTTGGTTGCTCGAAGGAGTGTATCCGGTTTCTATTTGAATTATTGTTTGAGATTTACCTATTGGGTCTTGGTAAGTTGTATCTTGGGCCTTTGTTGATCTCATTATAATTCCTTTTGTTTTGGACCGATTCCACTTTATACTCTTTCATTAAACCTCCTGTTTAATAAAAACTGGGGGGCAATGTTGGGCCATAATACTTTAGACATGTTGAGGTGGGTCTTGAAAATATTAGGTTTGTTCATTGGGCACCCATTTAGTGGATATTATCTTTATTTAGGCCCATGAAGTATTGAGGTTTGTGACGATGGGCGAATGACTAGATGAGTATGGTTCCACTTGGGCTTTGTGGGGTGTAGATTGGGGATAGAACTTTGATCGACATTTCACGTGGCATTAATGAGGATGGGACAAGGCTTAGTCGGCTAAAGGTTGTGGGCGAGAAATCGATCAGCATCTGGGACCTTGGAATATATGAAGCGAGGATCACACACAATCTAGAGGTAACACTTAAGCGATATTTTATCCCTCTCAATACACTAGATATTTTATCCTCCTTGGTTAACCTTGTGATCGCTTTGATCTTGACTCACGCCCGGAGCTATCCTCCCTCGGCCAAAGTCGCAAGCTTTTGGTGTTGACTTGTTGAATATCTAGGAGGATATTGGACGCGTCTTGGTGATTGGGGCGTGGAGAAAGATCTTGGGCGTTAACATTAAGCGGCTAGAAGGAGGGTGAGTTCTAGTGTCACAGTATTTTTCAATCACAAATCAGAGTACTTTCCACGTCGGAATCCATGGTGAAGAAGAATGAAGCGATTACTTCTAAAGGATAGTACGATGACTATGACTTCATTCACCACAATGAGTATATGTCGAGGATTGATTGGGTCCTTCAAAGAATGCTCATGCGGTGCTTACGCTTATAAGCCGTGTTTTCGAGGGTTCTCGTCAAGAGCCCAAGGTGATCTTAGAAGAAGATCGATTTTTCTCGCCGAGAGAAGACTCGACCATCATGGGAAAAGGATAGAAGGCATCCGCTTAGAATCCTATAACCAAAGTGGTCGAACGATGAATCGATCAAGTTAGAAAGAAGTCTACACTTTAAAGACATGTCTCAAGGTCGTCCGTGGGATCAAGCGAGACCAACGACCATTTTCACGATTGGTCGAAGAAGGGTATTCCACTTATGGTCTTGGGATTATGGTAAACAGAGTAGATGAAGACCCAACACCATTTTCCCGATTGGTCAAGAAGCGGTATTCATACTATTATTGGTCTTTGGATTATGGTGAGCAGAGTAGATGAAGACCCAAATGACCATTTTCGACGATTGGCGAAGAAGGGTATTCCGCCTATTGGTCTTGGATTATGGTCGAAACAGAGTAGATGAAGACCCAATGACCCATTTTTCCGATTGGTCAAGAAAGGTATTATACTTATTGGTCTTCGGGATTATGGTCGAAGCGGAGTAGATGAAGACCCAACAGCCATTTTCTGATTGGCCGAAGAAGGGTATTCCGCCCTATTGGTCTTCGGGATTATGGTCGAAGCAGAGTAGATGAAGACCCAACAGCCATTTTCCTGATTGGCCGAAGAAGGATATTCCGCCCTATTGGTCTTCGGGATTATGGTCGAAGCGGAGTAGATGAAGACCCAACAACCATTTTCCTGATTGGCCGAAGAAGGGTATTCCACCCTATTGGTCTTCGGGATTATAGTCGAAGCAGACTCAGAAGCCGCACTCCTGAGAATCCACCGAGGGCACCGCATACATGGATACTGCGTCTTCTGAGATGCCCATCTAAAGTCGCGAGTTCCAATGGAAAAGATAAGACTACTCGAAGAGACTTTGAGAAGGTTTCATCCCAATTCCGAGAAAGATGTTTGCCAATCTTTGGTACGAGGAAAGGGTCGAAGAATGTTAAGACGTTCCAGTGGACTTCGTGCTGCAAAGACGCCTTCCAGGGAATAAACGACCTATTTTTATTCGGTGCCTTTGTCGATGAAGCCCGCTCTGCCGAAGCTATGTTATTTGTGTCCGGCACTAGTTAGTTGGCGATTGGGAGCAATTTTAGTGCGAGAAGTTGAGGGTAAAGACCCCCGGTTTGATATGTAAGCCGTGTCCTTAGGGGATGAAGAAATAAGATGATGATAGTTATGAAGAATCAAGAGTCCGACAAATTTTGAGTGCCGCTTAGAAGTCTGCAGATGTTATTCGAGGAGGGTTCGTGTGGATCTTTGTGTCAATGAAATGGTTCGATCCCATATCATACCACCAAAAGATATATTCGATTTGATCTCCTATACCTCTTATCGTTCTGGGGTAGTCAATCTTCGGGTCCATCGCCTCAGAATCGAGTTAACAGACGCCTTGACTCATGGGATCAAGTTTAAAACATTCATGAGGACTTGGTGAGCTCATCCATAGTCCGACAGACACAAAGAAATGCCACCCCTGTTAGGAGGTTCGGGTGGACTCATTTGGCCATTCGATGGCGACCTTTTTTGGTAGTGGTCCTTATGAAGTTTATCGGGGCCGCCGGGGTAGGCAGTGTGTCATCTTTAGACTTTGGATTCTTCTTCGGTAGGCAAGTGTCATCTTTCGGACCTTATCAGCCCTTCGTGGTAGGCAAGTGTTGCACTTAGACCTTGTCAGCCCTTGGGGTAGGCAAGTGTCATCTTTCACACCTGTCAGCCCTTCGTGGTAGGCAAGTGTTGCTTGACTTAGACTTGTCGGAAGCCTTCTTCGGTAGGCAAGTGTCATCTTTCGCACCTTGTCGAGCCCTTCGTGGTAAGCGTTGTCCTTAGACTTTGTCGGGGCCCTTCGTGGTAAGGCAAATGTCATCTCTTGGTTTTATTAGCCTTCCGGGTAAACAAATTCCTAATGAAGCAGAATCGTCTCACACTTGAGAACGAATAAGTATTGCATTACTTTATTACCCGATTTTTAAGTGTTGAGTTGGGTCACATTATTATTTGATCTTATATGTTATATGACTTGCTTAGTTATTGACTAACAAGTTTAAGATTATACATTTTCACGTTGATTGATGATGAATTATTGACAAGAAATGTTCAAAGGTGCAATAAGGATAAGAATTTGTTAATTATTTCATTGATATCTAATTGTTTACAAAGGAGATGTCTTTTCGTGAATCCTAAAGCTTGGATGATATCTTTAAGCTTCCTTATTGTCCTCATTTGTCCAAGAGTCAAGGAGAGCGGGTTTACTTTGGCCACTACAAGTTTGGCTTTTATTTACTTGGCAGACCTTGTACCTTCAGAGTACATGTGGACAACTTCATTGTTCAAATTTCGTTGGATTTTCGAAATTTGCTTCAATCTCCTCGTAAACCGATCGCTTAGTGGTGGGCCCAAATCCCTAAGAGTCCGGAGTTCTTGAAGTTTCTCTTCAAGTTTTTTGACGATGGGCCATTTGCTCTGTGATCTTTAGCTTGGATATCTTTATTTTGCTTCGACGTAATCGAAGTTGGATTCGGGTCAAATCTTCGATTTTCTTCACCAAAATTTCGCTTTTCTTCTTGAAAATCGATATTTATATCGATTATGACTTGATGAGTGGCAGGAATGTCTTCAAATCTTCTTTGGTTGAGCGAGGTCTTTTCGAAGGCACTCATCGTTGTCTTGAATAGCAACTTTGAGACTACTTACATCTTTCGCCAAAGCAAACTTAGCAAAGGGGTATTCTCTCTTCGAGCTTTCGGCTTCTTCTTGACCTCTTGGTATTTGGGGCGTAGGCGTCTCAAGACAATGTTTACTGCGAATGATCGGTGTTAATCTATCGATTCAAAATTAATGGGCCGATATGTAAATGGATAAGTTAAGCTTACTATAGCTTGGTACTTCATTCCCTCGTGAAGCAGGGTCCACGATAGAGTTATTCTTAGAATCGGTGGTAAATCGATGTCTGAGACGAAGGAGTCAGAGAGCTCAAAGGAAAATTCTCTTGATTACGGCGAGAGAGTGGGGGATTAGGGGACGCCTCAAAATTAGGTATACGTCACCCATCTTGGGTCGCCACTTACATGGTACATAAATTCAAATACAACTTACTAATATAACTGCCGTATGCAATCTGACATAAAGCGTGAGTTTGAATACAAATATTATCTACTAGATATTATACAAACTCAAAAGGAGTCCTCATTACATCTATTATCACACTATTTTTGAGAATAGTGAGGACTACTAATGCTATCCTCGGACCATTACTTTGTTCCCGACTCGTCTCAAATTTATGTTCTCATTTCAAGAGAAAAAAAGGAAAGAAAGGGTGAGCTCAACTAGCCAAAGAAGAAATATTATGACTAAGATAATGCAGAATAAATTATCATTAGCCTTCAACAAAGTGTTAAACCGATAAAATACAATAGATAACCAGTTTAATCTAGCAATGAATAAGCAATCCATTAAAAGAGTCAAGTAGAGAATAAAGTCTACTATCTTTTAGGTTTTAAAAAGTTTTCATCAATTTTTATCGCTGAGACTCAGCTTAATAAATAAACCACCACATCTAATCATCCCGTACTACTACCGGGCCAAGGATTTTCATCAAATTATCAATGGTCATGACTATACCGAATCACCCCTCGGTCATAATCATACCAAAACTATCCATCATCGCATTATGTGCCACCGAGGACTTTTGTCACATCATTTATATCAAGTCGTGATTATACTAGAATGATCCTCAGGTCATAATCATACTAAGTTCATCTACGACGTAAGCCAAAGATAACATAATATAACATGAGGATGATGACAAATGACATAATAATTCAATAAAACAAGTTCAAGAATTATTTAATCCATGAATTATTAACGCCCAAATTGTCAACACGAATCATCGCGTTCAGAGAGTAAAATTCAAGAATGATCGAAGAATATTTCCATGAAAAGATATGGATGAAACGCAAATATCAAGGATATTCTACTAATTTCATGGAGTATATAAGTCAAAGTTTTAACCAACTGGGTATAATAAAGAATGGAATAACAAAAGAAATCACCACGCATGCGCAGCCAGATAGATAAAAGTTATTCCAATGTATAATAATAATAACGGAACCAGTCGTGAAATTCACACCGGCTGGATGTTCCAATGAATAATAAAGATGGAACCAGATCCGTGTAAAACACACAGATAGGATATTCCAACAGAACGATAAAGATTTTAACTGTGTCAGGTAAAACATTGACATGGATGTTCCAAAGTAATAATAATAAAGATTTTAACCAGTCCCACAGTAAAACACATGAGCATGTGATGTTCCAATGTAATAATAGAAGAATGTCACCAAGTATAGGGTAAATCAGCAGATACAAAGTTATTCCAAATGTAATAATAAGAATGGAATAACATAAGGATTTCACCAAGTATAGGTATGCCGCAGATATAAAGTTATGTATAGGGTATGCCACTTTTACAAAGTTATTCCAATGTAATGATAATGAATGGAATAATGAAGTTCTCTTCAAGAAGAAAGAATAACACCCTTCACCGTAAAAAAGAACCAATATGAAGTAGTGAAGTAAAATAGTAATACTCTTCTTCTTTCTATAATTTTCTCTCTATACTTTCTCTCTATAATTCTCTCTCAGAGTTTCAATGAATTCGTAAGAAAATAATGAAGGAATGAGCTTCTATTTATAGGAAAATGAAATGCATAAGAATTAATCCATGAACGGTCAGTATTGATTTATTTTAATCGATTTTATCCATATTTAAAGAAAAATCTTTAAATAAAATATAATATATTCTATTTATATAAAAACATTTTACTATGCAAACACTACGCAATACTACGCAAAACACTACTATGCAAAAACACTACGCAACACTATGCATAATAAAATATAATATATTCTATTTATGTAATAACTTTAATAAAAGATTCTATTTTATATAAAGATGTTTCGCTTTTATTACGCTAATAATAATGTAATAAACAAAACGTCATTATCGCTATAATAATTCATATTATTAATCGACAATAATGGAATCAAACCCGGTGACTTCTCACATAAAGATCAATAATCAATACCGCAAGTGCTACATTATGCAACCACACGACATCGATTTTTACTACCAAAAGTAGTTCAACAAGAACCACCAGTAAAACTTCCGCCGTTATTTCAATAAAATATTTTTGTCGTTTTTTCAATCCGACAATAATTACATTAGGGTCCACCAATGATTGAGTCATTGCATTTAATATTCCCCGCTAAACCGAATATTCCCCACCAATCTAATATAATATAACTACACTGCATACTTTTGTAAAATTTATAAATACTACCCACAACTATAATATTATCTCAAATTCACACCATAATATTAAAAAATTATTTCAACAAAATTTAAATCTTTATCGATAAAACGGGGTCTCACAATCTCCCTCCTTATGGAATTTCGCCTCGAAATTGTGGTAACGACTGATGATATGATAAAGAGATGAGGATACCTTGAATACCTTTTATCGCTTAAAACATTAAATTCATTTTTGCAATCCTACCAAAGATATTCATTAACAATTCATCTTTGCACTACGTGCGCCAAAGATATTTATTAACAATTCATCTTCGCACTACAGCCAAAGATGTAAAACCAATAATACCGAGACTTCGACTTAATAGTATCACGACCACGAATTATCCATGCACCATCGCTAAGGATATTCGTGTTTTCAATTACTTATGATTATATACCAACAATCCTGGTCATAATCATACCAAGTCCATCTACGCACGTAAGTTTGGCGAGATACTTTGAACGCATCCATGAATTAATATTTCATCACGAGACTCATTTCAATAATTAATCCACATCATCGAATCATCCCCGCACTACGTGCCAAGGATATTCATTAAGTATTACGACCACAAATTATCCCACGACTACTACCAAAGATAATTGTGTTTTCAATTACTATTATGATTATACCGAACAATCCCTCGTCATAATCATACCAAGTCCATCTACGCACGTAAGCCATGTATGACTTTGAACGCATCCATGAATTAATATTTCATTCTCGAGACTCATTCAATAATTAATCCACATCATCGAATCATCCCCGCACTACGTGCCAAGGATATTTATTAAGATCACGACCACAAATTATCCATGCACTACTACCAAAGATAATTGTGTATTCATTTACTATGATTATACCCTAATAATCCGCCAATAGTCATAATCATACCAAGTCCATCTACGCACTACAGCCACGTATTTGACTTTCAACATAATATAAATAATGAGGATAATGATATAAAGAATCAATCAAATGAGATAAAGGATAAATATTAAACATTTATAATATAATTTATCCGTAATTCAAGAATATCCCCATGTTATCAATCACTTAATAATCTCATAATCTAATATCATTAATATTATAACAATATTTTAATCACTTTTTAAATTTATAAACAATTTATCTCAATTGTTTACGCTTTTACCATATAATGCATTTAATCATTCAAAATGCCATACTCATAAGATATCATCACCAATTATCAAATCCTCATCAAAAAAAAATATGATATACTATATATAGGATTCTCTAGCCATAAAATCCTATTTTCAACTTTCATATTTCACATAACATATTTAACTCATATGTTCAGAATTAAACTATTTTCATGAAAAATACCAAATCATCCCCAAAAATATTTCTTTTTCTGGGATTTAGCATAATATAGTCCCATAATGAAAATATATTTTTTTCTAAATTTTAAAATTTATTTACTATTTTTTAAAAATCAATTTCACTTAATTCCTTAAGAAATTAGCTACCTCAAGTTTAACTCCAAAATTCCCAAATCTTGGCAGTGACCTTACACATGTTAACGTGAGCTTCCAGTTTAAATTTCATGGTCATCTCTGAGTTATAGAACTCCAGGTTATATAGCGTTTTCATCGGAAAAACCTAAATATTGAAATAGTCATAACTTGCTCATTTTAAGTCGAATGAGCTCATTTTTTGGACAGGAGGTACTTTATACCATATACTTTCATGTCCCAAAAGGCCAGAATTTTTTCATAATTTAAGTGGCAAAACAGCCTCTCTAAAATCATGGCGAAGCTTTTTTCTTTTTTGCGTTACTTTGCACTCCTTTGCTAAAATCAGTCCACACAAAAATCTACAACACCTTTTCCAGTAATTCCACTTGGATTAGTTAGGTAACTCATAGATCTAACTCTAGGACTTGACCACATTCAAAAATTCAAAATATAATAGGAGATATGGTCAATTTAATTTCATGTTACGCTTTTCACTAAAATCGATTTTCAACTCTTTGTGATTTCTAAGAAACTTTCATGTTTTTTCACATAATAACCAACATAACTCATCATAAAACTTACTAATACTTCATATACCCATGATTTTCATTATTCCAATGCTTTTATTATGACTTTCATCATAAACCACGTAAACCTTTATTTAGTTGAAGAAATATTTGAGGGTTTAAGAAATGGGTTTTCAGATCTTTGGGTCAATACAAAATTCGATTTCACGCCTAGGGTAGGCTAGAAATCTTCAAGAATACGTCAAGAAATTTATTAATGATAGAAATATCATTCAAAAATCACATTTTATCCAAGACTTGGATAAGACGTCACATCGATACCAACTCGTGACTTCTATCCCTTAACCCAGATAAGACCTCACAATGATACCTATAAACTTGCCATCTTCATTCACGATGTCGCTTACTGAGTAAAGTCCGGCTTCGGCAGCATTCCACACAAGGAAGTCAACAACTAAAGGTTCGGAGTTTTACTTATGGCTTGATATGACAATGATTAACTTTAGGATTTGGTTACTTTGAATTCGTGGTAACATGGTTGTTATAAATATAAAAGCTAACAACCTTATTTAAAAGCATGATGAAAGTAGCTAACCAATCGACTCCAAAATCACATCAAAGGCAAATATTTTCAAAAAGATAAGATCGATGGAGTAACGTGAAAATGTTTATTTGAATTAAACAAGATTTAAAAAAATAAGAAGCAGAACGAAGGCTCCTACTATGAAGTTTCAACCAATAAGTCAAAGTTTAACTTCTTCTGAGTCAAATTCAAACGCTGAACGCAAACTAGTGAAATAAAAGAGTGGGTAGAATCGGTATCTAACACTCAGATAGACTTCGCAAGAGCTTACGATTAACTTACCCGTGATAATTTTATTCGTGTTCCTCGTCACGAGAAAAAAAACGCTCTCTTAAACTACGGCTTTGGTTTGTCGGGACTGACACCTTTGGTGCCTCCATCCTAGTTGAATTTGTCTTCAGAACGACAAAATCGAGCTAAGTTGACCTTCTTCCACAATTATAACACGCTGGGACTGCGTACGGCTTGATCCGGACCGATGTGTCCCTCTCTCCGTGATTTGAAGCATACGACCGGTGGTGAATTCTTCTTCCTTCAAAGCAAAGTCGGTGGTCTTGACGTCTTTCCATCATTGTTGAATCTCCTTTTCTTGAAATGTCCATTCTTATTATTTTTGCCCCGATTACCACCAAGTGGTTACCATATATCCGCCCGTTGATTTCTCCACGCTTTGTTGTCACCGCTCGATGACTACTCGCCGGTATTATAATTTTCTTAAACGCTGCTCTTTTTAGTCAACGTTGACTCGTTATCGCGCTTCCACTAATCGAGCCCTATTTACAACATCTCAATAAAAACACGGTTTATGAGAAATAAGATGTCGACGTATCTCCGCTTCAAACCTCTTAAAACATTAGCTATTATTCTCTTCATTATCCACCAAGTGGACGACTTAAATCGTGATAACTCCGCAAATTTTGCCTCGTATCGCGACACTCTGGCCATATTGTTTTGTTCCAACTTGATAAACTCCACCTCCTTCATGTATTAATACTTTCGGAAAGTATTTGTCGTTGAACAACCCTCGAACTTCTCCCAAGATATCTTCAAGACAAAGAAGTCGAGTACGCTTTTACCGATTCCCACGAAGAATCGCGCCTCCGCAAGAACATAAAAGGCGAAAAGGAACCTTTGCTCCTCTGAGCATCCCAAGACATCAAATATCTTGTAATCTGCTTTATCCATGCTTCCGCCAAGTGGTTTTGCTCTCCCTTAAACTCCGGTGGTCCCAACTCGAATTGTTTATGGTGATCGCCCGAGAGTTTTCCGTGTTTCCACCTACGCTTTGAAATGTGAGTCGCTTGCCACCGATGTCGTATGAATTCTAAAAACCTTTAAAACGTCATCGTCATTAATCAATCGATCGTTGTTATATTTACAGGGAGGATTATCGCCATCCTGTTGTACATTGTTCCGATTATTGATCCGTGGAGAATCAACAGCCTCTGCATGCTCCATTGCTATTCTCAACATTCTCGGATGCCATTTTTTCAAACACCGCCATAAAATAAGGGTTAATTAACGTATCACATATTATCCCTATACTCGACCAACCAATTAAATACCAAATAAATTTAGGTAGTCATACTAGCGAAGGAATTCTGCTCTCCCTCCTAGTACTATTCTCACATCTTAGCTGTGGATCATATCCCTAAGCTCGATACCAACCGTGACGCCCAAAATTAGGTATACGCCACCCATCTGGGTCGCCACTTACATGGTACATAAATTCAAATACAACTTATTAATATAACGCCGTGGTACAATACGAATATAAATCGTGAAGTTTGAATACAAATATTGTCTACTAGATATTATACAAACTCAAAAGGAGTCCTCATTACATCTATTATCACACTATTTCACGTAATAAAGTGAGGACTACTAATGCTATCCTCCGACCATTACTTTTGTTCCCGACTCGTCTCCAAATATATGTTCTCATTTCTCAAGAGAATGGTGAAAGAAAGGTGAGCTCAACTAGCCCAAGAAGAAATATTACGACTAAGATAATGCAGAATAAATTATCATTAGTTTTCAACAAGTTGTTAAACCGATAAAATACAATGACAACCAGCTTTAAACTGCAGTTTGAATAAGCAATCCATTAAAAGAGTCAAGTAGAGAATAAAGTCTACTATCTTTTAGGTTTTAAAAGTTTTCATCAATTTTATCGCCGAGACTCAAATTTTTTAATAAATAAACCACCACATCTAATCATCCCCGCATTCTACTGGCCAAGGATTTTCATCAAATTATCAATGGTCACGACTATACCGAATCACCCTCGGTCATAATCATACCAAAAACTATCCATCATTTGCATTATGTGCCAATCGAGGACTTTTTGTCACATCATTTATATCAAGTCACGATTATACCGAATGATCCCCGGTCATAATCATACTAAGTTCATCTACGCACGTAGCCCAAAGATAACATAATATAACATGAGGATGATGACAATGACATAATAATTCAATAAAACAAGTTCAAGAATTATTTAATCCATGAATTATTAACGCCCAAATTGTCAACACGACATCGTTTTCAGAGAGTAAAATTCAAGAATGATCGGAAGAATATTTCCATGAAAAAAGATATGGATGAAACGCAAATATCAAGGATATTCTACTAATTTCACGGAGTATAAGTCAAAGTTTTAACCAATTGGGTATAATAAAGAATGGAATAACAAAAAGAAATCACCACGCATGCAGATTGCGATGTATGTAAAGTTATTCCAACGTAATAATAATAATAACGGAACTGTGTCGATGTGAAATTCACAACCGATTGCGATGTTCCAATGTAATAATAAAGATGGAACTGCATCCCTGTAAAACACACGATAGGATATTCCAATGGAATGATAAAGATTTTAACCAGTCCTGTAAAACACATGCATGAGGATGTTCCAATACAGAATAATAATAAAAATTAACCAGTCCTGTAAAACACATGCATTGTGATGTTCCAATGAGAATAATAGAAGAATGTCACCAAGAGGGTAAATGCTATGTTATAGGTGACACAAAAGTTATTCAATGTAATAATAAAGAATGGAATAACATAAGGATTTCACCAAGTATAGGTATGCCGTGATACACAAAAGTTATGTATAGGGTATGCCACTTTTTACAAAGTTATTCCAATGTAATGATAATGAATGGAATAATGTAAGTTCTCTTCAAGAAGAAAGAATAACACCCTCACCGTAAAAGAACTCGAATATAGAAGTAGTGAAGTAATGTAATACTCTTCTTCTTTCTATAATTTTCTCTATAAAGCTTCTCTATAATTTTCTCTCTAGTTTCAATGAATTCGTAAGAAAATAATGAAGGAACGAGCTTCTATTTATAGGAAAATGAAATGATAAGAATCTAATCCATTTAAGCATCCGTATTGATTTATTTTAATCTGACGGGTCCATATTTAAAGAAAAATCTTTTAAATAAAATATAATATATTCTATTTATATAAAAACATTTTACTACGCAAAACACTATGCAATACTACGCAAAACACTATGCAAAAAACACTACGCAACACTACGCATAATAAAATATAATATATTCTATTTATGTAATAACTTTAATAAAGTATTCTATTTTATATAAAAAGATGTTTCGCTTTTATTACGCTAATAATACGAATAAAACAAAACGTCATTATCGCTATAATAATTCATATTATTAATCGACAATAATGGAATCAAACCGAAATGATTTCTCACATAAGCATCAATAATCAATACCGTGTGCTACTATGCAACCACACGACATCGCATTTTTTACTAATGAAAGTAGTTCAACAAAGAACTAACAGAAAACTTCCGCCGTTATTTCAATAAAATATTTTTGTCGCTTTTTCAATCCGACAATAATTACATTGTGGGGTCCACCAATGATCGAGCCAATATTCCTCGCTAAACCGAATAATATTCCCTAACCAATCGAATATAATATAACCACTTGCATACTTTGCAAAATTTATAAATACTACCCACAACTATAATATTATCTCAAATTCACACCATAATATTAAAAAATTATTTCAACAAAATTTAAATCTTTATTGATAAAATCTGGGTCTCACACGAGGTTGGTCAGTCTTTTTCGAGAAAGTTATGGTTCCACTTGGGTTTTCAATTGGTAGATTGAGGGATAGAACTTTGGTCGACATTTCGATGGCATTAATGAGGATGGGACAAGCTTATTTGGCTAAAGGTTGTGGGCAGAAATCACCAAGTTTGAGAGACATCAGGACCTGGAATATATGAGCGAGGATCATCACACATTGTTGAGGATCACACACAATCTAGAGGTAACACTTAACCGATATTTTATCCTCTCAATACACTAGATATTTTTATCCTCCTCGTTAACATTGTGATCGCTCAGATCGACTCGTGAAATTCTATCCTCGATCGGTAGCCAAGCTTTTGGTGTTGACTTGTTGAACTGTGCAGGATATTGGACGCGTCTTGGTGATTGGGACGTGGAGAAAGATCTTGGCGTTAACATGCTATATCGGGTCTAATACACTGCATTGCATACATTAGACTACCGATTACACTTGCATACTCTAATTGAGATTTGTTATTCCCTTTATTTGGAAATAATTTAACAGAATGATCATATAGGGCAGAGGCTATCTTGCAATTCTCGTGATTAAACTTCTTTAACAACTTGTCAATATAATGAGACTGAGTTAAATAAATGGTATCTTGAGACCGCAAAATTTTAATACCTAAAATTACGTTAGCCTCCCCCATATCTTTCATATCAAAGGTAGTAGACAAGAATGCTTTAGTTTCTAATACTACCTTTTTCCTAGTACCAAAAATAAGCATATCATCAACATATAAACATATTATAACACCAAAACCTTTATTAAAAATAAACACATTTATCCGATTCGTTTATTTTAAATTCATTGAAAACAATCATTTGGTCAAAATTTTCATGTCATTGTTTAGGTGTTTGTTTTAGGCCATATAAAGATTTAACAAGTTTACAAATTTTTCTTTCTTGGCTGATGGGGATCGATGATTTAGTTGCCTTATTTATTTATTTTGTTTATTTCATTATTATGGACTTGTTTTAATTAGTTAGGGTATTTTAATCATTTGTTTTAGTTAGTTGAATTATTTTTGTCCTTTTGGTCTCCAAGTTCAATTTAGGGTTGTTTTGTTATAAATACCGGTGTAATGCTCCTTGGGAAATTATTCTGGATATATAATTGGTATTCGCTTTTCTTATATCGTCGAGTTGAAACTCTAAACCCTAGAATTTAAGCGTAGAATTTAGATTCTAGATTTATTCATACATCAATCAATTGCAAAATTCAGTTTATAATTTGTCCTATATCATTTGTGGTATCAGAGCCAAACCTTGGGGAATCGCTTCGGAATCATTGTCCATCGTCAACAAACTTCACTGGAGAAGTAGTCGCGCTACTGTCAACATCGAATAAGATCCACAACGCCTTGTCCTCCTTCGTCATCATCAACAAAGCCAGCCGCTGCCATGATCGAGCAAACCTCAATCACCGTCACTGCATCAACAACAAACTCAGTTCTGTACCATCAATCGACCCGACCCAGATAAAGACACAACAACATCGCCATCAACAACGACCATCCATTATTGATCAACAACCTCGATCGACCATCATCATCACTATTGGAAGTCGACTTGTGATCACAATCAGAGCAGAGAAACGGAACAGAGAGAGAAAGAAGGGACGAAGCAGAAAAAGAAAGGATAGGGAACCGGAAGGAAATACAAGGGAAGAAGAAGACTTATTGTCGCGTTGCCGTCGCCGCCATCGCTGAGATCTCTCGTCGTCGCCATCCTCGTCGTCGTTGCTACGAGTGTTCGGGAACAAGGGAGGTAACCCTGGCCTTTCCTATTTCATACGCTACTTTCCTAATTCGTGAAACACAGCAGTATACACTCTGAAGTCTATATTCACTTTCTCAAATACGACTTTACCCTCATTGCTTCTAGCAAATTTAATTTACACCCTGATATGTCCCTTGAACTTGTAATTTTTTGCAGTTTTCACCCCGTTTCACATTCCATAATCAGTTAGATCCGGGAAAAAATGTACAAAAGCTGCAGTTAAAATTTTTCGCAAAATATAGGGTAAATACTTCAATTACTTGGATTTTCTTTACCCGTTGCATAGTACTAAAATTTTCCAAACCTCGCTTGGTTTTATTCCCTTACACTGCACATTATTCATACTAGTGGGACATCATTTAGTCGTGATTGTTGATATTTTGGAAACTGCGATTGTATTTGCCATAGGTTATAATTTAATTGCTACAATTAATTATCTCAGTATTGCATTTGCATATCATGATGACCCGTAGTGGAACCCAATATGGCCAAACAATGAACGACAAATTAGACCTCTTACTTATTAAAATGGCTAGTATGGAAAATCGTATGGCTAATTTGGAAAACCGCATGGATGATAGGTCTGAAGAACTTGTCATGTTAACTGGGAGGGTTCGAGTTGTTGAGCGACGAACACAACATTTACCTGAGCCTTTAGGGAAAAATACGGGAAATGATGACATTCCCAATTCATGAAGATATACTGAGGGAGAATTCGAGCTGAACAGCAAAGGGACCATCTTGAGCCTAGAAATATTGAGTATCAAAACCTTGAGCCTCGAAATATTGATTACCCCGAGAGACAAGATCGTAGACATCGAGGCATCGGGTATGGTGAACGTAGGGATGATGGGTATCGTGGACCTAGGAATGTCGACCCTTATGATTGAGGGTATGATGATGACACTAGAAAAATTAAGGTCGATGCACCTGAGTTTGATGGTAGGTCTGATCCTAATATTTTCCTTGATTGGTTGTCCAGTATGGATAAATTTTTCGATTGGTACGACATGTCCGATGAGCGTAGAGTTCGCTTTGCCAAAATGAAATTAGTTAAACAAGCCAGTTTGTACTGGGCTAGTGTTGAGAGGGACATCGAGCGTTTGAGGGATCCACCTATTAGGCACTGCGCAGAAATGAAAGCACGTCTCCGAAAATATTATCTACCCACCGGTCACAAAGATAGAATGCTTGAACAGTTGACAAATCTGAAGCAAGGCAATCTGTCTGTCTCTGAATATGTCAGTAGGTATAGCGAGCTAATGGAGCGTTGTGAGCTAGTTGAAGAGACGAAGTTGACCATCATTAGGTTTAAGGAAGGGTTGAGAGATGATATTAAATTCCAAATTTTCCCAACCTAACTCACTTGCCTAGATGATACTTACCAGGCCGCCTTAGATCAGGAATACAATGTGAAAAGATCCTCTTTTCGAAGAGTGACCCCTTATTCAGGCCAATTTACTGGACGTCATGCCCCACAAGGCCGATCTTTTTCCACACCTCAAGATAATTCTAGGGCTAATAACACCGTGAGTGGACCAAATCAGGACCCTAGACTAGGGAAGGGTACTCCAGTACCCAAACCTACAATCACCGGCAGGGATAGGTGTTTCTCCTGCAAAGAGCTTGGCCACAAGTTCTTTGAGTGCCCTAACAAACACTGAGTGGGAGTGGTTAATGAAGGGCATAGTGAGAAAAATGAGCCGAGGGAAGGTGAAGTCGAGGATGAATATTACACGGAAGATGAAGAAGCGGATGCACATCTTGAACAAGTTGATCAATCTTTAAACGTTATGAGGTGCAACTTCGTTAGTCCTAACAAGGAGGAAGATGGGAAGAGAACTGCCATATTTCAAACATATAGTAGAGGCGGAGGAAACTCTTCCAAGCTAATCATTGATGAAGGAAGTTGTTTAAATGTGGTTGCCAAGACAGCTGTGGAACGATTGAAGTTAAAGGTGGAACCACACCCCCAACCTTATAATGTTTCTTGGGTCAACAAGACATCTATTCCTGTGACACATAGGTGTTTAGTGCCGATCCTCCTTAAGGGATATGAGGAAAAAGTTTGGTGTGATGTCCTTCCTATGGATGTTGCACACATTCTTTTAGGGCGACTTTGGCTATATGATCTTGATGTGACCCACTATGGAAAATCGAATACTTATGTGTTCACACACAAGGGGCAGAAGATTACTTTAGCGCCTGTGAGACCATGAGTGTCTCCTAAGGGTCAACCAAAAGAAAATAATACGCCTACACAAGAATCTAAATATATCCATATCCTTGAAGGCCTTTGAGAAAAGTGTGAGGGAGGAGAAGGTTGTGTACGTTGTTTTGGCTAGAGAGGTTAGGGACGTTCCTGAGAAGAGTAACAATGTTGAATCTATTGATGTTAGGCAGATTCTCCATGAGTTTGCTGATCTGATGCCTAGTGAGTTACCTAGCGGATTACCACCTCTTAGGGATATCCAACATGCTATTGACCTCGTATTGGGGTCTTCTTTACCTAACCTACCCATGAACCCTAAGGACCAAGAGGAGATGAGACGACAAGTAGGTGATTTATTGAGCAAGGGTTTTGTGCGCGAGAGTCTTAGTCCCTGTGCGGTACCAACTTTGTTTACCCCAAAGGCTGATGGAAGCTTAAGGATGTGTTGTGATAGTCGAGCTATCAATAAAATCACCGTCAAGTATAGGTTTCTTATACCAGCTTGTTGACATGTTGTATACGATGAGAAATGGAGCTCTCGTGTACACCAAAATAGATCTTACTGAGTGGATACCACCAAGTCCGTGATCCGTGAAGGAGACGAATGGAAAACCGCTTTTAAGACTAGTGATGGCCTTTTATGAATGGTTAGTCCTACCCTTTGGTCTCAACCAATGCACTAAAGACCTTTACGAGAGTCACGAATCGTGTTGCGGTCTTTCATCGGGCAAGTTTGTAGTGGTCTATTTTGATGACATCCTCATTTATAGTCACATCCGAGAGGAACACTTACTTCACTACGCTTAAGTTTCGTCCTTTCTCCAAATAAGGAGAGAAACTTTATATTAATCTGAAAAAGTGTTCCTTCGTGCAAGAATCTGTCATATTTCTCGGGTTTGTTGTCTCCAAAGATGGGGTTTCTGCTGACCCTGAAAAGGTAAAGGCTATTAAAGAGTGGCCAGAACCTTTTAATATACATGAAGCTCGAAGCTTCCATGGACTTGCTACTTTTTACAGAAGGTTCATTAGGGGATTTAGTACCATTATGGTTCCAGTCACCGATTGCTTAAAGAAAGGGGCTTTTGTTTGGTCTAAATCTGCTGCCAAAGCCTTTGTGGAGATTAAGGACAAGTCGACGACGCACTGCCCTCTCGCGCGCTACCGGATTTTAGCAAGGTTTTTGAGGTAGCATGTGACGCTTCCGGCGTAGGAGTAGGGGGAGTACTTAGTCAACAGGGTCATCATGTTGCATTCTTTTGTGAGAAACTGAATGAGGCACGACAAAGGTATTCTACCTATGATGAGAGAGTTTTATGCTCTAGTTCGTGCACTTAGGTATCGAGACACTATTTGTCGCTTTAAGGAGTTTGTCTTTATACTCCGATCATCGTGAACTTCAATATATAAACCCAAGAAGAAGTCGAGTCATCGACACGCTAAGTGGGTCGAGTTTCTTTAGATTATTCTTTTGTTCTAAAACATTGTCGAGGGTAGAGAACAAAACCGCCGACGATGCGTTGAAAGTAGGATATCTATTCTCCTTAACACTTCGAGTGTGAAAGTTGTTGGGTTTGAGCGTATTATCCATGAGTATCCTTCTCATGTCGTGACTTTAGAGAGACATAGTACCCTACTGTAATCCTAATGGACCACCCTCAGCGATTTTTTCGTATCCACGATGGGTATCTTTTAAGGGCACCCATTTCAGGTATTCCTAAAGACGCCTACGCATTTGACCATCTAGTTTGGGAGTTTACACGGAGGGATCGCCACCATTTTTGGTCGCGATAAGACCATTGAGATTGTGGAGGATAGGTTCTTTTCGGGTCGTGCCAAGAGGGATGTAGCTCGATTGTTTCCGAGTGTCGCACGTGTCAAACCGCTAAGGGTAGGAAGCAAAACACGAGGTTATATATGCTTTCGTTTGCATTACCCACGCTCCTTGGGAGGATATTAGCATGGATTTTGTCTTGGGGTTACCGCGGACCCCTAGAGGTTATGATTTTGTTTTTGTTGTTGTGGACCGTTTTTCTAAAATGGCACATTTTATTCCATGTAGCAAAACTGATGATGCTTCACACATTGCATCAATTTTCTTTAGTGAGGTTGTGAGGCTACGTGGTTTGCCTTTATCTATAGTTTCTGATAAGGATGTTAAATTCATGAGTTTTTTTTGGAAAACCCTATGGAAGAAACTAAATACCACACTTAAGTTTTCCACTGCCTATCACCCACAGACTAATGGTCAAACTGAGGTCGTTAATAAGAGTGTAGGTGATTTGGTGAGATGCCTTATAGGAGATCACATGTCTAGTTGGGATAGAGTTTTGCCCATGGCTAAGTTTGTTTATAATAGTTCGGTTAATCGCTTCATCTGGGCGTAGTCCTTTTCAGATTTACAATGGTTATCGCCTCTAGAAACCTATTGACCTTGTCCCTCTTCCACCTGCATATAGATCTAGTGAGTCTGCTGAGACTTTTGCACAACATATTTATGATTTGCATGCTGATAAGACAAAAAATTAATTTGAGCAATGAAAATTATAAGTCTACTGCAAATGTTCATCGCAGGTACCAAGAGTTCAATGAGAATGATCAGGTGATGCTTCGACACCGTGTCGAGAGGTTACCTCTCGGTACATGGAAAAAGGTGCATGCTAAGCGGATGAGTCCAGTTTGTGTTAAAAAGAAGGTTAGTACTAATGCTTATGCTTTGGATCTTCCTAGTAATATGGGTATTGGTCCTGTATTTAATGTGTACGATTTTACTCCATATCATGAACCTTCTACTCCGTTGACCCCAACTTTTACTTCTTCATCTAATAACCCTGTTGAGCCTGTACTTGTTCCTCCTTTACTTGTTCCCCCTACACCTCCTCTTGTTCCTTCACAGTCTACAACAAATGGTATTGGGGATGTTTTGGATGAGTGGTTTGTGTCGACTAGGCGCGGAGGATATCGCCAGTTTTTGGTTAAGTGGCGTGGGAAGCCTGACAGTGATTGTACATGGATTGGTAGGGACGAGTTTCATCGCATTGATCCTGCATTGTTGGCGCGTTACGAAGATTTCATTTCGACAGAGTCGAATTTTTCTCAGCCGGGGAGAAATGATGGGGATCGATGATTTAGTTGCCTTATTTATTTATTTTGTTTATTTCATTATTATGGACTTGTTTTAATTAGTTAGGATATTTTAATCACTTGTTTTAGTTTGTTGGGTTATTTTTGTCTTTTTGGTCTCCAAGTTCAATTTAGGGTTGTTTTGTTATAAATACCGATATAATGCTCCTTGGAAAATTATTCTGGATATATAATTGGTATTCGCTTTTCTTATATCGTGGAGATATTTTTTAGAGTTAATAGACGTTGAGTTGAAACTCTAAACCCTAGAATTTAAGCGTAGAGTTTAGATTCTAGATTTATTCATACATCAATCAATTGCAGAATTTAGTTTATAATTTGTCCTACATCATTGGCCTTTCAAAACAAACCTTTCTGGTTGTTCCATATAAACTTCCTCTTGTAAATCACCATTTAGAAAAGCAGTTTTAACATCCATTTGGTGTATAACAAGTTTATGAGTTGATGCTAATGCAATTAATAACCTAATGGTACTAATTCTTGCTACTGGTGCATATGTATCAAAGTAATCAATTCCTTCCTTTTTCTTAAAACCTTTGGCTACCAGTCTACCTTTATACGTATCTATGGATTCATTTGATTTTCTTTTTCTTTTAAAGATCCACATACAGCCAATGGGTTTACAACCAGGAGGTAAATCCACCAATACCCAAGTCTTGTTATCCATGATAGAATCCATTTCATCATTAATGACTTCGTACCAAAAACCAGAATCTTGAGAGGACATAACTTCTCTAAAAGTCAATGAATCTCTATCACTAGAATCATGCTCAGTTATAAAAATTCTAGAAGAAACAATATCCTCCCTGTTTCCTTCTACTAGCTACATATAGAAATCAAGGCCATATGATTTTTCTATCACTTCTCTCTTACTTCTTCTTGGTTCTATTTCTTCAGTAGACATAGTAAGTTACATTTCATCATTTGTTTCATGATGAATTGTTTCTTGACCCTCTTTATCAGTGTCTTCTCTTGACCTTTTCCTAAAGAGTGAATTCTGAAAGAACACATCACTATACTCCAAAATTATATTTTGGCTAACAGAATCTTGAATTTCGTGGTCAAGAATTTTTAGACTTTGCTATTTTGTGCATAGCCTATAAAAGCGCACTCGATTGCTTTAGCTCCAAGCTTAGGATCAATTAAACTTGCTAATGCTCTACATCCCCACACCCTTAAACGGTCAAGAGAAGGTTTTCTCTTTTTCCATAATTCATAAGGTGTAATGTGAGTTTTCTTATGGGGTATACGATTAAGTATATAACAAGTAGTCATTAATGCTTCCCCCTATAAATTTTTAGCCAAATCAGAAGTAAGAAGTAATTTATTAATCATTTCTTCATGTGTCTTATTTTTTCGTTCTGCCACTCCATTTTGTTGAGGACTATAAGGGGCTATAGTTTGATGAATTATACCATGATTCTCACAAAAATCATTATAAGAGAAGTATTCCCCTCCTTTATCCGATCTAAAAATTTTAATTCTTCTATCTAATTGAGTAGATTTTAAATTTTGCTAAACCCTAATCTTTAGTCCTTAACAAATAAACTTTAGTGTATTTAGAACAATCATTTATAAATGTTATAAAATATATTTTACCTCCCCTAGTTAATATGCCCTTAAATTCACAAATATCGGAATGAATTAATTCTAATAATTGTGAATTTCTTTCTACTTTTTTAGAAGACTTGGCAATTTTAGATTTAACACAACACATTTTTCTAAATCAGAAAAATTAATCTTAGGAATTAAACTAAGATTATTTATACTACGCATACTTTTATAATTTACGTGTCCTAATCTAGCATACCAAACATCAAAAGTAGAAACCATATAAGCAAAAGATGAATTTTCATTAATAACATTTAGTTTGTACATGCCATCAGATTCATATCCTTTTTCAACATACATGCCACCCTTGGACAATACAATACAATTAGCGTTAAACAAGACTTTTGTGCTATGTTTGTTTAAAAGACTAGCAGATACAAGTTTTTTCCAAATTTTTGGAATATGAAGACATCATTCCCAGATGATAACTTGAGAACCACCTTGCCTTTGCCCATCACCTTTGCAGTTGATGAATTTCCCATGAATAGTTCTTGACTATCCTTTATAGATTCATAGGCTTTAAACATTGCCTTATTCTTGGCAATATGCTTGGTTGCTCCACAATCGATCCACCATTTCATGTCATTTCCAACCATGTTAGTCTCCATAATCATAGCAACAATATCTTCATTGCTTACCATATTTGTTTGGTCATTCTTTTGTTGTCTTTGCTTCAAGTACAAAATACATTATTTTTTGAAGTGTCCTGACTTACCACACTTCCAACAAGTACCTTTTGTTTTTTTATTTCCGGAAGTGTTATCCTGACCACCACGCTTTCTTTTGTTGTTGCCCTTTGGTTTTAGATGTATTTTCTATGACAAGAGTTTTAGCACTTTTGTTTTTTATTTCCAATTTATCCAAGTTCCGAGAATTCTCTTCAATTTGGGAGAAATTTAATAAGCTTTTGCATAGTCATTGCATCTTTCTTTTGTTTCAATTCCTTTCGACAATCTTTCCATAAAAATGGTAATTTTGAAATGATTGTCGAAACTTGAAACCTTTCGTCAAGATTATGCCTTCCGACACAATTTGATTCATAATAATTTGAAGTTCATGTACTTGGAACATAACAGATTTGTTATCTATCATTTGATAATCAAATAATGAACTCAGTAGAATTTTTTTATTTCTGGCATCCTCGAATTTGTATTTGTTGTCAAAATCTTCCCATAATTCTCTTGCCGCCTTTTTCATGAACTTGATTTCATACACATCATACAATGAATTGGATAGCGCATTTAGAATGTACCCCTTTTACACATGAAGTCATCTTGTTCCCATTTTATCCGACTCTTCATTTCTGCCGGTGTCTCATTTTTTTTCTTACATTTTTTTTTCATACAGCACATGAGAAAGTTTTAATATCGTTAAGCAAAAATACATTTTGCTCTACCAACGTCTGAAGAATAATCCATCAAATTTCTCGAGTTTTTTAATTTGATTCAAGCTATTTTTTGCATTGTTGTCCTCCATTGTTAATAGTCTTAAGATTCTTGTAACCCGCTTTGTAGTTTGATGTATAACAATAATATTACCGCCTAAATCGAATGGTTTGACCACTCTTTCCTTAATACTATATTCGCCCTTTACTTTTGCTACACAGGATTACTACGAATTAGTCTCCCAAGATAAGACAAACCCAGATTTTACTCTATACTAGAATTTGTTGTGTAGCAACGAACAAATCTAGTGCAAGTCTATAAATGAAAGAGAAGAAAACTATAACAAGAAAATTATTAAGAACGATAATTTTTCTAAAAAAAAAACTTGTGAAAGATTTGAAGTGATTGTTTTGGGTAAATTTGTAACCTATTTATAGGTTTCCAAACACCCCTTTGAATTGGTTCATCCCAACTCTGTCGATCCATTGGCATCCCGTTGTTGACATCCCAACTCTGCAATCAATTAACCGTTGGCCTAATTAATTAATTAACCGTGACCGTTGCAATTTTAGTTGACATCTTTAAAAAATAAATTGTAAGAATGTTGTTGCCATGACTTGAACTATCCAATTGAACCAATTCATTTGTTGGCTATATGGATAACATATAATATATTTATTATATACTTTTTAGATAATGAAAATACCCAACATTTTATTGTTTCAAGAAAGAGTTGGAAGATTAAATAAAACAAAAAAGATGATAATAAAGTAATTAAGATGGGTAATTTGAAAATCAAAATTTTTTTTTTAATGGGTGTGTATTTTCAAACTATGACAAGTAAAGTTGGTAGGAGGGAGTAGTATTTATCAGGTAGTTTATAATATTGACAATTGTTTTGTCAAAAATTAAAGTTCATATCAATTTAAAATTTGAAAATGTTTTAAATTGATTTATGTGTTATTCGAACTCATCATTTTTGGTGGAGTACCTGTGTTGACACGACACTGGCACAGGTGCGGGATTCGTATGGGATCCGACCACAAAAATCTAGATACGGTTATTTTTGCAGGTGGTTCATCGAAGAAGAAGAAAAGACGAGAAAGGAGGAAGAAGAAGAAAGAGAAAAGACATGGTCTTATGAAGAACAAACATACATGTTCTTATGAAGATAGGAGTAATGGATATATGAACTTATGAATTTTAGATTTTATCCTAAACTGCAACAAGGGTTTAAGGAGCCTCAAATTCTGCCACCGATTCACAAGCATCATTTACGTTGATGTAACTCTTTGTTATTAGTCGGAAAACAAAATTGTCGGCGAAGAAAATGGAGAGAAGAAGAGGAGACGAACGGATATGAAATGTTTATTACATTTCATTCATGTTTATGTGAGAAAAAGTTTAACCTGTCCAAATACACTTCACATGTGGTTCAGTACACTTGTCCAAATACACTTCACCTATGCTTAGTACTTATCCAGCCCTTGTAAAAACACCCTTTAAAAAAATAATAAATATTAAAAATAATAATAATAATATTAACCAATAATAATAAAATAATAATATATAATAAATAATATAATATAGAAACACCCTTTAAAAAAATAATAAATATTAAAAATAATAATTATAAATAATAATAATATTAAATAATAATAAAAATAAAAATATTAATTTTTCTTTTTATCAAAATAATAAATATTTCTACTTTTTCATCAAAAAGTAGTCAATAATTATTTTGTTTTTTTAAAAAGTAACACTCTTTCTCCATAAAATATTAAATGCTTATTGCATGTACAAGTTATAATTTTAACCACATAAGTCGTGTCATTTTGACTTTAAAAATGATTATATTTCTTAGTATGATGAGAAAACCAATGATTATTTCATTTTTGTCGTATTATGATAAATGCATGTCTATATGAATTTGGACAATATAAATATTATTGTTAAAAAATCATAACATACCATATCCCCGCACCCGTGTCCAAATTCAGATCCATATCCGCATATCCTTTATTTTTTGACTTCACGTGTCCGACACCTAGATTCGTACCCGCACCCGACACCCCCACCCGAGTCCGAGTAACACAGATTGATTTTAAAAAGTCAATATGGATCTTATATTCCGATATGAAGGGTGTATAATTTACAAATAATATGCATCCTTACCTCATGTCAGGATAATTTTACTTCACCATTGCTCTTTTGTTGTTGTATCAATTTGAAGTACACTGTAAGGCGTAGAGAAATCAGAAAAGAAAGGAAATATTTTCAGTTGTTGTTTCTAGTAGTAAGGAACATGTGAAAGTTAATAGAAATTTTGTTACAAAGGAGTTAGCACGGTGTACGTCGTTGGGCATACATGTTAGCACTAATTCTTTTGTTAGCTAAGCTTAGGGTGTGTTTGTTTACATCTGAATAGCTCTTAATGGGTATGCTTTTGATTCGGTCAGAGACAAAACTTGTTTGGTAAAATTTTTTTTGCCTCTTAATACCTCTTAATCGGTAAGATATGAAATGAAATCTATACCATTTAGAGGCAAGTCTGAGTTTATATTTTTTTGGGACAAAATTAACCTATTCAATATTACAAAATTTCTCTTATATCCCTCTAATAAAATACACAATAAACACTCCCGTCATCGCCATCGCCGATTTCTTTCATCTGCCAGTACAAATTTACCATCTCCGGTGAGGTTCAACCCACTCTTCACACCATCTCCTGCGAAAAATATTGAACCCATATCTGATTGAAGACAAAAGTTAACCCTTTTTTTATAAATCCCAAATTACAGGAGGAGAGAGACCATTGAAGCAAGTAGAGGTTGCTGAATAAAACCTGAAGGAGGAGATTGAAGGACGAATCGAGATGTCTCGCACCATCTCACTTTACAAGAAACTCATATTACTGCTTCTTCTATCTGTACATGTATGTAGCTTTCCTGAAGAGAGAGAAAGTGGTGATTCTTTTTGATTTAATGGAATTGAGATTGAAGATAATTTAATTGATGTAAAATTAAAATTAAAAGAAAATTAAGGAGTGAATTTTAACAAGTTTTGCTTAAATAGTTTTGAAGGTTAAAATGGTAAAATATCGTTATTAAGACATTTTGAAAAAATTAGTTATCAAACAATATTTTTTCATTCAGATACAATTTTAAACAGACGCTCTATATTATTGAGACGTCTTAACTCTTCAGATCTTAACATTCAATTTTATCAAACACAACCTTAGTATAAATAACAAGTGAGGCCATTTATATTGTAAGCTTTTATGTATTTGAAATCTACTGAATATGAGCAATCAATGTGATGCTCTCTATCCTTCTTCTTGCCTAAATTCTCTCCTATTACTTCCTATTCTTCCTTTCTCAACTATGTCTCTATCTCTATTGGTTACCTTTTGATTTACACATTTAAGATCATCATTTGATCTTGACATATGCCTTGTTTTAGGTGTGATATGAACTTATTATTACCACTTAGTTTGCCCAGATTTTTGTGTGGAGACTTAACGATTTAAATCTTTGCAAAATGCGAGGGTAGTTCTTCTCAAAATATTGACGTATTTATGCTCTAGGGCATCTACTCACTGAAAAGAGATTTTCCTTTTTATTATTATTATTTTTTGGATTGTTTTTTTTTTAAATTAATTAATTGTAATTTTCTAGGCTTGTGTGGTGTTATCTCCAGAGATAACTACTTGAGTGAGCCACCCTGCTCCTAATCCTAAATAACCTAATATAAAGCCACCATCTTGCAGTTAGATTAATGTTTATACTTGCTGGAAAAATCTTTGAATTTTTTAATATATTGGTGATTGTATGTTTGCTTGGACTTGTTTTTTTTATTTTGCTCTATTTTAGATGAGGTGGGTGGTGGTCTTTGATTATCTCCTATTGATAGTAATGAATGCGAATGAAAAAAATGAATATATATGGTTATACTGGTTGACGTTCCCCAAGTAGTAGTAATGAACAATATTTTTTCTGATCTTTATGTTTTGTTGGCATCTCCAAGTGTATATCCTAATTAGTCGGTGATGACCATTCTATGATTTTGCTTCTTTAATTGTGCTATAGGCCTGACAGAAACTTGTGCGGGGACATTTGTCTCGCTGCCAAATGAGCAATCTATGCTAGGCACAGTGGGCCCTCCAGTACCTAATGTGGACGCACGCCTAGAATCTGTTCCAGATATGGGGTATGATGCCCTTTCAAGCATTCCACGTGGAGAAATATGTGTACGTGGGGAGACCCTATTTTCAGGATACCACAAACGTGAAGACCTGACGAAAGAGGTTTTGGTTGATGGCTGGTTCCACACAGGTCTGACTATCATTCTTCCATCTTGACTTAATTTTGGAATAATGCATCAATGGCTTCCATAATCAGCTGCGGTTCTAAGTCCTAACAATGATCTGGTCCGGATCAGGGGATATAGGTGAGTGGCAACCTAATGGAGCCATGAAAATAGTTGACCGCAAGAAGAACATTTTCAAGCTGGCACAAGGAGAATATGTAGCCGTTGAAAATCTGGAGAATATTTATAATAATGTTGCTGCTATTGACTCAGTACGTGCCTCCCAAAATTTTAGTTTGCTTACAAACACAAACACGCATCGATATAGTGTGACAATTGCCCTTCTTGATAAGCGAGTTAATGTGCCTGGAGTCTTAGAAATTGGAACTTAAAACAATTTTAAAATATTGGTCCTTTTGTCCGTATACTTTTACTAATGCACCTCTCTGTTTATCTTTTACCTCACTTCGTATTCAGCTCCCTCATGGCACCACCAAGTACACATCCCTGTTGATTTTTGCACATTCTTCTGTATTGAATGCAGAATAACTTTTCACGTAGATGTAAAATCCATATGTACCTCTGAACTGCAACAAGCATAAGTTTCAAGAGATAAAACATTTCTGTGTATCTTTTAATATCTCTCCTATTTCAGCTACCTCTTGAAATTACCAAGTAGACATCCAGTGCAACTGTAATATATTTTATCTCCTTGGCTGCTGATATTTTGCCTATTATTATGTCTTGAATCCATAAAATAAAGTCACATAGATGTCAGACCAGAGTTACCAGGTACTTTTATTGATCGGAGCACTTATTGGTACTTGCATTCTCAAACATGGCACTCATACATTGCATAACTATAAATTTAGCAATAATCGAGTATTTCTTTGTTTTATTACTCTAATTTCACAAATACCAATATTCTAACTTAGTATTGGATACTCAAACATCACATTTGTATCAAATCAATCAACTTATGCAATTAATAGTCCCTATGAAATTTCTCTTTATTGCATTTAGATTCTAACAGAATCCTATTTATAAGCATCCATATAAGGTTTTAGCCTACAAAGTGTACCGTGTTTCTGTATTGGTTTCATGAACCAAAATGATGCGTGTTATAATTAACATTGTGTTATACTCTAAAGGTAATTCATGTGTCATCACTTACTGGAGACGGGCCAACCCGTTGCTCCCACCTCTGTCTAACATCTATAATAATCTAAGCTGGTCATAGTTTTCTGTTCAAGACAGTTTGTAAACTGACATACATGGATTGTCAGACTATGCAGATTAATGCTAAAGGTTTATTTATGGAACTGGTTTATGTTACGTTATTTATTCCTATTGTTTTAGATAAATTGCTTATGTTCTTTTATCCTCGCACCCAATATCTGCTTGTGTTTGACTCTTGAGAATTCATTTTTCTTCAATTTCAGATATGGATATATGGAAATAGCTTCGAATCTTTCCTTGTTGCTGTGGTGAACCCCAATATGCAAGCAATTGAGCGTTGGGCTAAGGAGAATGGTATATCTGGGGAGTTTAGTTCCCTATGTGAAAATCCCAAGCTGAAAGAATACATACTTGGAGAGCTTTCAAAGACCGGAAAAGATAAAAGGGTTCTTTCTATTTACATTTTTAAGTTCTTTATCCTTGTTGGTAACATACAATAATTTACTGGGTTATTGTGACTATTTCTTTTTTGAGAGGTATGTAGGGGGAACAAAATAATCATATTTTCTTAACCTACTTTATACTCTTGGCAGCTGAAAGGATTTGAATTTATCAAGGCTGTTCACCTTGACCCTGTCCCATTTGACATGGATCGCGACCTCATCACCCCGACATTTAAAAAGAAAAGGCCACAGATGCTTAAATACTACGAGGTAGCTTCTTTTGGTTCTCTCTAAAATAACACGCTCTCTTCTCCTACCGTAATGAATTTATAAAATTATCTTTTATATGCCCGTGATTTTGTATTCATCTTAAATTTGTTATCTATGTAGACACGGAAAAAAAAATTATGTCTTGCGCACACGATTTCCTTAGTTGTAGGCTTGTAGCTTAGGCTTTCATCTGACTGCATATAGAATTTATACAAGGGTTGTGGCCCTGCTCAAAGAAGTTGAACCAACTTTAAGAGACAAAAATACTTTCAGGAAAAAATTCAAATGAAGAAAACACAATGATAGTTGCTTCTTATTTGGGGCAGATTAAATGCAGAATTCACTTTCAACGCCAGAATGTTTCACGACTTTTAAATGTGACTACACCTACATATTTCATGAGGGTTGTGTCCTGGATAACACAACAGTCTTTACCAAAAGGAAAGAGGAAAAATGTAACACCCCCTTTCCGAAAAGGAAAAGGAATGTCACGCACAAACATAACAAATACAAACCTCTAATAAATCTCAAAATATCTCCAATTAAATTGAACACTAATTGTCACATACTCCACTTTAAATAGAAGGAACTCCACATTTACATAGTCTCTACTATTAAAAATAAATGTCAAAATGGCCCAAACATCCGTATACAGAATATTAGGAGAACCAAGTCTAATAATAAGTCTCAAAACTAATCTTCTCATTTGGATCAAAGGTAGCTCTCATCTCACAAATCCTGATCACTCCTGATTCCCTGCAGGAAAAAGAACACAGCGTGAGCCAATTACCCAGTACGGATATAAAAATGCACATATATAAAATAATATATATGTACCGAAAGAACTGAATGAACGAACAATTACAATTACTAACCAAATATGAATATATCGAATTTAGTGAGACAAGATACAAATGATTGACATTGTCAAACCGACAACTATAGTCAAAGGAATTCCAAACAAAATAAGGTTGAATCAAATGGTTATAAGGTAACAATTTCATACTGAGCTCAAATACAAATAACCAAAGGCTAACAAAATACATCGGTATCATAATGTATACAAATCAAATCGGATAGTACACACGACACATACGTCACTAATCCGCCAAACAAATCGAATCAAATCAAATACTGGGTCGACCCATACGTATCCTGAACAAATATATCAAATGGCCAAAGCTCATACCCAGAGCACACAAAAGGATACGCCGTGGACTAATCACACTGCCACAGAAGGTGTCATGCCCTTGTGTCAAGAGGACATGCATGTGGTAGGTGGTTAGCTCAAGTATACCCTAAGAATCAAACTACAAAATGTAAGCCAAAAGGGGTTCAAATCACAGGCTTACATGACCATCTCCGAATGATATCAAATTATCAAATACGAACATACTCAATATCACAGGATATCAACGATCAAAACAACTCCTGAATGTGAACAAAATTATACGAAGAAGGATACAAACGAATAAAGTCTCCAAAATACGAATTTTAATGTCAACGCCAAAATGAAACTATCACAATAAATTGGACAACAAGGAATAATCCTGAGAAGAAATACCAATTCTCTAAACGAATAACAAAACGAACGAATTAAGAATCTACATTGCACACTGTGCTTGAAGTTTGCGAAGATATATATATATATATATATATATATATATATATATAATGAATTAGACAACAGGTTGCTTTACATCTACTTACATGGATTAGGTAACTTATGAGTCTGCCACTATATATGTACCAATTATATATATAATATAATAATAGTACCGACACCAATTAAGAATGAATCTTACTTACATGATTGAGCTTCCCAGACACAGATGCTTAACAAGGATTCCTCTCGAAATTTATTTTTTTCTCCCTCTCTTGCTTCGTGTTTCCAATATCAGACTTATCGTGGGTATGATTAGGTTTTAGTTATCTATTTATTAATTAATATATTTTATTAATTCTTTTAATTTTATTAGGATTTTAAATTACACAAATATAATTTAAACCCAATTAATTTTAATGTCCCAATTTAATGTAATATTTACTTATTATGGTCCAAATAAATTAACTACAGTTTGACCCAGATATAAGAAAAGTCCAATTAAATATTTTAAAGCTTACTTAAATATTTTATTGGGTATTACAAAAAAGATCAGTGTTGCGTAAGTAATAGAATCTAAAGAATCCGATAAACCGAGCTGTATCTTTGTGGCATGGATTCCAAATAAGAGATTCACATGCTAAATCCTCCCATTTTGAGACTCCTTTACCAGAATGAATGTTCATCATATATTTTACCAAGTTTTACCAAAGACATTGAGGAGAGATTCCTTGCATGTTCTTTGTCCTAGAGATTCATTTTAATAATGTATTGTTGTGTACTTATCTTTTTTTACTGGGTCCATGCCATGCCTCCCAGTACTTGAAATGAAATATTTGTGGTAGGATATCTATCATTCATGCTAGGATGATTGTATTTACTTGTGGTGGGATTTTATTCTTCTAGCCTTGGCTAGGACTTGATGATTCAGTGTTGTTTTACTTTTATTCCTTTCCTGACACTGATATTTGTATTGCAGAACATAATTGACGACATGTACAAGAAGAAGCCTTGTGCCGCCTGAAGGTAGGTAGTAGCATCTTCACAGTTTCAGTGACAGAGACAGATTTTCTACTGCTAGTGAGGATATATATTCTTTTAGAACAATTCCCTTAATTTCTCTTTGCTTGGGACTGTACATATATATGCAGTTTTTTTTTCAAGAGAAAACTACCTGAATTATTTATTGATCTTTTCTTTTTTGGGTAATAAAAGTAGTAAATACTAGCTTTATTTTATTAGAAAGTACGTACCTACATTTCTCAATTTAGTTCAATTTTATACCTCTCTTAATTCAATTCCTTCTCTGTCTTTTCCTTGTTCAACTGAGTTGGTTGCATGGGATTTATGGATCAAATACAATGTTAACCAAGTTTCAACTCCCACTGAAAGTAGCACAGGGGCCACGAACATCAGGTTTTGACCTGTTTCGAAAGCCTTCTTCGGGGTGGTCGCAAGGCTGAGAAACTCCTCGTATCAAAAAAAAAAAAAAAAAAAAATCTTAATTGAGCTTAAAAATTAATACTAGCTCTAACTTGTTTTGAACCTTTTTCTAAAAGGTGAGGTAAGTTGTAATATGAAGTTTAAACTACCATGGTGTTTGAATGGTTATGTAAGATAAACTGTGGCTGGTGGTTAATGTTTTGTTTAATAAATCACCCTGCATTGATGTTTGAAATAAAGGATTACAAACTATGATACTCCTGTCCATTCATTTGGAACAAAACAAGAGAACATCAATTTGAAACATGAGAATGTTGTTGTACAAACTGTTCATATTGAGAATGATCAAATGTTGTAAAGATTACAACAGACAGCACAACTCGAAAAAAGTAAAGGGTAAAACCTATAGCTATCTCGAAGTAGAAAAATAAACAAAAGACACCTAGCATGATGCACTCTGTTGAGAAATTATCTTGACTTCTCTACTGTCATCCTCTCAAATATGTAGGTAACTAAAAGACATTGGAGGAGAAAGAGGATGAGCACTCCTTTTAAATCCTCTCTTCGCTCCTTTCTCTCTCCAATCTTCAATCTTATTTAACCTTACTTCATCTAAAAAAACCCTACTCAACAAGTCATTGGAAAAAAAAAAATTAAAGGAAGACCCCCATTGTCTGTCTGCGTCTGGTATATATAGCTGCACAATTCATACATAACAGTAGAAAACAGAGTTAGCTTTCTCTGTGTTTGTATTCTCAATTTCTTCCTCTTTTAGGCCAAAGTGTAGCTCGAGACAGAGACTGTTGCTGGAGAGGCAGAATGGATATATACAAACTCAATGCTTTTTCCAGGACCCAAAGATTTGATCCATGCTGGAAACCCATACGAATCGCCATACTTTGTGAGACCCCATAGAGGACCGTAGAGCTTTGATACTGAAAGCTTAACACTTTTTAGAGTCTTGCCAGATTTGTTGGTCACAGTTGTAGAGTATCTGTAGTAGGTTTTTCCACCAGAAACCCATGAAGATGTCATCTTTTGGTAAACGGCAATTTTTGGAGGAGATGAAGCTGCAAAACAAAAACCCAATAACATTTTAGCCAATGCTAAATCATTATTCCATGAATCAAAAAATCATCAAAGAAACGATCTAAAAATTAAGCAGAATACTACCTGGGGCCGGAGTTACTCTAGGTTTTAGATTTGGCTTGGGTTTAGCAACAATAGGCTTCGGAGCTGGGAGATTTACTGTACAAGACATTTTTACTGATTATTTTGACATAGAAAAATTACTTACTCATCATACTTGCAAAAATTTAGTAGTAAATTAGTAAAGAAAATGGCGAAAGAATGTTGTTATACCAGGAAGGAGCTGGTTATATCCACTATGTCCAGCATGCAGCCTAGCCAAAAGGCCAAGAAGAGGAGCATTGTTGTAGGTAGCAGGCTCTGTTTGCTCATAATTATCTCTTTCATCGGCAAAATTGTCGTAGGCATCAGGTCCTCCAACAATGGCACCAACAAGGAGATTCGGATCGCTTGCCTTCCTGCTAAACCATGTGGCATAGCCTCCTCGGCAGCTAACAAATGAAGGGTTAACCTTGATTGATACAATTGAGGAACCGCGATGGTGCACTTGTCTCGGGTAATTGCTCCCATAGCCAACCATATAACTTGTGGCTCTTGGGTTATCTCCCAAAATATAATCCACCTAAAGGTTCAATCATAGTAGGAATAAGTACTTTTTAGGCTTTACATGGATTTTATGAATAAATGCTAACTAGACAAAAATTGTCTAAAGGATTGATGAGTTGTACAATACCGTACAAATCATCAATGCTAAATATCTAGGTAAACTAGACAATTTTGTCCAGTTACTTAGCATTATTCAAATTCTATTGCCTAAATTGAAAATCTTTCAATGGTAAAGAAATATGTATGTACCTGAGATTTAGCAAATGAGAGAAGCTCAGATGGCTGGACATTGCCGGAAGAACATCTGAGGGTTTTCCTAGCAGAGGTTAGATAGTCAGAGTAGACAGTGAGGAGGAAGGAGGCACTTGTAACAAACTGCAAATTGTTCCATCTCTGTCTGAAAATAAGGCCTCCGGGAGTTTTTTGAACATTGTGGCTGCTCTTTCCAAGGCATGAACACATGAAAAACTCTGCTTTCTCTTGGTATTTTCCAAAAACTGAAGCATGGTTTCCAGCTTTCCCTGCCATTAGGAACTGCAAGAAAGATAATGGAGCCAATTTGTTATCTCCCAAATTAACAAGACTGACTACATCCAACTATTACATAAAATTTGTAATCCTTTGTTTTTGGAATGATCCAAATTCTACTTGAGCATAGCACCATGCGTTAAGGCTTAGAGCTTCTCCTCAAGCTGCCTATTTTGTGCGAATTTTTGGGTCTATCAAAAGCGGAATTTGTGCTTGTGGAAATTATTGAGAAGACCCAAAATTATGAAGTAAAATCCCCTTTAATGTATAATATCATCTAGACCTCTAATGGCATGCAGCCTAAAAGGATTTAATTTTATTTTACATAAACAAATGCATTATTTCATTTACCCGATCCATATACATAAAATGCAATTATTAAAAATCAACAAAATTATAAAATTAGTTGGCTTGAAATTGTTGTTGAGGGTTTGGACACCAGCATACTTGACATCCCAACCAAATTCAGTCATGGCCCAACCAGTCCCACCGAGGGCATCGCCATTCTTTCCAAGGTAGTTCAAGTAGTACTCATTGTTTGTTGCCTTGTACAACCATGCAGCTCCCCATAGCAATTCATCCTTTAAAAATAGAATACCAACTTATAAGTAATTAATTGAATTAAATAAATAAATAAACTTGTGTAGTTACGTATCGTTTCTGCGGTTAAAAAAGTTTTAAGGAGGTAAAAATAATGTACAGCATATCCACTGACTGAACGGTAGTACTTCTGGGCCAGTGTGATGCTGCTATCATATTTTCCCCTGTATTTGTCCGCAAAATCGAACAGCTGAAAAAGAATTACACCAAAAAAGGCTATTTAACACGGGCATAAATGTCAAATGTTTAAATACCAGTGAATCTACTCTCTTGTGAGAGTAGAACATGTGAAAATATCAAAATTACACGTAGAAACAAAAGCTTGATTTACGAATAGGCTGATGAGATCTCATAGTACACTAGATCTGAATTGCAAATTACATGAGAAAAATTTATAAATATTGATTAATTTTTATTATTATTTTTATTAAAAATTGTGATTAAATTACACCAAAATATCTCAAGTCTATTTTTGTTGGCTTTATAATAGAAATTTAATGGTTGTGGCAATATAGAAATATTTTTGCCATGCAAGTTCAACTGTCCAACAGGTTTGGTCCAAGACTATTAATGCTAACTTACAACTAGCCTGACACAAAGTTGAGGGAATTGAGGCAATCTCAACTGTATATTAAATTCAACCATTTCACTAACCTACGCACCCTACAGGACTTAAGCTAACATGCACACCACTTTAAAAAAGCAGTTTGTTTGTGTTACCAGAAAATGCTGCTAATATTTTACCAAGTAGTATTTTATAAAAAAGGAGTTTGAGCTTAACCCACCTGATAGGCATGAGAGAGCAGGGTTTTGGCATAAGAAGGGTTGTAGCAGCGGAAGACCATGGAAGCGGCGGCCATAGCGGCGGCAGTCTCGCCGGCAAGGTCAGAGCCAGGCTTACTAGGGTCAATTCTGTAAGCTTGACGAGAGGTGGTCATATCTTCCGGCCTTTGCCAGCAGTAATGATCTGTGTTACCATCTCCCACCTATTCATATTTTACAAAAAGGACGGTAAAATGTCAAGTTACTAGACAGAAGTAACTTCTGGTTCATCTAGACAAAACAATAGAACCCTGTACTCACTCTAGGTAAACTCAAAAGAGGATCCGATGATAATTTGGTCAATTGACCAATTCACCTACTTGTCGATATTGGTCAATTGATCAAATTAACTTCACGTTAACCACTAAGGGATATTAATTGATCCAGATTTTTTTGAGATTAGTTAATGAAACATGTATAAATGCTTTGAAAATAACCCAAATTAATGTAATCTTGTACTACCTCTCCATAGAAGACATTGGGTTCCGGATGGGCTTTAATGAGGTAATCAGTACCCCATTTAACAGCATCCATGGCATGACCAAGCTCTCCACTTGAACCCATTTGTTTCCCGTACTCCAAAATGCTCCATGACATCATTGTCACCGTGAATGCCATGGGCAGCCCAAACTTCACATTGTCCCCTGCATCATAATACCCTCCAACCAGATTCACCTGCAATTAACATTTGCTCAGATCTACCAAATAGATTCCACACACTTCAAATCAGCCGTCTATCCAGACAGTCTACAAAAATATAACTGAGGGTTGGGTTGGGTTGCATTTGTATAATACTGAAACAAACTTAATTCTATAGACTGTCCAAATAAACTGCCAATTGTCCTACCCAACATTTTCGAGGAAAACAATATAAAAGCAAAAAGGGATTTAGCCAATCTTGTTTATGAAAACTGGAAGAGGAAATACACTATATTTAAAGTATACCTAATTGGATTTGTATCTAAAAGAATTGAAAAATTAGAATGATTCGGAGTACAGGGGAATTAAGAAGAACATAGGAACTTACACCACTAGCCTTGCCATCATTGAGACCAGAATGACCCCTCCATTTGATTCTCTGGCTACTGGGAAGGTAACCAGATCTCTGAGCTTCAAAGAATAGAATGCTCTTGCTGAGAGCTTGGCCATAGTCATGGCCAGCTATGGCTAAAGGAAGAATCCCAAGTAGCAAAAACAGAGGAGCCACAAAACAGAGCCTCACAAACTTCTCCATTAATTTTTGCAACAACAAAACCCAAAAGTATTTCAAATAAGAAAACTAGTTTCCAACACTAAAAATATATCAACACAAAAAGATATATATAGATCACAAAATGGCAATGTTGGTTTGGTTTAATCAGCTAAAATTTCTAATAAACCCACAACAAAGTGAACCCTCAAAGAGAGAAAATAGAGAAAAGAGAGAGGGAGTGGGGAAATGGGAGGAACTCAAGGCACTATATATGGAGGAGGGGAAGTAATTAAGTTGCCAATTGTTCAGAAAATTGGCAGACTTAATAAGTGCAGTTCAATTGTATTAAAATTATTATTTTGAAATTTATTTTTAAAAAAATAAAATTCAAATTGGGCGTAATATAAATAAATGGTTGAGACAGAGCAGAGTCATGTGGTTTTGTTCAGCCCTTTACTGCAAAGGGGTCGGTGTTGGACTTATATAGATTTTTTTAATTGAAAATGGCAATAAATTACTGTGGACAATGTGGGGGAAAATTAGTCAAAATTAATTAATACCATACATAGTGTGTGTGTGTGTGTGTTTGATTATTTAATTTACCAGGTAGACACAGTTCACAAGTTTTTTTAATGGAGATTTACCAAAATGAGTAAAAGGAAAGAGAGTTTGGCAGGTGAGTCATATATTTCAGAAAAATTGTCTCTATCTTTATTATCGGACTGCGTGTGTTATCATTGTAATAGTCAATTGATCAACTTACCATTAAATAAATTATTTTAGAGTTGTGCACAAGTATTAAAAAAATAATTATATAGGAGTATTAAATATAATATCATTTGTCTATATTATTCTTATATTAAAAAAAAAGAGTGTTATTTATTGGCAAAAAAATAGTGAGAGAACCAAAGTTATATTTAATACTTGGATAATATTGAATACTAAGCAATTAATGCTTACTTAAAATTCTCAAACGACTTATATTAAAGTATAAAAATATTTTTTAAAAACGACTTATATTAAAGGACAGAAAGAATAACATACATCGTATGCTAGACCTAGACTTGCAATGGATTAAAAGCACTTTTAATTTAGAATTAAATTTTTTATTTTACAATAAAACTCAACTAATAAATTTAGAATTTGACTTGTTAGGACAGTACCTAGACATGCTCTTAGAATTAATTTTCTTATTTTCTTATTCTTATTATCACAAGATTTTGTGATTTTGAGGGTATTTTCTTTTAGAAAATCATTCAAAGTAATTACATAAATTTAGAAGAACTATACATTATATAACTTAATCAACTAGGAATTGTGATGAAAAGTTGTCCTGGTAAGAAAGATTGATAAAATTACCTTACACGTGTAAAACGTTTAAAAGAAAGAATAATACTAGAGACACAAACTATTTTACAAACATTTTACAAATCGCTGATGTGGCATATTCTACATCAGCAGTTTGTGTGGGACCGAAGACTACATTAAACAATTTGTTGATCAATAGACTGATGTGGAGTGTGACGCCCCCAAAATTAGGTATACGTCACCCATCTTGGGTCGCCACTTACATGGTACATAAATTCAAATACAACTTACTAACCTAACTCACGCAGTATAATACGATATAAAGCGTGACGACCCAAAATAGGTCCATTCCATCCAACCCATTACGAAGTCGCCAAATACATGGTACGAAACAACTACAACTTTATTATCACAACAATAAAGCTGTGAGTTTAAATACAAATATTATCTTCTTCAGACAATATTTATACTCAAATAAATCCTCATCACATTTATTGATACATTATTTTACAATAATGGTGAGGACTACTAAACAACTCTCTCTAGAACCTTCATTCCATACCCTCGACTAGTACTTTCGCTACATTCTCGCCTCCCGAGAAGAAAAATGGAACAACAAGGAAAAGGGTGAGCTCAACTAGCCCAAAGAAGAATGTTATGACTAAGATAATATACAACAAATTATCGTTAGTCTCCCAACAGGAAAAATCGATAGAATACAATAGACAACAAATTTGAGATCAATATTCATAAATGAAATAATAATTCATGTAAGAGTTACGTAGAGAATGAAATCTACTATAATCTATGAATTTAACAAATCCATCATCAATATTTTATCCTCGTAACATCAATCAATATTCATCTCAAATCAAATATTCATCTTTGCACTACGTGCCAAAGATATTCATCAATCGGTCATGTTCATCTCAACACTGCTCATCTTTGCACCACAGCCAAAGATATTCATCGATCGGTCATATTCATTTAAACACTGCTCATCTTTTGCACTACGTGCCAAAAGATATTCTTCAGAAATCATTCATCTTTTGCACTACTGGGCCAAAGATATTCAATAATATCATCATTTAAGACCGAGGATGATGAAAAATATTTTTAAAAAACGAATCCAAATTGAAACAAAATGACAAGGATTAAGGATTCGTGATTTGGTTTTATCCACGCCCAAAAATACCTCAAAAATAATCATAATGGTGTAAAATTCAAGAATGATCAAAACATGGATACAATCAAAGCTAGTATCCGAATAGATATTTTAGACTAAAAGAAAAATTTTCATTTTTTTGGTGAATAGTGCCAGATTCGTGAATAGTGTCGTATACGTGAATAAAGGCCGAGTACGTGAATAAGAATCTCGACACCAAAAGATAGAAATTCCACAAAAACATCTTCACGCTTCATGAATAGTACTCGTGAATAGTAACTCGTGAATAGTAACTCATGAATAAGTAACCCCACATGAAAAAGTTCCAAATTTGATAAAAGTTCCAACCAATATTTCAAAGATAATGATATCAAGAAATAATATCATTTGAGAAGAAAATAACATCCCTTACCTCAAAGAATCAAGATTTCTTGGAAGGAAAGGCTCAAGTGATCTTTGAATGAAACTTCAGATGAACAAAGAACTCTCAAAGTATCTAAATACTCACAAAATACGCTCAATAATATAGAGAGAAAGAGAGAAAACTTTGTTTCGGTGTGATTTTCAATTCTAACTTAAATTTTCTATTTATAGGAAAATGTTAGCCTACCAAGCAAGACTTGACTGCAACACCGATGGCTTTTTACCTCGCTACTATTGCCACCCACCACATTTGAAATAAAATTCAGCACATTTTTTCACCAACCACAAGTGGGGCCACTCAATTCTAGAATTTTCCACCAAAATCAATTATAAACCTAATTTCCTAATCCGACACCTCTTAAAATTCACAACAAATCATTCGTGCATTTTAACGGTTCAAAATTTGTGGACATATACTCAACTTATGTATGTATAACATACCCAAAAATTACCACAATCCAACGGTCGGATTAAAATTATAACCCCATGCAATATATCTCAAAACCCCGATTTGATTTTTAATACCTCCAATCCGATAAAATCGATAAAACACCTCAACATTAATTCCTTCATTAATAACCACATAAATAAATCCATCATTTATATTCATATAAAATAAATATTTCCTTATCATATGAATCAATAATTAATTATTCACAAATAATATTACAGTAATCACATTTACGACAACCAGTCGTTCCCGGGAAAGAGGGGCTTTCAATAAGGATCTCTCTCATTCTTGGCGCAATTAGGTGACCAAACCTCTCCTTAGATGAGAACTTTCTAGACATTGCCAATAATGTTATCTAATAATATTATTCAAATAATATGGATTATTGATCTGATAATGGGAAATACTGTGCAGTGACAATTATTGAACAACAATAATATAAAATATCAACGCAGCAATTATTGAATCAATAAAATAAAATATTGAGCAAGAATTCATCGTGAAAATTATTGAGTAGTGCCTTCTTATGTAAGGATCAATAATTCAACAATACTTTGCAATACTGCGTGTCTTCATCGTGCAACCACGCCAGACATCGTATTTTAACCAACGGGTATTCCAATGATCTTAACAAGAAGAATAACTACTACTGGCGTTATTTTTAACCAACTTATATTTGTCGTTTTCTTCATCCAATCGCTTTCAAGTTATGGCCCACACATGGTCGCTAAATTGCATTTAATATTTCTGATAAAGATTTAATATTCCACGACCAAACGAATATTCCCAAACAAAAATGAATATTTTATAACCACTTGCTTATTTTGAAATATTTTGCGTATTTAACCCTTAACTATCCACATTAATCAAATCAACCCTTACTATTTCAAGATAATAAATAAAGGAAATTCCTTTTATTTAAAAAATTTCGGTCTTACAACCTCCCTCCTTATGAAATTTCGTCCTCGAAATCGACGACGACGTACACAGTGTTTGAAAAGGTAAAGATACCTCGCTTTCATTTTCGCTTCCAACCCTGTGTCATTTCCTCAATAGCATGGTTTCTCCACAAAACTTTAACTTATGGTATAACCTCGAGACATAGGTCGTGTTCTTTCCTCTACAAAATCTTGACAGTACCTCCTCGTACGTTAAGTCTTTGGCTATCTCGTCCGGGTTCTAACTCAATGACGTGTTTCGGTCGCCCACATATTTATGTAACATCGACACGTGAAAAGCGTTATGAACACGCGTCATACTTGGTGGTAAAACGAGTCTATATAAGCACAGTTCCTATTCAATCGAGAATTTCAAATGGATTAATAAATCGAAGGTTTGAGCTTTCTCACCCTCACCGATTCTCGCTTTTAAAATAACAACTCTTGCACCTCCTTCTTCAAATTCATCACCCGTTGTGTAGCTTGAGCGACGGCTTTAACTTTATCGATTAAAGTCGATTATACTCAGATATCATCAACGCATCAGATATCATCACGTGGGTACCTAGAGTTTTCATCTCCATCTCTATTATTTTGTATATTATACTTAAATGAGTCTTTGACAATATTGTACTCAGACGTGCTTATCGATCTTCTACTCAACACGCCGCCTACCACGTTCGCTTTTCCGGGATGGCATGGTCGTAACATGTCTTTGAAATGAGTCTCCTCTTGAGTTCTTCAAGCTCTTCCCACATTCCTTGCTCCATTCAAATTTTGTATCTCTACGAAGTCAACCGCGATAATGAAATAGCGATTCGAGAATATCCTTCAACGAATCTCCGATAATAACCAACTAAGCCTGAAAGCTACGTATTTCGATTACCGATTTAGGTTATTCTCAATCGTGACTCATATCCCAACCTTGGATAAGACGTTACAATGACACCTATCAATTTACTATCGCATTAATATGGTGTCCCCTACGGAGAGTTCGGCGGTGAATTCCACAAAGGAAGTCACAAGATAAAGGCTCATGTACCAAATTCTATAGTTGAATTTTAACTCACGAAGTTCAATAGAGCCATTCGATATAAGATTTTAGAAATGAGTTTTGTCTAGGGTTCAAAGTCGATACTAAATTTAATATCGGGCTTTGGGAGTAAGCCAAGAAATTCTTCTAAAAAACGCGTCGGGAAAAATCAATAACAACAAGAATATTATTCAAATCTGACGTGTCTTTATTCAAATCCATAACATGGACTAAGAAAACTTGTCATCCGTTTTTCAATAAACGAATGGCTTTATGGCTTAATATGAAAGAGTTTGACTTCAATGGTTTGGTTGCTGGAATTCGAATAACAAGTTGCTTAGGAATATGAAAACTAACAACCTTACAATAGCAATCAATTTGGCATGATGAGTAGTTAACCTTAAAATCACATTAAAAGCAAATATCTCTATAGAAATAAGGTTAACAGGTAATGTGATAGTGCCAACTTGAATCAAGCAAGATTTTTAAACAACGGATGTAATGAAAGTTTCTCCTAACGGAGTCTCCATAAATAAGTCAAAGTCTAATTTCTCCGTAGTCAAGTTCAAACGTTGGCAAAGAGAGATAAAAGAATGGGTAGAACCCAGATATCTAGTAAGGTATAAACTTCGCAAGAATTTATAATTAACTAACCTGCGTTAACTTTCGAGTTCCTCAGATTTTTTTGACCGGGCCACGACAAACGCTCTTCCAAGAACCGTTGACTTTGACTTTTCAGGACATCCTTTTGAGTCACCATTCACTGGATCTGGGTTTCGATATCGCATATCTCGGCGATATGTCCTTCTTTTCCACAATTATAACATACCTTAAACTGCTAGGGGCGGTTAATGACGATATGTCCCTCTTTCCGTGATTTGTAACATACGACCGATGGTCTTTCTCCTCCCTTGGAACCGCCACTTCGGGCGCCGACGCCGTCTTCACATGGTCGTTGTTGAATCTCTTTTTAAAATCTCCTCCCGACTCGCTTCTATTTTCATAGCTACGATTACCACCAGAGTGGTTACCGCCTTTGTCCGTATTCTTCTTTCTCCCTTTGGTTATCGTTATTCGATGATCGCTATCTTTGGTATGATCCTCGGTTATGGTCCCTCGGTTGAACGTATTTCGTTATCTCGCTTCTAACAACCGAGCCCCTGTTTACAACATCTCGAATAGAGAAAAATTTATGAGAAATGAGATACCGACGTATCCGGTTTCAAACCTCTCGTAAACATCCTCGTCATATCGTTCCTCATTCTCCACCAAATGAGGTGCAAACTCGGATAACTCCGCAAACTTTGCCTCGTCTTTGGGACACCGCCATGTTATTCTCGCTTCAATCTAATAAACTCCACTTCCTTCATATGACGTAATACTTTCGTGGAAGTACTTGTCATTGAACTGCTTCAAACGCTCTCCCATGACACGCCGAAAGGCAAATTGAATGGGGTACGCCTCACGTGATTCCCACCAAAGAATCGGGCTTCGCCACGGAACATAAAAGTAGCGAATGGAACTTTTCGTTTCTTCGTGCATCCCAAGACATCGAATATCTTGGTAATTTGCTTGACCCATGTTTCCGCCATGATCGGATCCGGCTTTCCCTGCACTCGGTGGTCCCAACTCTTGAATCGCTTGGGTTGTGACCACCGTGAATTGCTATCATCTCCTCCTCGTATTTTGAACACGAGTTTTTCTCGTGCGATTTTGCATGAATCGCAAAAAGCTTTTAAACATCCCTCGTTCATCATCTCGCTCTCGGTGGTGTTATTCACAGGAGGTACATTGCCACTGTTGCACGCTCTCCTCGTTGTTAAGTCTGAGCATCTCCACGGTCTCATTTACTCTCTCATGTTAATATTCTCATTCGAGATTCTCAAATCTTTGTCATAAAACAAGGGTTAATTAAGGAAATCAATCACATAATATCCCTATATACTCGACTCAACTAACAAGTAAGCTTAGGTAGGACACACTAGCGAAGGATTTACTCATCTCTCCCTCCTAGTTCTATCCCCAGATCTCCATGGGAGATCATATCCCTAAGCTCGATATTAACCGTGATGACGACCCCAAAATAGGTCCATTCCATCCAACCCATTCTCGAGTCGCCAAATACATGGTACGTAAACAACTACAACTTTATTATCACAACAATAAAAGCGTGAGTTTAAATACAAATATTATCTTCAGATAATATTTATACTCAAATAAATCCTCATCACATTTATTGATACATTATTTTACAATAATGGTGAGGACTACTAAACAACTCTCTCTAGAACCTTCATTCCATACCCCCACTAATTTACATTACATTCTCGCCTCCCCGAGAAGAAAAATGGAACAACAAGGAAAAGGGTGAGCTCAACTAGCCAAAAAGAATGTTATGACTAAGATAATATACAACAAATTATCGTTAGTCTCCAACAGGAAAAATCGATAGAATACAATAGACAACAAATTTCGGATCAATATTCGCAGTGAAATAATAATTCATGTAAGAGTTACGTAGAGAATGAAATCTACTATAATCTATGAATTTAATAAATCCATCATCAATATTTTATCCTGTAACATCAATCAATATTCATCTCAAATCAAATATTCATCTTTGCACTCAAAGCCAAAGATATTCATCAATCGGTCATGTTCATCTCAACACTGCTCATCTTTGCACTACTCACAGCCAAAGATATTCATCATCGGCCATATTCATTTAAACACTGCTCATCTTTGCACTACAGCCAAAGATATTCTTCAGAAATCATTCATCTTTGCACTACTGGTGCCAAAGATATTCAATAATATCATCATTTAAGATCGAGGATGATGAAAAATATTTTTAAAGAAACGAATCCAAAGGAAACAAAATGACAAGGATTAAGGATTCGTACTTGGTTTTATCCACGCCCAAAAATACCTCAAAAATAATCATAATGGTGTAAAATTCAAGAATGATCAAAACATGGATACAATCAAAGCTAGTATCCGAATAGATATTTTAGATTTAAAAGAAAAATTTTCATTTTTCTATTGAATAGTCTTAGATTCGTGAATAGTGAGATATCGTGAATAAGGTCAGATATCGTGAATAAGTAACTCAGACACCAAAAGATAGAAATTCACAAAAAAACATCTTCACGCTTCATTAATAGTACTCGTGAATAAGTAACTCGTGAATAGTAACTCATGAATAGTAACCCCGACATGAAAAAGTTCCAAATTTGATAAAAGTTCCAACCAATATTTCAAAGATAATGATATTGAAGAAATAATATCATTTGAGAAGAAAATAACATCCCTTACCTCAAAGAATCAAGAGACCGGAAGGAAAGGCTCAAGTGATCTTTGAATGAAACTCAGATCTTGAAAGAACTCTCAAAGTATCTAAATATACTCACAAATACGCCTCAATAATATAGAGAGAGAAAAGAGAAAACTTTGTTTACGGTGTGATTTTCAATTCTAACTTAGCCTTCTATTTATAGGAAAATGTTAGCCGTAGAAGCGGAGACTTTGACCGCTACACGATGGCTTTTTACTCGCTACTATTGCCACCCACCACATTTGAAATAAAATTCAAAGACATTTTTTCACCAACCACAAGTGGGGCCACTCAATTCTAGAATTTTCCACCAAAATCAATTATAAACCTAATTTCCGAATCCGACACCTCTTAAAATTCACAACAAATCATTCGTGCATTTTTAACGGTTCAAAATTTGTGGACATATACTCAACTTATGTATGTATAACATACCCAAAAATTACCACAATCCAACGGTCGGATTTAAAATTATAACCCCCGCAATATATCTCAAAACCCCGATTTGATTTTTAATACCTCCAATCCGATAAAATCTTGATAAAACACCTCAACATTAATTCCTTCATTAATAACCACATAAATAAATCCATCATTTATATTCATATAAAATAAATATTTCCTTATCATATGAATCAATAATTAATTATTCACAAATAATATTACGTAATCACATTTATGACAACCAGTCGTTTTCTGGAAAGAGGGGCTTTCAATAAGGATCTCTCTTACCATTGGGCGCAATTAGGTGACCAAACCTCTCCTTAGATGTAACTTTCTAGACATTGCCAATAATGTTATCTAATAATATTATTCAAATAATATGGATTATTGATCCGATAATGGGAAATATGTGCAAATGACAATTATTGAACAACAATAATATAAAATATCAACGCAAAGAATTATTGAATCAATAAAATAAAATATTGAGCAAGAATTCACCGTGAAAATTATTGAGTAGTGCCTTCTTATGTAAGGATCAATAATTCAACAATACTTTGCAATACTGGTGTCTTCTTTGTGCAACCAACAGCGTATTCATCGTATTTTAACCAACGGGTATTCCAAATGATCTTAACCAGAATAACTACTGGCCGTTATTTTTAACCAAACTTATATTTGTCGCTTTCTTCATCCAATCGCTTTCGTTATGGGCCCTACACACACGGCTGCTTGTGTAAATCATTTAATATTCCCGACAAGATTTAATATTCCACGACCAAACGAATATTCCCAAACAAAAATGAATATTTTATAACCACTTGCTTATTTTGAAATATTTGCGTATTTAACCCTTAACTATCCACATTAATCAAATCAACCCTTACTATTTCAAGATAATAAATAAAGGAAATTCCTTTTATTTAAAAAAATTTTGGGGTCTTACATAAACCGTGAGTTTGAATACAAATATTGTCTACTAGATATTATACAAACTCAAAAGGAGTCCTCATTACAACTATTATCACACTATTTCACGAGAATAGTGAGGACTACTAATGCTATCCTCGGACCATTACTCCGTTCCCCGGCTAAGTCCAATTTATGTTCTCATTTCACAAGAGAACAAGTGAAAGAAAAGGTGAGCTCAACTAGCCCAAAGAAGAAATATTATGACTAAGATAATGCGTAATAAATTATCATTAGCCTTCAAATGTGTTAAACCGATAAAATATAATAATAAACCGGTTTAACCGCAGTTGAATATGCAATCCATTAAAAGAGTCAAGTAGAGAATAAAATCTACTATATTTTAGGTTTTAAAGGTTTTCATCAAATTTTTTTTATCGCATTTGAGACTCAATTTTAATAAATAAACCACCACATCTAATCATCCATGTATGCACTACGGCCAAGGATTTTCATCAAATTATCAATGGTCATGAATATACCGAATCACCCCGGTCATAATCATACCAAAAACTATCCATCATCGCATTTACAGCCACCGAGGACTTTTATCACATCATTTATAACAAGCCATGATTATACCGAATGATCCTCGTCATAATCATACTAAGTTCATCTATGCACGTAAGCCAAAGATAACATAATATATCATGAAGATGATGACAATGACATAATAATTCAATAAAACAAGTTCAAGAATTATTTTATCTAGGAATTAATAACGCCCAAATTGTCAACAAGAATCTTGTTTTGTAGAGTAAAATTCAAGAATGATCGGAAGAATATTTCCATGAAAGATCTTTGGATGAAACGCAAATATCAAGGATATTCTACTAATTTCATGGAGTATAGAAGTCAAAGTTTTAACCAATTTGGGTATAATAAAGAATGGAATAATAAAAAGAAATCACCGTGCATGCAGTGCCCGCGACAGTAAAAGTTATTCCAATGAATAATAATAACGGAACCGAAGTCGGGTGAAATTCACTGCAAGCAGGATGATCCAACAGAATAATAAATGCTTTGAATAATAAACAATGGAACCAGTCCGGTGTAAAACACATGCATGTGATATTCCAATGAGAATAATAAATGCGGAATAATAAACAATGGAACCGTGTCAGGTGTAAACACACATGCACGAGGATATTCCAATGAATAATAAAGAATGGAATAATAGAAGAAGATCACCAAGTATAGGGATTAAGCATTATCTGAAAAGTTATTCCAATGAATAAATAAGAATGGAATAACATAAGGATTTCACCAAGTATAGGGTATGTGGCAGATACAAAAGTTATTCCAATGAGAATAATAAAGAATGGAATAAGCGAAGTTCTCTTCATGAAAAAAGAAAGAATAACACCCCTTACGGTACAACAAATAATATCCTTACCGTAAAAAGACACTTTGGATATCAAAGTAGTGAAGTACCGAATACTCTTCTTCTTTCTCTCTCTATAGATTTTCTCTCTATAGCTTCTCTCTATAATTTCTCTCTAGAGAGTTCAAATTGAATTAAGTAAGAAAATAATGAAGGAATGAGCTTCTATTTATAGGAAAAAAGAATGCATAGTAATTAATTATCGGGAGTATGCGACTTTGTATTGATTATCGGGAGTTGAATCATGTCACCATCAAAAATAGGTATCCATTGCCACGTATTGATGACCTGTTTGACCGGTTGCAAGGAGCCAAATTCTTTTCAAAGATTGATCTTCGTTAGGATATCACCAATTGAAGATTAGAACCCGGCCGACATTCCAAAGAAGGCGGCTTCGAGAACTTCGAAGACGGGCATTATGAATTCTAGTCATGTCCTTTGGATTGACTAATGCTCCTAACGCCTTCATGGATATGATGAACCCAGAGTATTCAAGGAATATTTAGATCATTTTGTGGTCGTCTTTATTGATGACATCCTTATTTATTCCAAAAGCCGTGAAGATCATGAGCAACACTTGAGGTCGACACTCCAAAAGCTTCGTGAATATAAGCTTTATGCCAAGTTGAAGAAATGCGAGTTCGGCTTCGAAGAAGTAGCATTCCTTGGGCACGTGGTATCAAGTCATGGAATATCTGTTGACCCAAAGAAAGATTGAAGCTATTCAAAGTCGGGAACAACCTAAATCGATGGAATCAAGTACGTAGCTTTCTCGGTTTATTTGGTTATTATCGGAGATTCGTGGAAGGATTTTCTCGAATCGCTATTCCATTGACTCGGTGACTCGGAAGATACAAAGTTCGGTTGGAGCGAAGAATGTGAGAAGAGTTTTCAAGAACTCAAGAGGAGACTTATTTCAAAGACTGCTCGACAATACCATCCGGCTCGGAGGGATTTGTCATCTCTGGTGATGCTTGAGCAAAGGGTTGGGATGTGTTCTTATGCAACATGGAAAAGTTATAGCTTTATGCCTCGCGACAACTCAAAGAATATGAGAGGAATTATCCTACTCATGATCTAGAGTTGGCATGTATTATTTTTTACACTTAAAATTTGGAGGCATTACTTGTATGGGGAGAAAGTGGAGATCTTTTACGGATCATAAAAGCCTCAAATATTTCTTCACTCAAAAGGAACTCAACATGCGACAACGACGTTGGCTTGAAGCTATTGAAAGATTATGATCATACCATCCAATACCATCTGGAAAAGTTTAACGTGGTAGCCGACGATTGAGTAGAAAATCATATGCAAGACTGAGTGCGATATTGTCAACGCAAAGGCCCATTTTGTGTGACTTGCAAAGGATGGAGATAGAATTAAAGACTCTGGGACGCATGTGATGATAGCGAGTATCTGAGTAGAAGCGACTTTAATTGATAAAGTTAAAGTCGCTCAAGCTCTGGACTCAGATTGATGATCGTATGAGGAAGAAAGTGCAAGAAGGTGCTATCTTAGGAAGCAAGAATCGATGAAGAAGGAATACTTGAGTCAACTCCGGACTTTGTGTTCTAACGACCACGATTTAAAGTATAATATCATGATGGGCGCACAACACACCATTTGCAATCCATCACAGGAGTACCAAAATGTATCATGATATTCGTCATACATTTTGGTGGAAGCAATATGAAGAGAGAGATAATATTTGTTTATCTCGAGGTGTCTAACTTGTCAACGAGTTAAAGCGGAGCATCAAGTACCAAAAGGTCCATTGCAACCACTTGAAATTCCGAATGGAAGTGGGAGCACATTACCATGGATTTCGTTCACGGTCTTCCTAAGGTTTCTCAAGGCATTGATGCGATTTGGGTCATTGTTGATAGGTTGACCAAGTCCGCTCATTTCTTCACCGACACGAGAAACTTATACACTTGAACGTCTTGCTTCGTATGTACATAAACGAGATTGTAAGACCGCATGGTATCTTGCAGTATCCATAGTTTCGATCGAGACCCAAGATTCACTTCACGATTTTGGGTTAGTTTGCAAAAAGCTATGGGCACAGACTTACGATTTAGCTCTAAGATATCATCCTCGAGGACGGACGGACAAATCGGAGAGGACTATTCAAACTCTTGAAGATCTATTAAGACTCGTGTCCTTGATTTCAAGGGAGTTGGGACAAGTTCTTACCATTGGTGGAGTTTTCCTACAACAACAGCTTATCAAGCAAGTATTGGCATGGCTCCATTCAAGCGTTGTATGGAAGAAAGTGTCGTTCTCCGGTATCTTTGGGATGAGGTGGGTGAAGCAACGTTGTTGGGACCGAGTTGATACGTATGACTACGAAAAAGATTCAAACGATCAAACAACGATAAAAACCTCACAAAATCGATTAAAAAGAGTTATGCCGATCTTCATCGAAAGGACGTGGAATTCGATATAGGAGATCGTGTGTGTTGTTAAGAGTTGCTCCATGGAAAGGAGTTACAAGATTTGGAAAGGGGAAAACTTAACCCTCGATTCATCGGTCCATTTTAATCCTCGATCGAGTAGGGCGTGGCCTATAGACTCGCTTTCTGCCAAATATGTCTCGTGTTCATAACGTTTTTCACATATCTATGTTACGTAAATATGTGAAAGACCCGAACCATATTATTGAGTTAGAACCGAGACGAAATAGCGGAAGATTTGACGTATGAAGAGGTTCTGTTCAAATTTTGGATAAGAAGGAACATATTCTACGCTCAAGGTTATACCTCAAGTCAAAGTTTTGTGGAGGAACCACGATGTTGAGGAAATGACTTGGGAGTTAGAATCGAAATGAAATCAACGTATCCTTACCTCTTGACATACAGTATCGTACCCTAATTTCGAGTGAAATTTCATAAGAAGGGAGGTTGTAAGACCCAAACTTTTATAAATAAAGATGAATTTTCTATAAATATTATTTTTGAATATTATGGAATAAATTTGATATAATGTTATAGTTGTAGGTAATATTTATAAATTTTGCGAGAGTATGCAAGTTGTTATAAAATATTCGTTTGGTCGGGGAATATTCTTTTTGTTAGGAATATTCGTACAATGGCTCAATCATTGGTGGACCCTATTAATGTAATTATTGTCGGATTGAGAAAACGACAAAAATATTTTATAAAAATAACGGCGGAGGTGTTACCGAATTAAAAGCATTGAACTACAAGGTGGTAAAAGTACGATGAATACGCGTGGTTGCATAGAAGACACTTACGGTATTGATTATTGATGCTTACGTGAGAAGTCACTCAAATTTATGCTCAATTATTACTCTGATAATTCTTTGATCATATCTCTTATATTATTGATTCAATTATTGTCACAAAGATCATACGTATAATATGTTATAGTATTAAATCAATAATTGAGACGACAAGTTATAAATGATTAATAATTGTTGAAAGATTAAATATGTGTTGATGAAAAAAATGATTTGTGGTAAGTTTGATTATTTTATGGGGGCTCATATATCATCATCTAAGAGTCTCTTCGTCGATAGTATTTACCTTCGTCGATAAGTAATTACCTTCGTCGATAGTAATTACCCTTGTGAATAGTATTTACCTTCGTCGATAGTATTTACCTTCGTTAATAGTAATTACCTTTACCAGACGTCGAACCACTTGTCGTTTCACATTACTGGTGCGTCGAACCACTTGTCGTTTCACATTACAAAAGCGTCAAACCGATTAATCCAAGCCACTTGCCTTTTCACACTGGCAGGTCTTAAGCTAGAAATCTTCTATAAATAGAGGGCTGAGGCTTCATTATTTTCACTTAATTCATTCAGAGCTATAGAGAAAGAAAGTATAGAGAATAAGAGAAAGAAGAAGACTATTTTGTTACTACTAATCGCAAAGATTCAATCTCCTACCAAATGTAAGGGGTGTTATTCTTTCCTATTCATGAAGAGAATTGTTATTCCATTGCTTATTATTACATTGGAATAACTTTTGTATACGCTGTGTTTTTACCTATACTTGGTGACATTCTTCTATTATTCATTGGAACATCCACGTCGTGTGTTTTACAGGACTGGTTCCGTCTTTATTATTATTTTTGTTGGAACATCCATCACATGTGTTTTTACACAGGACTGGTTAAAATCTTTATTATTATTACATTGGAACATCCTGCGCTGTGTTTTTACAGGACTGGTTAAAATCTTTATTATTCGTTGGAATATCCTATCTGTGTGTTTTTACGGGATGGGTTCTATCTTTATTATTATTCGTTGGAACATCCTGTCGGTGTGAATTTCACACAATTCGGTTCCGTTATTTATTATTCATTGGAATAACTCATCATGCATGCGATCTATCGCATGCATGGTGATTTCTTTTGTTATTCCATCCTTTATTATACCCGGTTGGTTAAAACTTTGACTTCTATACTCCATGAAATTAGTAGAATATCCTTGATATTTGCGTTTCATCCGATATCTTTTCATGGAAATATTCTTACGATCATTCTTGAATTTTACTAATTTGGACGCTAATAATTCTCGGATAAAATAATTCTTGAACTTGTTTTATTGAATTCTTATATCATTGTCATCATCCTCATGTTTATATTTTTTTAAAGTCATTTTGTGGCACTGAAGTGCATAGATGGACTTGGTATGATTATGACCGAGACTATTGATTGTAATCATTAACCAGTAATGTTACAAATGATGTGGTAAAAATCATCGATGACCGTAGTGCATTGATGGACGTTGTTAGCATGATCATGACCATTAATGAATACACAAATATTCTTGGCATGTAGTGCATGAATAATTGTGGTCGTGATCTTAAAGAATATCCTTGGCCGTAGTAGTGTGCGGGGTGATTCGATGATGTGGAATATTTATTAAAGCTGAGTCTCAGCTATAACAGTGATGAAAAACCTTTTAAAACCAAAAAGATAGTAGACTTTATTTTCTACTTGACTCTTTTAATGGATTGCGATATTCGCTGCTGATTAAAGCTGGTTGTCTATTGTATTTTATCGGTTTAACATTATTCAAGACTATTGATAATTTATTACGCATTATCTTAGTCATAATATTTCTTCTTTGGGCTAGTTGAGCTCACCCTTTCTTTCAATGTTCTCTTCAGAAATGATAATATAAATTTGGGACGAGTTGGGAAACGCAGTGATGGTCACGAAGATAGCATTAGTAGTCCTCACTATTCGTAAAATAGTGTGATAATAAGCTCTGTAATGAGGACTTTTTGTTTGAGTTTGTATAATATCTAGTAGGCGATATTTGTATTTAAACTCACAGTTTTATGTCGTATTTATACCTATGATTATGTTAATAAGTTGTATTTAAATTACATACCTATATAAGTGGCGACCCAAGATGGGTGATGTATACCTAATTTTGGGGGCGTCACACTTTGCACCCAAGTCAAAGACACATTCACAATAACTTGAATCCTGATGGTTAGTACAAACAACAAAGAATAAACATAAATAATATAAATAATAAAACAATGAATGAATATTAGAGATCTGTAATTTATTTATGTTTAAAGAATAATTTGCTTTGTTCATAGTCTAATAATGTCCAAATTGTTAACACAATGTCCAGAATATCAGAATGAGTTTAAGCCCAATGGTATTGCCAAAAATTCATAGATAAGAAGTTCAAAGATAAGGTTCACGGTATAAAAAAAAAATTAACAGTCTAAAATATTCACAGTTCAAATAGAAACTTTAAGTCAAAATGGTCGTAGTCAAAAATTTTAAGACCCCAACTTATTATTAATGAAATTGAATTTTCTCTATTTATTATTTTGAAATAGTAAGGGTTGATTTGATTAATGTGGTTAGTTATGGGTAAAATACGCTAAAATTTCCAATAAGCAAATGGTTATAAAATATTCATTGTTGTCGGGGAATATTTGTTTGGTCGTGGAATATTCTTACTGTCAAAGAATATTAAATGCTGATAGCGTGATTTAATGTGGGCCCATAACTAAAAAGCGATTGGATGGAGAAAGCGACAAGTATAAGTTGTTTATAAATAACAGGCGTAGTTATTCACAATTAATCTTGTTTAAATACTAAATTGGTTAAAAAAGAAGATGCACGCAGTATTGCACCAATTATTGATTCTTACATAAGAAGGCACTACTCAATATTGTTACAGTAATTACTATTTAATATTTTATTTTATTGATTCAATAATTTCTGCGTTAATATTTTATATTATTGTTATTTTAATAATTGTCACTACACAGTATTTTCCATTATCAGATCAATAATTCATATTATTTGAGTAATATTATTAGATAGCATTATTGGCAATGTCTAGAAAATTCTGTCTAAGGAGAGGTTTGGTCACCTAATTGCGCGTCAGTAAGGAGAAATCCTTATTGGAAAGCCCCCTCTTTCCTGGAAACGGCCTGGTTGTCGATATTGTGATTTTGTAATATCATTTGTGAATAATTAATTATTGATTTATATGATAAGGAAAATATTCATTTTATGTGGATATAGATTGTGACGCCCCAAAATAGGTATACATCACCCATTCTGAGTCGCCAAATATATGGTACAGAAACAACTATAACTTTATTAATACAATTGTCGTGCAAAATATGACAACACACATGCTGTGAGTTTAAATACAAATATTATCTTCTAGACAATATCCACACTCAAATAAGTTCTCATTACATTTATTGATACACTATTTTACAAAAATAGTGAGAACTGCTAAAACAACTTTCTAAGACCATCACTCTTTACCCCGACTGGTTCCTGCTACATTCTCACCTCCTGAGAAGAAAAATAGAACAAAAAGGAAAAGGGTGAGCTCAACTAGTCAGTAAAGAATATTATGACTAAGATAAAGAACAACAATTTATCCTTAGCCTTCAACAAATCAGATAAAATATAATGGACAACCAGTTTTAGATCAATATTCGCAGCGGAAATAACAATTCATTAGAAGAGTTAAGTAGAGAATGAAATATACTATCATCTATGAATTTAAAAGTTCATCATCAAATTTTATCCCTGTAACATCAATCAATATACATCTTGCATCAAATATTCATCTTTGCACTACGGACCAAAGATATTCATTTGTATCACCAGTTGGCCATGTTCATCTCAACACCTGTTCATCTTTGCACTACGGGCCAAAGATATTCATCAAGTATCACCATTAAAGACTGAGGATGATAAAAAATATTTTAGAGAACGAATCCAGTGAGACAAAAGGACAAAGATTAGATATTCGTACTTTGGATAATTCAAGTTTAAAAATACTCCATAATGGAGTAAAATTCAAGAATGAAAATCAAAACATGGATTCAATAAGGGTCACAACGGATAACTTGGAAAAAAGAAAAAAAAATATTTTTTTTCTTTTGTGAACAGTACCCGTGAACAGTAACCGTGAAAAGTTTCAAATTTGATTAAAAAGTTCAGACCAATATTCCTATGAAATGATATTAGATGAAGCGAAATTTCTAATCATTTCAGAAATTATAGAAGTAATACTTATCATAGTAAGTTCAAATTCAAGAATACGAAATGAAATAATATCGCTTACATAATATGGAGTATGAAAGAAAATAATATTTCTCATGAGTATTGCAATAAAATAATATCATTTACCTTAGTAGAAACTGGATTTGACTGGAGTATCGGATATTGTTATGAGAAAATTTTACAGAAAAACTACGCTCAAAGCATTCTTATACTCAAGAAAAATACTCACAATACTTTGGAATAAGAATTTCTTATTTATGAATTGGTGTGTTGAGGAAGGAGGGTTATCCCTCTATTTATCGTGCAGGGCGGAGGAAGAAAACCAAATGTGCTGCCTAACTTTTTCTGCCAAATTCTTTCCTGCCAATTTTTTCTTCAATCATGCCTAACCTTTCCTTTTCATTCATTGCCTAACTCTTATTTTTTCAATAGATGAGGCCCACAAGTTTGGAAAAAACACAAGCTTTGCAGAGAATTAAATGACCATCCACAACAAAACAAAGCATACTTGCAAGAATTTCTTCCACCCACCAACTAATTCCACCAATCAATGGCCTTTATTCCACAAATTGAAAATCAAGTTTTTGGAAGAATTCTCACTAACCAACTTAGGAAAATCAAAGATATACTCTTTATGCATTGAATGCAATTTGTTTACTCCATCTTTTAATCACATTCTTATATATATATATATATATATATATATATTAAACAATTATAATATATATATGAATGAATATTTTATCGGAGAAAAAAATAATTGCCAAACTTTCAACAATTATTTCCTGCTAAAATTCCTTCATTTATATCCACATAAAATAAATATTTCTTTATCATATAAATCAATAATTATTCATAAATAAGATTACAGAATCATAATTATGACAACCGGTAGTTTCAGGAAAAGAGGGTTTTCAATAAGAATTTCTCTCTTCTTGGCCTTGATTAGGTGACCAAACCTCTCCTCGATGAGAACTTTTTAGACATTACCAATAATGCTATCTAATAATATTATTCAAATAATATGAATTATTGATCCGATAATGGGAAATCTTGCATTGCAATGACAATTATTGAAACAACAATAGTATAAAATATCAACGCATGACAATTATTGAATCAATAAAATATTAAGCGGTAATTCTTTGTAACAATTATTGAGTAGTGCCTTCTTACGTAAGAATCATAATTCAACAATCTTGTAAATCTGGTGTGCTACTTCTGCAACCACATGTAATATCGTATTTTAACCACGGTGTAATCCAACGATGTTGTTAAGCGTAACAATTACTGTAGTTATTTATAAAAAACTCAAACTTTATCGTTTTCTTCATCCGACAGATTATTTTAAGTTATAGGGCCCAATAAATGATGCGCTACTGTCAATGCGGATATTCAGAAACAAAAAAAGAATATTCCATGACCAAACGAATATTCCCAAACAACAATGATTATTTTATAACCACTTGCTTATTTTATAAAATTTGCACATTTCACCCATAACTGGAAGCATTATATCAAATTAATTCCTTATTATTTTAAGATAATAAATAGAGGAAATTCAATTTTATTTATAAAAAATTGGGGTCTTACATAGATGGAGAAAATTTTACAGTGACAATTGTTGAAAAATTGATATTTTATCTTTTCTGATAAAATAATTCATTTAAATATATTATTATATTATAATAATATAATAATGGTGGTATTTTTACAATGAATGTGGGATATATGAATAAATGAGGAGGAAGAGTATTTTTGTTAATAAAAATATTTAAAACATGTTTTTCATGTTTGTGGACCCCATTTCTTAGCTGAAATTTTATTATAGCTTGTAAAATCGTCCGTATGTGAATTTCGGTCTACTTCTGCTTGGAATTTGGAAAAACTTTCTTCTGTAAAATTGTAGAGAATTAAATTTCCTATAGAATGGATATAAGATTTGAATTTTTCTGATAAAAGGGCTATTTATTATAAATTATTGAAGTTCCAGTATATCGGGACTGAAATTGATTTTTGGAGTTTTAAATGTTTTTGTTTAGAAAAACGTTTTTGTTACTTTTGGCACATGTGTGGCTGATGTTTTGGCCAAAGAAGTGGGCATAGAAAGTTTAAGAAATTATATTAATATTATATTAAATTTCCTACTTTGGTATCCTAAGCATTTTCCTATAAATAGAGTGCTTAGGTTAGAATTGAAAATCACACCAGAAACAAGTTTTTTCTCTCTTTCTCTCTCTATATTATCGAGCGTATTCTTGTGAGTATTTTGATACTTTGAGTGTTGCTATTCGGTGCAAGTTCCCTTTAGCATTATATTCAGTATTCTAGTTAGAAGTACTGCCTTTTCGAGGTAAGGGATGTTATTTTTTAAAAAAATGATATTATTTCTTCTAATATCATTATGACGGAATATTGATAAGATTTTTCTTGTAAAATTCTCGTCTTTTAGTGTCGGGATTACTATTCACGTATACGACACTATTCACAGAAAAAATAAATTTTTGTTTTTTGTTCAAAATATCGATTATGGATACTAGCTCTGATTGTATCTATGTTTTGACCATTCTTGAATTTTACTTCACTATGGTTATTTATGAAGTATTTTTGAACTTGGACTGTTTAAAGTACGAATCCTTATTATGTGTTCTTTTGTTTCACTGGATTAGTTTTCTTTAAAATATTTTTCATCATCCTCGGTCTTAAATGATGATATTACTGAATATCTTTGGCCTGTGTAGTGCAAAGATAGTTGATTTTCTTAGGAATATCTTTGGCCCGTAATGCAAAGATGTACAGGTGTTGAGATGAACATGATCAACTGATGAATATCTTTGGCCTGTAGTGCAAAGATGAATATTTGATTTATGATGTATATTGATTGATGTTACAGTGATAAAATATTGATGATGGATTTTTAAAATCATAGAAAATAATAGATTTCATTCTCTACGTAACTCTTCTAATGAATTGTTATTTTCATTTGTGAATATTGATTTAAAACTTGTTGTCTATTGTATTACATCGATTTTTCCTGTTGAGGACTAACGATAATTTGTTCTATATTATCTTAGTCATAATATTATTCTTGGGCTAGTTGAGCTCACCCTTTTCCTTTTGTTCCATTTTTCTTCCTTTGGGAGGCGAGAATGTAGCGATACTTAAATAGGGGGTGTGGAATGATGGTTCTAGAAGTTATTTTAGTAGTCCTCACTATTTTGTAAAATAGTATATCAATAATTGTAATGATGACTTATTTGAGTGTGGATATTGTCAGATGACAATATTTGTATTTAAACTCACATGTTTATGTGTTGTCAGTATTTTGCACGACAATTGTATTAATAAAGTTATAGTTGTTTTACGTACCATGTATTTTGGCGACTTCGAGAATGTGTGTTGTATACCTATTTTTGAGGCGTCGCGGTTAATATCGAGCTTAGGGATATGATCTCTAGCGGAGATCGGGGAATAGAACTAGGAGGAGAGAGGCGAGTAAATCCTTATTTAGTGTGTCTACTAAGCTTATTTGTTGGTTGGTCGAGAATATAGGGATATTATGTGATATGTTAATTTCTTGATTAACCCTTGTTTTATGGCGATTTGAGAATGGCAAGCGAGAATGTTAATAAGGAGTAAATGAGATCGTGGAGACACCTTTACCCACCAATGAGGAAAACGTGCAACAGGCCGGCAATGTTCCTCCTGTAAACAACTCCAATGATCAGACGATGAACGATGGAATGTTTAGAAGCTTTTTACAGTTCATGCAAAATCAGACGAAGGAGACTCGTGTACAAAATACAGGTAGAAATGATAGCAACGCACGGTTTGTCACAGTCAAACAGTTCAAAGAGTTGGGACCACCAGAATTCTGGGGAAAACCGGATCCGATTAAAGCGGAGATGTGGGTAAAGAAAATTACCAAGATATTCGACGTCTTGGGATGCACGGAGGAACAAAAGGTTCCATTCGCCACCTTTATGTTCCGTAACGAGGCAGATTACTAGTGGGAATGTGAAGCGTACCATCCAGTATTGCTTTTCAAAGATGTATTGGGAAGCGTTTGAACTGTTCAATGACAAACACTTTTCTGAAAGTATTTTTAAGACCCCAAATTATAAATAAATGAAATTTATTTTCCTCTATTTATTATTTTGAAATAGTAAGGGTTGATTTGATTAATGTGGATAGTTATGGATAAAATACGCAAATATTTTGAATAAGCATATTTATTATTATTTGGGAAAATTAAATGCTTGTCGGGGAATATTAAATGCAATGCCAGTAGCGATCTTTTGGGCCCCATAACGGAAAGCGATTGGATGAAGAAAGCAGCAAATATAAGTTGTTTATAAATAACGGTAGTAGTTATTCTGAATTATCTTGTTGTAATACCCGGTGGTTAAAACACACTAATACTGGCGTTGTTGAGCAAGAAGATACTGCAGATTGCACCAATTATTGATTCTTACGTAAGAAGGCACTACTCGATAATTATTTGAAGTAATTACTTATTCGATTATTTTATTTTATTGATTCAACAATTCTTTGCATTGATATTTTATATTCTTGTTGTTTTGATAAATTATCATTACACGTATTTTCTATTATTGGAACAATAATTCATATTATCTGAATAATATTATTGGATAACATTATTGGCGATGTCTAGAAAGTTACGTCAAGGAGAGGTTTGGTCACCTAATTGCGGCCCAGTAAGGAGAGATCCTTATTGGAAAGCCCCTCTTTCCCAAGGCGGCACGGTTGCGATCTTGTGATTCTGTAATATTATTTGTGAATAATTAATTATTAATTTATATGATGAGGAAAATATTGATTTTATGTGGATCTGAGATGAAAAAAAAATTTTAATGTGACAATTGTTGAAAATTAATAATTTATCTTTTTACGATAAAATAATTCATTTAAATATATTATTTTAATAATATATTAATTGGTGATATTTTATAATGAATGTGGGATATATGAGTATATGAGGAGGAAGAGTATTTTTGTGGCAATAAATGTTTAACACATATTTTGTGTGTTGGTGGACACAATTATTGACCGAAATTTGATTATAGCCTGTATAATCGTCCGTTTGTGGATTTTGGTCAATTTTGTTTGGAATTTGGAAAAACATTCTTCTGCAAAGTTGTAGAGAATTGAATTTCCTATAAAAAGTTTCGAGATTCGAATTTTCTAATAAAAGGGCTATTTATTATGAATTATTGAAGTTCCGAAGTTCCGAAATAATTGATTTTTGAAAGTTTTAATTATTTTTATTTACAAAAACGTGTTTTTCATTTTGTTTCCCTCATTTAACATGTGATAGGGGCTGAGTTCATATGGTAAAAGCATGCGTATGAAGTTTTGGAAAAAATATAATAATATTTAATAAATTTTCTACTTTTGGTGTTCTAAAGATTTTCCTATAAATAGGGTCTTGGGTTAGAATTGAAAATCACATCGAAAATGAAGTTTTCTCTCTATATTATCGAGCGTATTCTTGTGAGTATTTTGAGTATATTTTGAGTGTTCTTTATCTGGTGCAAGTTCAAGTCATAGCCTATATCAGGTGTTTCAACTAAATCTTGTCTTTCGAGGTAAGGGATGTTATTTTATTGAAAATGATCTTATTTCTTCAATATCATTATCTTAGAAATATTGTTTGGAAATTTTATCAAATTTTGAACTTTTTCATGTCGGGGTTACTTATTCATGAGTTCTTATTCACGAGTTACTATTCATGAGTACTATTCACGAAGCGTGAAGATGTTTTTTGTGAAATTTCTATCTTTTGGTGTTTGAGATTACTATTCACGATATCACGGTCTTATTCACGTATCGACCTTTATTCACGAATCTGAGACTATTCATCAAAAAATGAAAATTTTCTTTTTTGTCCAAAATATCTATTCTAGATACTAGCTTTGATTGTATCCATGTTTTGATCATTCTTGAATTTTACGCCACTCTAATTACTTATGAAGTATTTTTGAACTTAGATTGTTTAAAATACGAATCCTTAATATTTGTTCTTTTGTTTCTTTGGATTCATTTCCTTTAAAATATTTTTCATCATCCTCAATCCTAAATGATGATATTCTTGAATATCTTTGGCTAGTAGTAAAGATGAATGATTTCTTGATGAATATCTTTGGCCAGTAGTGCAAAAGATGAGCAGTGTTGAGATGAATATGACCGATCGATTAATATCTTTGGCCCGTAGTGCAAAGATGAGCAGTATTTAGATGAACATGATCGGTGATTAATATCTTTGGCACGTAGTGCAAAGATGAATATTTGATTCGAGATATATATTGATTGATGTTACGAGGATAAAATATCGACGATGAACTTTTAAATTCATATATAGAAGATAGTAGTTTGCATTCTCTACTTAACTCTTCTAATGAATTGTTGTTTCCCGCTGCATTGTTGATTTAAAAGCTGGTTGTCTATTGTATTCTATTAGATTTTTCCCTGTTGAAGACTAACGATAATTTGCTTTCTATGTTATCTTAGTCATAATATTCTTTCTTGGGCTAGTTGAGCTCACCCTTTTCCTTGTTGTTCCATTTTCTTCTCGGGAGGCGAGAATGTGGCGAGTACTAGCCGGGGTATGGAATGAAGGTTCTAGAGAGATTTGTTTAGTAGTCCTCACCATTTTGTAAAATAATGTATCAATAATTATGATGGGGATTTATTTGCGTGTGGATATTGTGCAGATGGCAATATCTCGTATTTAAACTCACAGTTTATATGTTGTAATAATAAAATTGTAGTTATTTACGTACCATGTATTTGGCGACTCGAGAATGGGTTGGATGGAATGGACCTATTCGGGGGCGTCCACGATTAGTATCGAGCTTAGGGATATGATCTCTGGCGGAGATCGGGGAATAGAACTAGGAGAGAGAGAAGCGAGTAAATCCTTGCTTAGTGTGTCCTACCTAAGCTTATTTGTTAGTTGGTCGATTATATAGGGATATTATGTGATATATTGATTTCCTTAATTAACCCTTGTTTTATGGCGAGATTTGAGAATGTCGATTTGAGAATATTAACGAAGTGGAGTAAATGAGATCGTGGAGATGCATATCTTTACCAACGAGAGAGAACGTCAACAGTGACAATGTACCTCCCATGAACAACACCACTTAGCGAGATGATGAGCAGGGGATGTTTAGAAGCTTTTGCGATTCATGCAAAATCGACGAGGAGACTCGTGTTCAAAATACAAGAGAAATGATAGCAATTCACGGGTTGTCACAACCAACGATTCAAAGAGTTGGGACCACTAGAATTTAAGGGAAAGCGGATCCGATCATCGTGGCGGAAACATGGGTCAAGCAAATTACCAAGATATTCGATGTCTTGGGATGCGGAGGAACGAAGGTTCCATTCGCCACCTTTATGTTACATTGGGAGGTGATTCTTGGTGGGAATCGTGAAGCGTACCCATCCGACTACACTCGGCGATGTCACGGGAGACATTTCGAGAAAGCAGTTCAATGACAAGTACTTCCACGAAAGTATTAAATCATATGAAGGAAGTGGAGTTTATTAGACTAGAGTAGAATAACATGGCGATTGTCCCAAAGACGAGGCGAAGTTCAGCGGAGTTATCCAGTTTGCACTTCATTTGGTGGAGAATGAGGAACGATGATGGCGGATGTTTACGAGAGGTTTAAAACCGGACATACGTCAAGATCTCATTTCTCATAAATTTTCTCTCTATTCGGATGTTGTCAGCGGGGCTCGGTTGTTAGAAGCGAGATAACGAGTACGTTCAATGAGGGACCATAACGAGGATCATCTAGAATATAGCGATCATCGAATAACGATAACCAGCGGAGAAAGAAGAATACGGAGAAAGGCGGTAACCACTCTAGTGGTAATCGTGGCCATGAAAATAGAAGAAGCGAGTCGGGAGGGGATTTTAAAAAGAGAAGATTCAACAACGACCATGTAAAGACGTCAGCGCCAGTAGCAACTGGTTCCAAGGGAGGAGAAAGACCACATGTCGTATGTTACAAATGCGGGAAAGAGGGACATATCAGCCCAAACATCCCACAACAGTTTAAGGTATGCTATAATTATGGAAAAGAAGGACATATCGCTCGAGATTAGACGATATCGAAACCAGTCAGCGGGAATGGTGACTCAAAAGGATGTCCCGAAAAGTCAAAGTCAGCGGTTCCTAGAAGAAGCGTTTTATCGTGCTTCCAATCAAAATGCGAGAAACCGAATGAAGTTATACAGGTTAGTTAATTATAAATTCTTGCGAAGTTTATACCTTACTAGAATCTGGGTTCTACCCATTCTTTTATCTCTCTTGCTTTGCGCTCAACGTTTGAACTTGACTACGGAGAAATTAGACTTTGACCTATTTATGGAGACTCCGTTAGGAGAAACTTTCATTACATCCGTTGTTTAGAAATCTTGCTTGATTCAGTTGGCACTATCACATTACTGTTAACCTTATTTCTATAGAGATATTTGCTTTTGATGTGATTTTAAGGTTAACTACTCATCATGTCGAAATTGATTACTTTCGTAAGGTTGTTAGTTTTCATATTCCTAAGCAACCTGTTATTCGAATTCAAGCAATCAAACCATTTTAGTCAAACATTTTCATATCAAGCCATGAAGTCATTTGTTTATTATGGATGTCAAGTTTTCTTAGTCCATGTTATAGATTTGAATAAAGACACGTCAGATTTGAATAATATTCCTGTTGTTATTAATTTTTCTTGACATATTTCCTGAAGAATTTCTTGGCTTACTCCCAAAGCCTGATATTAAATTTTGTATCAACTTTGAACGCGGTACAAAACTCATTTCTAAAATCTCATATCGAATGGCTCCTATTGAACTTCAAGAGTTAAAAAAATCAACTATAGAATTTGGTACCTGAGCCTTTATCTGGTGACTTCCTTTGTGGAATGCACCGAAGCCAGACTCTCCGTAGGGGACACCATATTCGTGCGATAGTAAACTGATAGGTGTCATTGTAACGTGTTATCCAAGGTTGGGATATGAGTCACAGTTGAGAATAACCTAAGTCGGTAATCGAAATACGTAGCTTTCTAGGCTTAGTTGGTTATTATCAGAGATTCGTTGAAAGATATTCTCGAATCGTTATTCCATTAACGCAGCTGACTCGTAGAGATACAAAATTCGAATAGAGCAAGGAATGTGGGAAGAGCTTCGAAGAACTCAAGAGGAGACTCATTTCAGCACATGTTACGTAAATATATGGACGACTCAAACCACGTCATTGAGTTAGAACCGGACGAGATAGCCGAAGACTTAACGTACGAGGAGGTACTGTCAAGATCTTGGATAGGAAAGAACATGTCCTATGTCTGGAGGTTATACCACAAGTTAAGGTTTTGTGGAGAAACCATGCTATTGAGGAAATGACACGGGAGTTGGAAAGCGGAAATGAAAGCGAGGTATTCTCATCTTTTGAAACACAGTATCAATACGTCAATTTTCGAGGACGAAATTTCATAAGGAGGGGAGGTTGTAAGACCCCAAATTATTAATAAATGAAATTTATTTTCCTCTATTTATTATTTTGAAATAGTAAGGGTTGATTTGAATAATGTGGATAGTTATGGGTAAAATACGCAAATATTTGAATAAGCAAATGGTTATAAAATATTCATTATTATTCGGGGAATATTAAATCTTTGTCGGGGAATATTAAATGCGACTAGTAGCGATCTTTGTGGGCCCCATAACGAAAAGCGATTGGATGAAGAAAACAAAAAATATAAGTTGTTTATAAATAGCAGGCGTAGTTATTATCAATTATCTTGTTGGAATACCCGGTGGTTAAAACACACTAATCTGCGTTGTTGAGCGAAGAAGACACAGTTATTGCACCAATTATTGATTCTTACGTGAAGGCACTACTCAATAATTATTACGATGAATTACTATTCAGGTATTTTATTTTATTGATTCAATAATTCTTTGATTGATATTTTATATTACCGTTGTTTCAATAAATTGTCATTACACGGTATTTTCCATTATCTAGACAATAATTTATATTATCGAATAATATTATTGGATAACATTATTGACAATGTCTAGAAAGTTACGTCTAAGGAGAGGTTTGGTCACCTAATCATGCTGGCGTCGATGAGATAAATCCTTATTGGAAAGCCCCCTGCTTTCCAGAGAGCAGCTGGTTGCCCGATCTTGTGATTACGTAATATTATTTGTGAATAATTAATTATTGATTTATATGATGAGGAAAATATTGATTTTATGTGGATATAGATGGAGAAAATTTTTAATGTGACAATTGTTAAAATTAATATTTTATCTTTTTTTGATAAAATAATTCATTTAAATATATTATTTTAATAATATATTAACGGTGATATTTTTATAATGAATGTGGGATATATGAGTATATGAGGAGGAAGAGTATTTTTGTGGTAATAAATGTTTAACACATATTTTGTGTGTTGGTGGACACAATTATTAATAGAAATTTGATTATAGCTTGTAAAATCGCTTGGTTTGTGGATTTCGGTCAATTTTGTTTGAAATTTGGAAAAACTTTCTTCTGCAAAGTTGTAGAGAATTGAATTTCCTATAAAAAGTCCCGAGATTCGAATTTTCTGATAAAAGGGCTATTTATTATGAATTATTGAAGTTCCGAAATAATTGATTCAATTATTGTTGATATTTTATATTGAGATGACGAAGTTATTAATATTATTATTTGCAATATTAACGATGTCTAGAAGTTACGCCCGAGAAGAGGTTTGATAATTTGCTGGCATGATAGGAGAAATCCTTATTGGAAAGCCCCCTCTTTCCTGGGAATGACCTGGTCGATTAATATTGTGAATTATAAAAATGATGATAAATGTTGTTAAAAATATTGAGAGAATTTTTATGAAGTATTTGATGTAAATATTGCTTATTTGATAGACTCCCATTTACCCATTTTTCAAATAATCGGTAGAGAATTATTTTATAAGGGTGGGTCACATGTGGGGCCAACGTTTGACTTATGAATTGCCTTGAGGGGGAAGAAATGAAGGTTCTGAAGGGAATATATGTATGATTATATATATATATATATATATATATATATATATATATATATATATTATATGAATGCATGGTTTGAAAAATTTGCCAAAGGTATACAAAATGGATTCACGGGGATCACTTAGTGACTTATTAAAGCTCATGTATTATATATATATATATATATATATATATATATATATATATATAATATTATATTTTATTTAAAAGTTTTGTTTTATTAGAATATTTTATGGACCGTCAGATTAAAAGTAAATCAATACGGATCGTTCATGAATTAGTTCTTATTAGATCCATTCTCCTATAAATAGAAGCTCATTCCTTCATTATTTCTTACTTAATTCTTTGAAACTCAGAGAGAGAAGCGTAGAGAGAGAATTTTTCTTCTATAATCTTGAGCGTATTTCTTTAGCGTTTAAGAAAGCTTTGAGCGTAGTGCAAGTTTCTTTAAGTATATCCCATCACTACTTAGTCAGTACTTTCTTCTTTATAAGGTAAGGGTATTATTTCTTTGTATTCATGAAGAGAACTTCATTATTCCATTCTTTATTATTACGTTGGAATAACCTATATGTCTGTGCTACCCTATACTTGGTGAAATTCTTACATTATTCCATTCTTTATTAATCATTTGGAATATCCATACACAGATTTTCTTTGGGACTGTTCCGTCTTTATTATTCTGTTAGAATATCCTATCTACGCGTTTTTGTGCAGTGTACTGGTTAAAAGTCTTTATTATTCTATTGGAACATCACCTGCGGTCGTAATTTCGCTTGACTGGTTCCGATTATTTATTATTTTGTTGGAATAACCATCATGAAATCCGCACGTACGGTGATTTCTTTTTGTTATGCCATTCTTTATTATACTCAGTTGGTTAAAGTTTTGACTTCTATACTCCATGAAATTAGTGGAATATTGTAAGACCCCAACTTATTATTAATGAAATTTAATTTTCTCTATTTATTATTTTGAAATAGTAAGGGTTGATTTGACTAATGTGGATAGTTAAGGGTAAAATACGCAAATACTTCAAAATAAGCAAGTGGTTATAAAATATTCATTGTTGTCGGGGAATATTCGTTTGGTCGTGGAATATTAAATCTTTGCTCGGGAATATTAAATGCGACGGTATGACCATGTATGTGGGCCCCATAAGCGGAAAGCGATTGGATGAAGAAAGCGACAAATATAAGTTGTTTAAAAAATAACAGTAGTAGTTATTCACAGATTATCTTGTTAAAATACTCGGTGGTTAAAACACAAGTAGCACTGCAGTATTGCACCAATTATTGATTCTTACGTGAAGGCACTACTCAATAATGGTTACGATAATTCTTTATTCGGTATTTTATTGATTTAATAATTCTTTTGCGTTGATATTTTATATTCTTTGTTGTTTTGATAATTGTCATTACTAAAGTATTTTTCATTATCGAAGCAATAATTCATATTATCGAATAATATTATTAGATAAAATGATTGGCAATGTCTAGAAAGTTACATCTAAGGAGAGGTTTGGTCACCTAATTGCTTGCTTAGTAAGGAGAAATTCTTATTGGAAAGCCCTCTCTTTCACTGGGAGGCGTATCGGTTATCGATATTGTGATTACGTAATATTATTTGTGAATAATTAATTATTGATTCATATGATGAGGAAAATATTGATTTTATGTGGATATAGATGGAGAAAATTTTTAATGTGACAATTGTTGAAAATTGAAATTTTATCTTTTACGATAAAATAATTCATTTAAATATATTATATTTTAATAATATAATAATGGTGATATTTTTACAATGAATGTGGGATATATGAGTATACGAGGAGGAAGAGTATTTTTGTTGCAATAAATGTTTAAAACATGTTAAACATGTCGATTGGACCCCATTTATTGGTCGAAATTTGATTATAAATTTGTAAAATCGCTTCCGTTTGTGGATTTCGGTCAATTTCTATTTGGAATTTGGAAAAACTTTCTTCTGCAAAGTTGTAGAGAATTGAATTTCCTATAAAAACTCGCGAGATTCGAATTTTCTGATGAAAGGGCTATTTATTATGAATTATTGAAGTTAGAAGCTCGAATTAATTGATTTTGGAAGTTTAAAATATTTAAAATTAGAAAACGTTTTTTCTTACTTTTTTTCTAGAATGTGGCATGTGTTTGATGGCTGAAATTAGATTCTAGGCATGCGTAGGAAATTTATATAATTATATTATTAATTTATTAAATTTTACGCTTTTGTGTTCTAGCGATTTCTATAAATAGGTGCTTAGGTTAGAATTGAAAATCACACCGTAAAGCTGAAGTTTTCTCTCTCTATATTATCGGTATTCTTGTGAGTATTTTGAGTATACTTTGAGTATTGTTAGGCGGTGCAAGTTCCTTCAAAGACTATATCCCAGTTATTAAATTTAGAAATCTTAATCTTTCGAGGTAAGGGATGTTATTTTCTTCTCAAATGATATTATTTCTTCAATATCATTATCTTTGAAAAATTGGTTGAAATTTTTATCAAATTTGGAACTTTTCATGTCTGAGTTACTATTCATGAGTTCTATTATTCACGAGTTACTATTCATGAGTACTATTCTATGTAAGCGTGAAGATGTTTTTTGGAAATTTCTATCTTTTGGTGTTGAGTTACTTATTCACGTATACGGCACTATTCATCGAAAAATAAAATTTCTTCTTTTTGTCCAAAATATCTATTCTGGATACTAGCTTTGATTGTATCCATGTTTTGATCATTCTTGAATTTTACACCACTATGATTATTTTGAGGTATTTTTGAACATGGATAAAACAAAGTACGAATCCTTAATCCTTAATCCTTGTCATTTTGTTTCACTGGATTCGTTTCTTTAAAAATATTTTTCATCATCCTCAGTCTTAAATGATGATATTATTGAATATCTTTGGCTGTGGTCAAAGATGAATGATTTTCGAAGAATATCTTTTGGTAGTAGCAAAGATGAAGCAGTGTTTAGATGAACATGACCCGGTGATGAATATCTTTGGCACAGTAGTGCAAAGATGAATATTTGATTCGGATGTATATTGATTGATGTTACAAGGATAAAAGATAGGCGATGAACTTTTAAATTCTTACATAGAAGATAGTAGTTTGCATTCTCTACTTAACTCTTCTAATGAATTATTATTTCCATTGCGAATATTGATTTAAAATTTGTTGTCTATTGTATTCTATTAGATTTTTCCTGTTGAAGACTAACGGTAATTTGTTGTATATTATCTTAGTCATAATATTCTTCTTGGGCTAGTTGAGCTCACCCTTTTCCTTTTTGTTCCATTTTTCTTCTCGGGAGGCGAGAATATAGCGAGTACAGTGAGGTATGGAATGAAGGTTTTAGAAAGAATTGTTTAGTAGTCCTCACCATTTTGTAAAATAATGTATTAATAAATGTGATGAGGATTTATTTGAGTATAGATATTGTCTAGAAGATAATATTTGTATTCAAACTCATGATTTTACTGGTTGTAATAATAAAGTTGTAGTTGTTTACATACCATGTATTGACAACTCGGAATAGGTGATGTATACCTATTTTGGGGCGCCACAAATATCCTTAATATTTGCGCTTCATCCAAAGATTTTTTCATGAAAATATTCTTACGAGCATTCTTGAATTTTACTCAACAAAGAAGTATCATGTTGACAATTTGGACGTTATTAGTTCTGAATAAATTAATTCTTGAACTTGTTTTATTGAATTCTTATATCATTGTCATCATCCTCATGTTTATATTTTTTGAAAGTCATCGTGTGGCTCAGAGTGCATAGATGGACTTGGTATGATTATATTGGGATTATTCGATTGTAATCTTGGTAGTAATGTTACAAATAATGTGGTAAAAGTCCTCGTTGGCCGTAGTTCATTGATGGATAGTTGTTGGCATGATCATGACCATTGATGAATATACGAATATCCTTGGCCCAGTAGTGCATGGATAATTTGTGGTTGTGATACTAATGAATATCCTTGGTAGTAGTCTTGGGGATGATGTGGATTATTTATTAATTTGAGTCCCGGCGATAAAAGTGATGAAAAACCTTTTAAATCATAAAAGATAGTATATTTTATTCTCTACTTGACTCTTTTAATGGATTTCTTATTTCGTTGTAGTTAAACTTGATGTCTATTGTATTTTATCAATTTAATATTGTTAAAGACTAATGATAATTTATTCTACATTATCTTAGTCATAATATTTCTTAATGGGCTAGTTGAGCTCACCCTTTCTTTCACTATTCTCTTGAAATGAGGCATGCAGGGACTAGTCGGGAAGCGGAGTGACGATCCGAGATGGTGTCTTAGTAGTCCTCACTATTCTATAAAATAGTGTGATAATAAATATAATGAGGACTTATTCGAGAGTGGATATTGTACAGAAAGACAATATTTGTATTAAAACTCTCACTGACTCTTGTTGTATATTTAAGATTGTATTTATATTACATGCCATATATTTGGCGACTCAAGATGGGTGATGTATACCTATTTTGGGGCATCACGGTTTAGTATCAAAGCTTAGGGATATGATCCCCGGGTGAGATGTGAGACAAGAACTAGGAGGGGAGGCGGGGAATTCCTTGCTAGTATGACCTACCTAAGTTTATTTGATATTTAATTGGCCGGTCAGAGTATAGGAATAATATGTGATATGTTAATTAACCCTTATTTTGTGGGAGTGTTTGAAAATGGCATCCGAGAATGTTGAGAACATCAATGGAGCACGAGGGAGGCCGTTGAGTCTCCACAGATCAATAATCGAGGATAATATGCATCGAAGGCGACAATCCTCGTGCAAACAACAACCACGGACGGATGATGAACGATGGATTTATTCGGAGGTTTTATGAAATTCATGCAACATCGAGCAAGAGCGACTTTATCCAAAATGAGGTGAAAACACTTGGCAACTCTCGGACCGGTCACCGCTAAGCGATTCAAGGAGCTAGGACCACCGGAGTTTTTTGGAAGCCAAAACCACTTAAAGCGGAGGCGTGGATAAAGCGAGATCAACAAGATATTTGATGTCTTGGGTTGATCCGAGGAGCAAAAGGTTCCTTCGCCACCTTCGTATGTTATGCGGAGGCGATTCTTGGTGGGAATCGTAAAGCGTACTCAACTGCCGCCTTGAAGATGTCTTGGGAGAAGTTTCAAGAATCGTTCAACGACAAGTACTTTCCGAAAGTATTCGTCACATGAAAGAGGTAGAGTTCATTAAACTGGAGCAAAACAACATGACCGTGTCGCAGTACGATGCCAAGTTTGTCGAGCTGCCCCGGTTTGCGTCCCATTTGGTTGATAATGAGGAGAGAATGACGCAAATGTTTCTAAGAGGTTTGAAACCCGAGATACGTCAATATCTTATCTCTTATAAACTATGTTTGTATTCATATGTTGTTAATAAGGTTCGATTATTGGAACGCGATAACGAGTTAACGAAACCAAAAGAGAGCAGCCGACAAAATGATAATACCAGTGAGAGCAGTCATCGAAGCGGTGACAACAAGCGTGGAGGGAATCTGCATGCCAGAAATGGTAACCACTTCGGTGGTAATCAGGGCCAAAACAATAAGAATGTACATTTCAAGAAGAGGAGATTCAACAATGATGGAAAGACATCAGCACTAGCACTCGTTGTGAAGGAAGGAGAACGACCACCTATTATATGCTTCAAATGTGGAGGGAGGACACATCGGTCAAAGCTGTGTGATGCTCTAGTCAAAGCATGTTATAATTGTGGAAGAGAAGGTCACTTAGCCCAATTTTGTCGTTCACCAGAAGACAAGTGTTAAACTAGGATAGAGCTTTAAAGGTAGTCCCGAAAAAGTCAAAGCCAGTAGTCTGAGGAAGAAGCGTTTATTGTGACCTCCTAGAAAACAAAGAACCCGAACGAGGTCATCACGGGTAAGCTTATCATAAACTCTAGTAAAGTCTATACCTTATTTGATACCGGTTCTATCCATTCTTCTATTTCTCCTACTTGCGCTCAACGTTTAAATTTGACTCTAGAGAAATTGATCTTTGACTTATCTGTTAAAACTCTATTGGGAGAAACCTTCATTACATCCACTGTTTATAAGTCTTGTTTAGTTCAAATCGGTACCCTCACATTACATCGATCTTATTTTATTGAAAATACTTGCATTTGGCGTAATTCTAGGGATTGATTGGTTAACTACTTATCATGCAAAATTGATTATTTTTCGTAAGGTTGTTAGCTTTCATATTCTTAAACAACCTATTATGCGAATTCAAGCAACCAAACCATTAAAATCAATCCTTTGTCATCTCAAGCCATAAAAGCTATTCGTTTATTGAAAAATGGATGTCAAGCTTTCTTAGCTCATATCACGGATCTAAACAAAAATCGTCGATTTTGAAAGATATTTCTATTGTTAATGAATTTCTCGACGTATTCCACGAAGAACTTCACGGCCTACCCCCAGTGTGAAATTGAATTTTGTATCGACCTTGAACCCAAGATACAAAACCTATTTCCAAAGCCCCATATCGAATGGCTCTATTAAACTTCAGGAGTTAAAGACCCATTGCGCAGGAATTGTTAGACATTGGCTTTATTCGACCTAGTACTTCTCCTTGGGGTGCTCATGTTCTATTCGTGAAAAAGAAAGATGGGAGTATGCGACTTTGTATTGATTATCGGGAGTTGAATCATGTCGCCATCAAAAATAGGTACCTATTTCCACGTATTGATGACGTGTTTGACCCGATTAAGGAGCCAAATTCTTTTCAAAGATTGATCTTCATTAGGTTATCACCAATTGAAGATTAGAACCGGATGACATTTCGAAGACGACTTCGAGAACTCGAATGCGGGCATTATGAATTCTAGTCATGTCTTTTGGATTGACTAATGCTCCTCTTTGCCTTCATGGATATGATGAACCGAGTATTCAAGAAATATTTGGATCACTTTATGGTCGTCTTTATTGATGACATCCTTATTTATTTCAAAAAGTAGTGAATATCATGAAAGCAACACTTAAAGTTCGATACTCAAAAGCTTTGAATATAAGCTTTATGCCAAGTTGAAGAAATGTGAGTTCGGCTTGAGGAAGTAACATTCCTTGGCACGTGGTATCAAGTCATGGAATATCTGTTGACCAATGAAAGATTGAAGCTATTCAAAGTTGGGAGCAACCTAAATCATTGATCGGCACGTAGCTTTCTCGGAACATTTGGTTATTATCGGAGATTCGTAGAAGGGTTTTCTCGAATCGCTACTCCCTTAACTCAGCTGACTCGGAAAGATATAAAATTCGGTTGGAGTGAGGAATGCGAGAAAAGTTTTCAAGAACTCAAGAAAAGACTCATTTAAAGACTGTTACGACAATACCATACGGCTCGGAGGATTTGTCATCTGATGATGTTTTGCAAAAGGGTTAGGATGTGTTCTCATGCAACATGGGAAAGTCATAGCTTTATGCCTTTTCGACAACTCAAAGAATATGAGAGGAATTATCCTACTCATGATCTAGAGTTAGCGGTTGTTGTCTCACGCACTTAAAATTTGGAGGCATTACTTGTATGGGGAGAAAGTAGAGATCTTTACGGATCATAAAAGCCTCAAATATTTCTTCACTCAAAAGGAACTCAACACGCGACAATGACGTTGGCTTGAACTATTGAAAGATTATGATCATACCATCCAATATCATCTTTGGAAAAGCAAGCGTGGTAGGCGGCGTGTATTGAGTGAAAGATCATATCTTGGTCACAAGCGCGATATTGTCAACGCAAAGGCCCATTTTATATGACTTGCAAAGGATGGAGATAGAGATAAAAACTCTAGGGACCCACGTGATGATGGCGAATATCTGAGTAGAGCAGAGCTTTAATCGATAAAGTTAAAAGTTTGCTCAAGTCTACAAACTGGAGGTGATGCATATGAGGAAGAAAGTATAAGAAGGTCTTTATCTTAGGAAGCAAGAATCGACGAAGAAGGAATACTTGAGTCAACTCGGCACTTTGTGTTCTAACGACCCTAATTTAAAGTATAAAATCATGATGGGGCGCACAACACACCGTTTGCAATCCATCACAGGAGTACCAAAATGTATCATGATCTTTGACATACATTTTGGTGGAAGAAGCGATATAATGAGGGAGATATCATTTGTTTATCTCAAGGTGTTTAACTTTGTCGGCGAGTCGAGTGGAACATCAAGTACCAAAAGGTCCATTGTAACCACTTGAAATTCCAGAATGGAAGTGGGAGCACATTACCATGGATTTCGTTACTAGTCTTCCCAAGGTTTCTCGAGGAATAGATGCTGATTTGGGTCATTGTTGATAGATTGACCAAGTCGCTCATTTCTTACCTACCTATCGAGAAACTTATACACTTGAACGTCTTGCTCGTATGTACATAAATGAGATTGTAAGATTGCATGGTATGCCAGTATCCATAGTTTCTGATCGAGATCCAAGATTCACTTCACGATTTTGGGTTAGTTTACAAAAAGCTATGAGCACAGATTTACGATTTAGTTCGGCATATCATCTTCAAACGGACGGACAATCAGATTGGACTATTCAAACTCTTGAATATTTATTAAGACTCTGCGTCCTTGATTTCAAAGGAAGTTGGGACAAGTTCTGACCATTGTTGGAGTTTTCCTACAACAACAGTTATCAAGCAAGCATTAGCATGGGTCCATTCGAAGCGTTGTATGGAAGAAAGTGTCGTTCTCCAATATGCTAGGATGAGGTGGGTGAAGCAACGTTGTTGGGACCAGAGTTGGTACGTATGAGTACGGAAAAGATTCAAAGGATCCGACAACGTATAAAAACCCTATAAGGCAAACCAAAAGAGTTATCTTTGATCTTCATCGAAAGGACGTGGAATTCGATATTGGAGATCATATGTTGTTACGTGTTGCTCTATGGAAAGGAGTTACGAGATTTGGAAAGAGAGAAAAGCTCAATCCTCCATTCATTGGCCCATTTTTAATCCTCGATCAAGTAAGGACTGTAGCCTATAGACTCGCTTTACCACCAAGTATGTCTCGTGTTCATAACGTTTTTCATATATCCATATTACGTAAATATGTGAAAGACCCAAACCACATTATTGAGTTAGAAGCGGGACGAAATAAGCGGAAGATTTAACGTATGAAGAGGTTCTTGTTCAAATCTTGGATAAGAAGGAACATATTCTACGCTCAAGGTTATCTGAGGAACCCACGATGTTGAGGAAATGACACGGGAGTTAGAATCGAAATGAAATCAAGGTATCCTTACCTCTTGACATACCGGTATGTACCCTAATTTCGAGGCAAAATTTCATAAGAAGGGGAGATTGTAAGACCCCAACTTTTATGAATGAAGATGAATTTTCTATAATTATCATTTTGGAATAAATTTGATATAATGTTATAGTTGTGGGTAATATTTATAAATTTTGCAAAAAACGCAAGTTGTTATATAATATTCGATTGGTGGGGAATATTTGTTTTAAGCAGGGGAATATTAAATGCGGCGGCACAATCATTAGTGGACCCTACGAAATTATTATCGGATTGAGAAAAGCGACAAAAATATTTTATGAAAATAACGGCGGAAGTTTTACCGTTAAGCTGTTGAAACACCGGTGTTAAAAAGAAATGCGAGAATACGCGTGGTTGCATAGTAGCACCTTGTATTGATTATTGATGCTTACGTGAAGTCACTCGGTTTTGTTCGATTATTGCTTTAGTAATTATTGCATAGTATCTTACGTTAATTGATTCAATTATTGTTGATATTTTATATTGAGATGACGAAGTTATTAATATTATTATTTGCAATATTAACGATGTCTAGAAGTTTACCGAGGAGAGGTTTGGTCACCTAATTGCTGCTTGATAGGGAGAAATTCTTATTGGAAAGCCCCTCTTTCACAGGAGCGACACAGTCGATTAATAGTGTGAATAATAATAATGATGATGAAGTTTTGTTTTATTAGTATTATTAATATAATAAAAGCAGAAAAACTTTTATATAAAAGCGAATACTTTTATAAAGTTATTCGTTTTATTAGGCTAATAGTAAAATCTTTTTATATAAAAGCGAATACTTTTATAAAGTTATTCATTTTATTAGACAATAATTAGAATATATTATATTTTATTATGCATAGTGTTTGTATAAGTGCTGCATAGTGTTTGCATAGTAAAATCTTTTTTAAAAGTTATTCGTTTTATTATATTATAAATAAAATATATTATATTTTATTGTAAACAAATCTGAATGATCCATTTAAAGTAAATCGATTTGGACCGTTCATGGATTAGTTCTTATTAGGTCCATTCTTCTATAAATAAGCTCATTCCTTCATTATTTTTACGAATTCTTTGAAACTCAGAGAGAGAAACTTTAGAGAGAATTATTCTTCTATCTTGGCGTATTTCTTTAGCGTTTAAGAAAGCTTTGGCGTAGTGCAAGTTTCTTCTCAAGTACTCTTCTTTATAAGGTAAAGGGTATTATTTTTTCATATTCATGAAGAGAACACATTATTCCATTCTTTATTATTACATTGGAATAACTTTTGTATCTCATGATCTACCCTATACTTGGTGATTTACATTGTTATTCCATTCGTTATTATTCTATTGGAATATCACATGCATGCGTTATCTGTGGGACCTAGTTTAAAATCTTTATTATTACATTGGAATATCACATACATGCATTTCTATGGGACTGGTTCCGTCTTTATTATTACGTTAGAAAATCACATGCATGCGTTTTTTTAGGACTGGTTCCGTTATTTATTATTACGTTAGAATAACTTTGTCTATCTCACAATATCGCATGCATGGTGATTTCTGTTGTTATTCCATTCTTTATTATTACATTTGGAATATCGTGTGCCGGTCATACACTTTGACACAGTTCCGATTATTTATTATTACATTGGAATAACTACATCATGCAATCTTGCATGCATGATGATTTCTTTTGTTATTCCATTCTTTATTATACTCAGTTGGTTAAAGTTTTAACTTCTATACTCCATGAAATTAGTGGAATATCATTGATATTTGCGCTTCATCCAATATCTTTTCATGGAAATATTCTTCTGAGCATTCTTGAATTTTACTCTACAAAGAAGTATCATGTTGACAATTTGGACGTTTTTAATTCCTAAATAAATTAATTCTTGAACTTGTTTTATTGAATTCTTATATCATTGTCATCATCCTTATATTTATATTTTGTTAAAAGTTATTTGTGGCCTGTAGTGCATAGATGGACTTGGTATGATTATGACCAGGGATTATTCGGTGTAATCATGATCGTAATGTTACAAATGATGTGATAAAAGTCCTCATTGGCCCGTAGTGCATTGATGGACAGTTGTTGGCATGATCATGACCATTGATGAATACACGAATATCCTTGGCCCGTAGTGCATGGATAATTTGTGGTTGTGATACTAATGAATATCCTTAGCTGTAGTGCAGGGATGATGTGGATTATTTATTAAGCCGAGTCCCAGCGATAAAAGTGATGAAAAACCTTTTAAATCATAAAAGATAGTAGATTTTATTCTCTACTTGACTCCTTTAATGGATTACTTATTCCGCTGCAGTCAAACTTGATGTTTATTGTATTTTATCAGTTTAACATTGTTGAAGACTAATGATAATTTATTCTGCATTATCTTAGTCATAATATTTCTTCTTTGGGCTAGTTGAGCTCACCTTTTCTTTCTTTGTTCTCTTGAGGAAATGAGAGCGTGGTAGGGACTAGTCGGGGAGCGGGTGAGCGGTCAGATTATAGTATTAGTAGTCCTCACTATTACATTAAATAGTGTGTTAATAAATGTAATGAGGACTTATTACGAGAGTGGATATTGTCTAGAAAACAATGTTTGTATTAAAACTCACAGCTCTCTTGTTGTATATTTAAGATTGTATTTGTATTATGTACCATGTATTTGGCGACTCAAGATGGGTGATGTATACCTATTTTGGGAGCGTCACATATTTGGATCAGTTCGTTGTTGTCTTTATTGATGACATCCTGATATATTTCAAAAGTCGTGAAGATCATGAGCACCATTTAAAGTTGGTACTCCAAAGGCTTCGTGAAAACAAGCTATATGCCAAGTTGAAGAAATGCGAGTTCTGGCTTGAGGAAGTAGCATTCCTTGGGCGCGTGGTGTCAAAACATGGAGTATCTCATTGACGTGAAGATTAAAGCAATACAAAGTTAGGAGTAAGCAAAGTCGGTGGTAGAAATGCGTAACTTTACAGGCTTAGTGGTTATTATCGGAGATTCATGGAAGGATTTTCTCGAATTGCTACTCAGATTAACTCGGTGACTCGGAAAGATACAAAATTTGTATGGGCGAGGAATGTGAGAAGAGTTTTCAAGAGCTCAAGAGGAGACTAATTTTTGCACTGTTACGACAATACAATGAAATGCGGTTCGGATGGATTTTTTATCTATAGCGATGCTTGGGCAAAAGGGTTAGGATGTGTTCTCATGCAGCGTGGGAAAGTCATAGCTTTATGCCTCACGACAACTTAAAGAATATGAGAGAAATTATCCTACTCATGATCTAGAGTTGGCGGTGATGATCGTTTCAGCGTTAAAGATCCTGGAGGCACTATCTATATGGGGAGAAAGTGAAGATATATTCAGACCATAAAAGCCTCAAATATTTCTTCACCCAAAAGAAACTCAACATGCGGCAACGACGTTGGCTCGAGCTGTTGAAATATTACGACCACACCATTCAATACCATCCTAGAAAAGCGAACGTGGTAGCTGATGTGACGCCCCCAAAATAGGTATACATCACGCATTTTGAGTCGCCAAATAAATGGTACAAAAATCAAATACAACATAATTATCAACGTAAGTGTAAAACATAAACCGAGAGTTTAAACAAGAATATTGCCTTTCTAGACAATATCCATTCCCAATGGAGTCCTCATAGAGCGATATACAAACTCAAATTAGGTCCTCATTATATTTATTATCACACTATTTAACGAGAATAGTGAGGACTACTAATGCTATCATCAGATCAGTCAACTGTTCAAACTCGTCCCGACTATATTCTCATTTCAAGAAGAACGATTGAAGAAAGGGTGAGCTCAACTAGCCCAAGAAGAAATATTATGACTAAGATAATGCGAATAAATTATCATTAGTCCTCAACAATGTTAAACCGATAAAATACAATAGACATCAAGTTTAGCTGCAATGATAAGCAATCCATTAAAAAGTCAAGTAGAGAATAAAATCTACTATCTTTTATGATTTAAAAGCGTTTTCATCAATTTTTATAAATGAGACTCGACAATAAATAATCCACATCATCCTCTTTGTGACGCCCCCAAAATAGGTATACATCACCTATTACGAGTTGTCAATACATAGTGCGAAACAACTACAACTTTATTATTACAATCAGTAAAGCTGTGAGTTTGAATACAAATATTATCTTCAGGCAACAATATCTATACTCAAATAAATCCTCATCACATTTATTGATACATTATTTTACAAAATGGTGAGGACTACTAAACAATTCTTTCTAAAACCTTCATTCCATACCCCAGGCTACGTACTTCGCTTTATATTCTCGCCTCACGAAAGAAAAATGGAACAAAAAGGAAAAGGGTGAGCTCAACTAGCCCGATAAAGAATATTATGACTAAGATAATATACAACAAATTACCGTTAGTCTTCACGGGGAAAATCTAATAGAATCTGATAGACAACAAATTTTAAATCAATATTCGCAATGAAATAATAATTCATTAGAAGAGTTAAGTAGAGAATGCAAACTACTATCTTACATGTATGAATTTAAAAGTTCATCGTCTATCTTTTATCCTTGTAACATCAATCAATATACATACGGAATCAAATATTCATCTTTGCACTCTGGGCCAAAGATATTCATCATTGGTCAGTATTCATCTAAACACTGTTCATCTTTGAACTACTGACCAAAGATATTCTTGAAATCATTCATCTTTTGCACTACTGGGCCAAAGATATTCAATAATATCATCATTTAAACCGAGGATGATGAAAATATTTTAAAAAAGCGAATCCGGTGAAACAAAATGACAAGGATTAAGGATTAAGGATTCGTACTTTGTTTTATCCATGTTCAAAAATACCTCAAAAATAATCATAGTGGTGTAAAATTCAAGAATGATCAAAACATGGATACTGATCAAAGCTAGTATCGAGAATAGATATTTTGGACAAAAAGAAGAAATTTTATTTTTAAATTGAATAGTCAAAAGTATCGTGAATAGTCAGAGTATCGTGAATAAGTAACTCGAGAACACCAAAAGATAGAAATTTCCAAAAAAACATCTTCGCATGACTTAATGAATAGTAACTCGTGAATAGTAACTCATGAATAGTAACTCATGAATAGTAACTCATGAATAGTAACTCATGAATAGTAACTTGAGCATGAAAAAGTTCCAAATTTGATAAAAGTTTCAACTAATTTTTGACATAATGATATTGAAGAAATAATATCATTTGAGAAGAAAATAACATCCCTTACCTCGAAAGATTAGTACTTACATTTGGAATCTAGGATATAGTCTTTGAAGGAACTTGCCTTAGTCTAACAATACTCAAAGTATACTCAAAATACTCACAAGAATCGCTCGATAATAGAGAGAGAAAACTTGAGTTTACGGTGTGATTTTCAATTCTAACCTAAGCACCTATTTATAGGAAATTGCTTAGAACACCAAAAAGAGAAAATTTAATAAATTAATAATATAATTATATAAATTTCCTCGCATGCCTAGAATCTAATTTCAGCCATCAAACACATGCCACATTCTAGAAAAAGTAAGAAAAAAACGTTTTCTAATTTTAAATATTTTAAACTTCCAAAAATCAATTATTTTGACTTGAACTTCAATAATTCATAATAAATAGCCCTTTTATCGGAAAATTGAATCTCGAGAATTTTTATAGGAAATTCAATTCTCTACAACTTTGCGAGAAGAAAGTTTTTCCAAATTCCAAATAGAAATTGGACAAAAGAAATCCACAAGCAGGCGATTTTACATTTATAATCAAATTTCGGTCGATAAATGGGGTCCACCAGAGCATGTTTAACATGTTTTAAACATTTATTGCAAAAAATACTCTTCCTCCTCGTATACTCATATATCCCACATTCGTTGTAAAAATATCACCATTATTATATTATTAAAATATATGATATATTTAAATGAATTATTTTATCGAGAAAAAGATAAAATTTCAATTTTCAACAATTGTCACATTAAAATTTTCTCCATCTATATCCACATAAAATCAATATTTTCCTCATCATATGAATCAATAATTAATTATTCACAAATAATATTCTGAGAATCTGATATTGATGACTGGCGGTTCGAGAAAGAGGGCTTTCAATAAAATTTCTCTTACTTCTTGGTATGATTAGGTGACCAAACCTCTCCTTAGAGCAGAACTTTTTAGACATTGCCAATAATGTTATCTAATAATATTATTAGGATAATATGAATTATTAGCCGATAATGAAAAAATCTTGTGTAATGACAATTATTGAAACAACAATGATATAAAATATCAACGCAGCAATTATTAAATCGATAAAATCTTTGAGCGATAATTCTTTGTAACCATTATTGAGTAGTGCCTTCTTACGTAAGAATCAATAATTGGTGCAATCTGAGTAATCTTAACGTGTTTTAACCAAAGTATTTTAACATAAGATTATTACTTGATAACAACTTCATTTATTATTTTTAAACAACTTATATTTGTCGTTTTTCTTCATCCAATCGCTTTTTCCATTATGGGGCCCACACATGGTCAGCTGAGTAAATCGAATATTCCCAAACGATCTGAATATTCCACGACCAAACGAATATTCCCAAACAACAATGAATATTTTATAACCACTTGCTTATTTTGAAGTATTTGCGTATTTTACCCTTAACTATCCACATTAATCAAATCAACCCTTACTATTTCAAAATAATAAATAGAAAATTAAATTTCATTAATAATAAGTTGGGGTCTTCTGACCTCCCTCCTTATGAAATTTCGTCCTCGAAATTGGCGTACGTACAGTGTTTGAAAAGGTGAGGATACCTCGCTTTCATTTCCTTTTCCAATTCCGGTCATTTCCTCTATAGCATGATTCCTCTACAAAACTTTAACTTGTGGTATGACCTTTCTTGCGTAGGACATGCTCCTTCCTATCTAAGATCTTGGTGGTACCTCCTCATACGTTAAGTCTTGAATTTATCTCGTGGGGTTCTAACTTCGATAGCGTGGTTTGGGTCTTTCACATATTCTGAAATACGGATATGTGAAACACATTATGAACACGAGACATACTCGGAGGTAACGCGAGTCTATAGGCTACATTTCCTACTCGGTCAAGAATTTGAAATGGACGATAAATCGTGGATTGAGCTTTCCTCTCTTCCCAAATCTTGTAACTCCCTTCCATGGAGCAACTTCGCAACAATACATGATCCCTACACTAAATTCCACGTCCTTTCGATGAAGATCCGCATAACTCTTTTGTCGATCTTGTCTTTGTTTGTATCGTTGTCGAATCATTTGAATCTTTTCCGTAGTCATACGCATTACTTCGAGGTCTAACAATGTTGCTTCACCCACCTCGTCCCAACATCTTTGGAGAAGCGACACTTTTCGTCCATATAATGCTTCAAATGGAGCCACACTATACTTGCACGATAGCTTTGTTGTTGTAGGAGAATTCTACCGATGGTAAATACTTATCCCAAGCGCCCTTGAAGTCTAGGACACAAAGTCTTAATAAATCTTCAAGAGTTTGAATAGTCCTTTTCGATTGTCCGTCCAGTTTGAGGATGGTATATGAACCCAGATAAATAAATCCGTGCCCATAGATTTTTGCAAGCTAACCCAAAATCTTGAAGTGAATCTTGGGTCACGATCCAAAACTATGGATCTGGGCATGCCATGCAACCTCACAATCTCATTCACGTACATACTAGCAAGGCGTTCAAGTGAATAAGTCTCCGTGTCGGCAAGAAATGAAGGACTTAGTTAATCTATCAACAATAACCCAAATAGCATTGATGCCCCGAGAAAGCCGTAGGAAGACCCAATGTGAAATCCATGGTAATGTGTTCCCACTTCCATTTCGGAATCTCAAGTGGTTGCAACGGACCCTTAGGTACTAGATGCTCCGCCTTTTTACGTTGACAAGTTAAACACATTGAGATAAACTTTGCAATCTCTCTCTTCATATTGTTCCACCAAAATGTATGTCGAAGATCACGATACATTTTAGTACTTCCAGGATGGATTGCAAATGGTGTATTGTGTGCCTCCATCATAATCTTGTACTTCAAATCAGAGTTGTTAGGAACACAAAGTCTAGAATGGACTCGAAGTATTCCTTCTTCATCAATTCCCGCTTAGGAATAGCTCCTTCTTGTACTTTCTTCTTCATACGCATCGGCTCAAGATTCGGTGGCTTGGCTGACCTTAACTTTTTCTATTAAAGTTGGCTCTGTCGTATACTTGACATCATCGCACTTTTCGTTCTCGCATATGATCTTCTACTCAACGCGTCGGCTACCACGTTCGCTTTTCGGGATGGTATTGAATAGTGTGGTCGTAGTCTTTCAATAGCTCGAGCCAGCGTCATTTGCGTGTTGAGTTCTTTTGAGTGAAGAAATATTTAAGGCTTTTATGGTGCAGAATATATCTCCACTTTCTCCCGTATAGATAGTGCCTCCATATCTTTAGTGCAGCTTGCTTTGCATGACTCTAGATCATGAGTAGGATAATTCCTCTCATACTCTTTAAGTTGTCGCGAGGCATAAGCTATGACTTTCCCACGTTGCATGAGAACACATCCTAACCCTTTGCGAAGCATCATTTGTAGATAACAAATCCATCCAAGAACCGGATGGTATTGTTAGAAACAGTCTTAGAAATAAGTCTCCTCTTAAGCTCTTGGAAACTTTTCTCGCATTCTTCGCTCCAAATGAATTTTGTATCCTTAGAGTTAAATTTGAGTTAATGGAGTAGCGATTAGAAAACCCTTCCACGAATCTCCGATAATAACCAATTAAGCCCAAAAGCTCGTGACTTGATCATCGACTCGGTTGTTCCCAACTTTGTATTGCTTCAATCTTGGCCGGATCAGCGAGATACTCCATGTTTTGACACCACGTGCCCAAGGAATGCTACTTCCTCAAGCGAACTCGTATTTCTTTAATTTGGCATATAGTTTGTTTTCACGAAGCCTTTGGAGTACCGACTTCAAATGGTGCTCATGATCTTCACGACTTTTGGAATATATAAGGATGTCATCAATAAAACAACAACAAAGCTGATCCAAATATTCCTTGAATACTCGGTTCATCATATCCATGAAAGCGCGAGGAGCATTAGTCGATCAGAAAGACATGACTAAGAATTCATAATGCCCGTCTTAGGAGTTTAAAGGCGGTCTTTGGAATATCCTCGATTCTAATCTTGGTGATGATATCGAGCGAAGATCGATTTTTGAAAAGAATTGTGCCCTTGCTTACGGTTGGTCAAACAAGTCATCAATACGAGGTGAGGATACCTATTCTTGATGGTGACATGGTTCAATTCCGATAGTCAATACAAAGTCGCATACTCCGTCTTTCTTCTTTACAAATAAAGCAGGAGCACCCCAAGGAGATGTCTTGGGGCCAGAATGAAACCGATGTCCAACAATTCACTGTAGTTGGACCTTTAACTCCTAAAGTTCAATAGGAGCCATTCGATATAGGGTTTTAGAAATGGGCTTTGTGCGGGTTCAAGATCAATAAAGAATTCAACTTCACGTTACGGGGTAGACACGGAATTTCTTGAAATCGTCAGGAAAGTCGATAACAACAGGAATATTATTCAAATTTGGCGTGTCTTTATTCAAATCCATAACATGGGCTAAGAAAGCTTGACATCCGTTTTTCAATAAGCGAATAGCTTTATGATTAGATATGAGCGGTGATTGATTTTAATGGTTTAGTTGCTTGAATTAAATACAACGAGGTTGGTTAGGAATATGAAAACTAATGACCTTACGAAAACAATCAATTTTGGCATGATGAGTAGTTAACCAATCAATCCTAAAATCACATCAAAAGCAAGTATCTTTAAAGAGATAAGGTCAACGAGGTAAGGTGATGGTGCCAACTTGAATCAAACAAGATTTATAAATAGTGGATGTGATGAAAGTTTCTCTAACGGAGTTTCCACGAGATAGGTCAAAGTCTAATTTCTCCGAGTCGAGTTTAAGCGTTGAGCACATGCGGGAGAGATAAATGAATGGGTAGCACCAAAGTATCAAGTAAGGTATAAACTTGTAAGAATTTATAAATAGCTTACCGTGATCACCTCGTTTGGGTTCTCGCATTATGACCGATCCACAACAAATGCTCTTCCGGAATTGTTGACTTTGACTTTTACGGGACGATCTTTTTGAGTCGTCGTCCCCATTGAACTAGGTTTCGCTCTTTGTACAATCTCGGCGATATGTCCTTCCTTTCCACAATTATAGCATACCTTGAAGCAGTGGTAGGCGGTTTGACCGATATGTCCCTCTTTTCCGCATTTGTAGCATATATGGCCGGTGGTCGTTCTCCTCCCTTAGAACCGATTCTTTAAAGACCGCATCGTCTTCACATAGTCGTTGTTAAATCTCCTCTTTTAAAATCTCCTCGACTCGCTTCTTTATTTTATTTTCATGGCCATGATTACCACCGAGTGGTTACCATTTTCTGTCGTCGTCATTTCTTTCTCATGAGTTATCATTATTCATTATTTGCTATCTACGATCACGATCTGGTTGTGGTCCCTCGATCTGGTAGTACTCGTTATCTCGCTCTAATAATTGAGCCACATTTTACAACATCTGAATAGAGAGAAAATTTATGAGAAATGAGATCTTGGCGTATCTTAGGGTTTCAAACCTCTAAGAAACATCCGTCATAAATACGTTCCTCATCCTCCACCAAATGAGGTGCAAACACGGATAACTCTGTAAACTTTGCCTCGTCTTTGAGACAAATCGTGTTGTAAGACCAGAAATTTTTAAATAAAAAGGAATTTCCTTTATTTATTATTTTGAAATAGTAAGGGTTGATTTGATTAATGTGGATAGTTAAGGGTTAAATACATAAATATTTCAAAATAAGCAAGTGGTTATAAAATATTCATTGTTGTCGGGGAATATTCGTTTGGTCGTGGAATATTAAATCTTTGTCGGGGAATATTAAATGCGACAATGGCCTTTGACCATGTGGGCCCCATAACTGGAAAGCGATTGGATGAGGAAAGCGATAAATATAAGTTGGTTAAAAATACTTGGCGTAGTTATTCTGAATTAAGATTGTTGGAATACCGGTGGTTAAAATACGATGTCTGGCGTGGTTGCACAAAGATGCACTGCGGTATTGCGATATTGTTGAATTATTGATCCTTACGTAAGAAGGCACTACTCAATAATTTTCACGATGAATTCTTATTCGATATTTTATTTTATTGATTCGATAATTCTTTGCGTTGATATTTTATATTATTCTTTGTTCGATAATTGTCCTTTGCACATTATCTCCATTATCGGATCGATAATTCATATTATTTGAATAATATTATTAGATAGCATTATTGGCAATGTCTAGAAAGTTACATCGAGGAGAGGTTTGGTCACCTAATTGCGGCGGCGATGAGGAGAAATCCTTATCGAAAGCCCCTCTTTCTGAGGAGCGGCTTTGGTTGTCATAAATGTGATTACGTAATATTATTTGTGAATAATTAATTATTGATTCATATGATAAGAAAATATTTATTTTATGTGGATATAAATGATGGATTTATTTATGTGGTTATAAATGAAGAAATTATTGTTGAGGTGTTTTATCGAGTATTTTACCATATTGGAGGTATTAAAAATTAAATCGGGGTTTTGAGATATATTGCGGGGGTTATAATTTTTTAATCCGTAGTTGGATTAATGGTAATTTTGGGTATATTATACATACATAAGTTGAGTATATGTCCACAAATTTTGAGCGTTAAAATTCACGAATGATTTGTTATGAATTTTAAGAGGTGTCCGATTCGAAAATTAGGTTTATAATTGATTTTGGTGGAAAATTCTAGAATTGAGTGGGCCCCACTTGTGGTTGGTGAAGAAATGTGCTGAATTTTATTTCAAATGTGGTGGTGGCAATAGTAGCGAGTAAAAAGCCATCAGTGGCTTGGTCAAGTGCGCTTGGTGGCTAACATTTTCCTATAAATAGAGAATTTAAGTTAGAATTGAAATCACCGTAAAAACAAGTTTTCTCTCTTTCTCTCTATATTATTGAGTGTATTTTGTGAGTATTTAGATATTTTGAGAGTTCTTTTTCAGTACAAGTTTCATTCAAACATCACTTGAGCCTTTCCTTAGAAATCTTGATTCTTTGAGGTAAGGGATATTATTTTTTTTAATGATATTATTTCTTGATATCATTTATCTTTGAAATGTTGATCGATGTTTTATCAAATTTGGAACTTTTTTTCATGTCGAGGTTCTTATTCATGAGTTCTTATTCACGAGTTCTTATTCATGAGTTCTTATTCACGAGTTCTATATTCAAGTACTTATTCATGAAGCGTGAAGATGTTTTTGTGGAATTTCTATCTTTTGGTGTCGGATTTACTATTCATGTATACGGTCTTATTCACGATATCTGACACTATTCACGATATCTGACACTATTCACCAAAAATAAAATTTCTTCTTTTTATCCAAAACATCTATTTTGGATCTAGCTTTGATTGTATCCATGTTTTGATCATTCTTGAATTTTACACCACTTGTGATTATTTTTGGGGTATTGTTGGACATGGATAAAACAAAGTACGAATCCTTAATCCTTAATCCTTGTCATTTTGTTTCCTTTGGATTCGATTCTTTTAAAAATATTTTCATCATCCTCGGTCTTAAATGATGATATTATTGAATATCTTTGGCACGTAGTGCAAAGATGAATGATTTCTGAAGAATATCTTTGGCTTTGTAGTGCAAAGATGAACATGTGTTGAGATGAACATGATCGATGATTAATATCTTTGGCACATGTAGTGCAAAAGATGAGCAGTGTTTAAATGAACAATTAAGTGATGAATATCTTTGGCTGTAGTGCAAAGATGAATATTTGATTCGGATGTATATTGATTGTTGTTACGGGGATAAAAGATGAGCGATGAACTTTTAAATTCATACATAGAAGATAGTAGTTTGCATTCTCTATTTAACTCTTCTAATGAATTATTATTTCATTGCGAATATTGATTGAAAATTTGTTATACATTGTATTCTATTAAATTTTTTCCTGTTGAAGACTAACGATAATTTGTTGTGTATTATCTTAGTCGTAATATTCTTCTTTCTTGAGCTAGTTGAGCTCACCCTTTTCCTTTTTGTTCCATTCTTCTCGGGAGGCGAGAATATAGCGAGATGCGAGTCTGGGGTATGGAATGAAGGTTTTAGAAAGGATTGTTTAGTAGTCCTCACCATTTTTGTAAAATAATGTATCGATAAATGTGATGAGGATTTATGTGAGTATAAATATTATACAGAAGATAATATTTGTATTTAAACTCACGATTTTCTTGTTGTAATAATAAAGTTGTAGTTGTTTACTGTACCATGTATTGACAACTCGAATGGGTGATGTATACCTATTTTGGGGGCGTCACGGTTGGTATCGAGCTTAGGATATGATCTCTGGCGGAGATCGGGGAATAGAACTAGGAGGGGAGGCGAGTAAATCCTTCGCTAGTGTGTCTACCTAAGCTTATTTGTTAGTTAGTCAATATATATAGGATATTATGTGATATATTGATTTCCTTAATTAACCCTTGTTTTATGCGGTATTTGAGAATGTCGATTGAGAATATTAACGATTGGAGTAAATGAGACCGTGGAGATGCTGTGATTTTACCAACGAGGAGAGCGTCTGCAACAGTGGCAATGTTCCTCCATGAATAACACTTTGGCGGATGATGATGAGAGAGGATGTTTAGAAGCTTTTTGCGATTTCATGCAAAATCGACGAGGAGACTCGTGTTCAAAATCTGAGGAGAAATGATAGCGATTCACGGGTTGTCACGTGGCTTGAGTTCAAAGAGTTGGGACCACGAATTTAAGGGAAAGCCGATCCGATCATGGCGTGAAACATGGGTCAAACAAATTACCAAGATATTCGATGTCTTGGGATGCACGGAGAACGAAGGTTCCATTCGCCACCTTTATGTTAAAGTGGCGAAGCAGATTTCATCTGGTGGGAGTGCGTGAAGCGTACCCATCGAGCCTTTTCGGCGTATGTCTTGGGAGGCGTTTCAGAGACTATTTAATGACAAATACTTTCACGAAAGTGTTCGTCATATGAAGGAAGTGGAGTTTATTATTGGACCGAGCGAACAACATGGCGGTGTCTCGATGACGAGGCAAAGTTTGTAGAGTTATCGGTTTGCACCTCATTTGGTGGAGAATGAGGAACGATGACGCGGATGTTTCTTAGAGGTTTGAAACCGTGATACGTCGGTATCTCATTCTCATAAACTTTCTCTTTATTCAGAGATGTTATAAAATGAGGCTCAATTATTAGAGGCGAGATAACGAATACGGTCAGTTGAGGACCACAACCAGGATCGCGTACCGAGATAGCAGTCAGCAGAATAATGATAACTGCGGAGAAAAGCAGGATGACGAAATGGTAACCACTCTGGTGGTAATCATGGTCGTGAAAATGAAGAAGCGAGTCGGGAGGAGATTTAAAAGAGGAGATTTAACAACGACTATGTGAAGAAGGCAGCGGTCTTGCGTGAAAGAATCGGGTTCTAAGGAGGAGAAGCGACCACCGGTTATATGCTACAAATGCGAAAAAAGAGGACATATCGGTCAAGCGCCCACAACAGTTCAAGGTATGCTATAGTTGTGGAAAGGAAGGACATATCGCTTCGAGATTAGACGCAGAGCGAAACCTAGTTCAATGAGAGACGGTGACTCGAAAAGATCGTCGTAAAAGTCAAAGTCAACGATTAGGAAGAGGCGTTTGTTGTATTTGGTCATAATCGAGGAACCCAAACGAGGTGATCACGGGTAAGCTATTTATAAATTCTTGCGAAGTTTATACCTTACTTGATACCGGTGCTACCCATTCATTTATCTCTCTGCATGTGCTCAACGTTTAAACTTGACTCGGAGAAATTAGACTTTGATCTATCTCGTGGAAACTCCGTTAGAGAAACTTTCATCACATCCATTGTTTATAAATCTTGTTTGATTCAAGTTGGCACCATCCTTTGTGCGCCCCCAAAATAGGTATACATCACCCATTACGAGTTGTCAATACATGGTACGAAACAACTACAACTTTATTATTACAACAAATAAAGCGTGAGTTTAAATACAAATATTATCTTCTGACAATATTTATACTCACATAAATCCTCATCACATTTATTGATACAATATTTTACAAAATGGTGAGGACTACTAAACAATCCTTTCTAAAACCTTCATTCCATACCCAAACTCGCATCGCTATATATCTCGCCTCCCGAGAAGAATGGAACAAAAGGAAAAGGGTGAGCTCAACTAGCTCGATAAAGAATATTATGACTAAGATAATATACAACAAATTATCGTTAGTCTTCAACAGGAAAAATTTAATAGAATACAATAGACAACAAATTTTCAATCAATATTCGCTTAATGAAATAATAATTCATTAGAAGAGTTAAGTAGAGAATGCAAACTACTATCTTCTATGTATGAATTTAAAAGTTCATCGCTCATCTTTTATCCTGTAATAACAATCAATATACATCTCGAATCAAATATTCATCTTTGCACTATGTGCCAAAGATATTCATCATTGGTCATGTTCATTTAAACACTGCTCATCTTTGCACTAAAGGCCAAAGATATTATCGATCGTACTATGTTCATCTCAACACTGCTCATCTTTTGCACTGTGCCAAAGATATTCTTCAGAATCATTCATCTTTGCACTACAAAAGCCAAAGATATTCAATAACATCATCATTTAAGACTGAGGATGATGAAAAATATTTTTAAAGAACGAATCCAGTGAAACAAAATGACAAGGATTAAGGATTAAGGATTCGTACTTTGTTTTATCCAAGTCCAACAATACCCCAAAAATAATCACAGTGGTGTAAAATTCAAGAATGATCAAAACATGGATACAATCAAAGCTAGTATCCAAAATAGATGTTTTGGACAAAAAGAAGAAATTTTATTTTTTGGTGAATAAGGCCAGATACGTGAATAGTGCTGATATCGTGAATAGTGCCGATATCGTGAATAAGATCAGATACATGAATAGTAAATCCGACACCAAAAGATAGAAATTCCACAAAAACATCTTCACGCTTAGCGTTAATAGTACTCGTGAATAGTAAATCGTGAATAGTAACTCATGAATAGTAACTCGTGAATAAGTAACTCATGAATAGTAACCCCGACATGAAAAAGTTCCAAATTTGATAAAAAGTACCAACCAATATTTCAAAGATAATGATATTGAAGAATTAATATCATTTGAGAAGAAAATAACATCCCTTACCTCAAAGAATCAAGATTTCTTGGAAGGAAAGGTCAAGTGATGTTGAATGAAACTTGATCTTAATAAAGAACTCTCAAAGTATCTAAATACTCACAAAATACGCTCAATAATATAGAGAGAGAAAGAGAAAACTTTGTTTTCGGTGTGATTTTCAATTCTAACTTAGCCCTCTATTTATAGGAAAATGTTAGCCCACCAAGCAGACTTGACCGCCACCGATGGCTTTTACTCGCTACTATTGCCACCCACCACATTTGAAATAAAATTCAGCACATTTCTTCACCAACCACAAGTGGGCCCACTCAATTCTAGAATTTTCCACCAAAATCAATTATAACCCTAATTTAAAGAATCGGACACCTCTTAAAATTCATAACAAATCATTCGTGCATTTTTAACGGTTCAAAATTTGTGGACATATACTCAACTTATGTATGTATAACATACCCAAAATTACTACAATCCAATTCGATCGGATTAAAAATTATAATCCCCATAATATATCTCAAAACCCACGATTTAATTTTTTAATACCTCCAACGGTAAAATAATCGATAAAACACCTCAACAATAATTTCTTCATTTATAACCACATAAATAAATCCATCATTTATATCCACATAAAATAAATATTTCTTTATCATATGAATCAATAATTAATTATTCACAAATAATATTACGTAATCACAATTATGACAACCAAAGCCGTTCCCAGAAAGAGGGGGCTTTCAGATAAGGATTTCTCTCATCTTGGCGTAGCGCAATTAGGTGACCAAACCTCTCCTCGATGTAACTTTCTAGACATTGCCAATAATGCTATCTAATAATATTATTTAAATAATATGAATTATTGATCCGATAATGGAGATAATGTAAGTGACAATTATCGAACAACAATAATATAAAATATCAACGCAAAGAATTATTGAATCAATAAAATAAAATATTGACAAGAAACTCACTGTGAAAATTATTGAGTAGTGCCTTCTTCTTCGTAAGGATCAATAATTCAACAATACTGCAATACCGCAAAGCCATCTTTGTGCAACCACGCCAGACATCGTATTTTAACCACCGGTATTCCAACGGTCTTAACGGTAAATAACTACGTACCGTTATTTTTAACCAACTTATATTTGTCGTTTTCTTCATCCAATCGCTTTCCGTTATGGGGCCCACACACGGTTGTATTCGTCGTCATGCGAATATTCACAAAGCATCTGAATATTCCACGACCAAAACGAATATTCCCGACAAAATGAATATTTTATAACCACTTGCTTATTTTGAAATATTTGCGTATTTAACCCTTAACTATCCACATTAATCAAATCAACCCTTACTATTTCAAAATAATAAATAAAGGAAATTCCTTTTTATTTAAAAAAATTTCGGTCTTACAATCACCTTACCATTGACCTTATCTCTTTAAAGATACTTGCTTTTGATGTGATTTTAGGGATTGATTGGTTAACTACTCATCACGCCAAAATTGATTGTTTTCGTAAGGTTGTTAGTTTTCATATTCCTAACCAACCCGTTGTATTTAATTCAAGCAACTAAACCATTAAAATCAATCACCGTCATATCTAATCATAAAAGCTATTCGTTTATTGAAAACGGATGTCAAGCTTTCTTAGCCCATGTTATGGATTTGAATAAAGACACGTCAAATTTGAATAATATTCTGTTGTTATTGACTTTCCGACGTATTTCTGAAGAACTTCCTGGCTCACCCCGTAACGTGAAGTTGAATTCTTTATTGATCTTGAACCCGTACAAAGCCCATTTCTAAAACCCCATATCGAATGGCTCTATTGAACTTCGGGAGTTAAAGGTCCAACTCTGTGAATTGTTGGACATCGGTTTCATTCGCCCTAAGACATCTCCTTGGGGTGCTCTGTTTTATTTGTAAAAAAGAAAGACGGAGTATGCGACTTTGTATCGACTATCGGAATTGAACCATGTCACCATCAAGAATAGGTATCCTCACCTCGTATTGATGACTTGTTTGACCCGATTGCGAGGGCACAATTCTTTTCAAAAATCGATCTTCGTTCGGATATCATCAAATTTGAAAATTAGGCGAGGATATTCCAAAGACCGCCTTCGAACTCCCAGATGGGCATTATGAATTTTTAGTCATGTCTTTCGGACTAACTAATGCTCCTGCGGCTTTCATGGATATGATGAACCGAGTATTCAAGGAATATTTGGATCGATTCGTTGTTGTCTTTATTGATGACATCCTTATATATTCCAAAAGTCGTGAAGATCATGAGCACCATTTGAAAGTCGGTACTCCAAAGGCTTCGTGAAAACCAACTATATGCCAAATTGAAGAAATGCGAGTTCGGCGAGGAAGTAGCATTTCTTGGGCATCAGTGTCAAAACATGGAGTATCTGTTGATCCGCCAAGATTGAAGCAATACAAAGTTGGGAGCAACCAAGTCGGTGATCAAGCACGTAGCTTTTTGGGCTTACTGGTTATTATCGGAGATTCGTGGAAGGGTTTTCTCGAATCGCTACTCCATTAACTCGCCTAACTCGGAAGGATACAAAATTCGTTTGGAGCGAAGAATGCGAGAAAAGTTTCCAAGAGCTTAAGAGGAGACTTATTTCTAAGACTGTTCTAACAATACCATCCGGTTGGATGGATTTGTTATCTCTGACGATGCTTGTGCAAAGGGTTAGGATGTGTTCTCATGCAACGTGGGAAAGTCATAGCCTATGCCTCGCAACAACTTAAAGAGTATGAGAGGAATTATCCTACTCATGATCTAGAGTCAGCGCAATAATCGTTGCGCTTAAAGATATGGAGGCACTATCTATATGGGGAGAAAGTGGAGATATATTCGGATCATAAAAGCCTTAAATATTTTTTCACTCAAAAAGAACTCAACATGCGGCAAAATGACGTTGGCTCGAGCTATTGAAAGACTACGACCACACTATTCAATACCATCCCGGTAAAGCGAACGTGGTAGGTGACGCGATCGAGTAGAAGATCATATGCGAACGAAAGTGCGATGATGTCAGTATATACGACAGAGCCAACTTTAATAGAAAAGTTAAGGTTGCTCAAGCCCACGTAACCAGAGTATGGCGCGTATGAAGAAGAAAGTACAAGAAGGAGCTATTCCTAAGCGAGAATTGATGAAGAAGGAATACTTGAGTCCACTCTAGACTTTGTGTTCCTAACGACTCGATTTGAAGTACAAGATTATGATGGAGGCACACAATACACCATTTGCAATCCATCTGGAAGTACTAAAATGTATCGTGATCTTGACATACATTTTGGTGGAATAATATGAAGAGAGAGATTGCAAAGTTTATCTCGATGTGTTTAACTCTTAACGTGTAAAGCGGACCATCTAGTACCTAAGGGTCCGTTGCAACCACTTGAGATAGGAATGGAAGTGGGGAACACATTACCATGGATTTCGTTTACGGGTCTTCCTACGGTTTCTCAAGGCATCAATGCTATTTGGGTTATTGTTGATAGATTAACCAAGTCCGCTTCATTTCTTGCCGACACGGAGACTTATTCTCTTGAACGCCTTTGCTAGTATATACGTAAATGAGATCGTGAGGTTGCATGGCATGCTGTATCCATAGTTTCGGATCGTGACCCAAGATTCACTTCAAGATTTTGGGTTAGCTTGCAAAAAGCTATGGGCACGGATTTGCGATTTAGTTTGGCATACCATCCCCAAACCGGATTTTGGACAATCGAGAGGACTATTCAAACTCTTGAAGATTTATTAAGACTCGTGTCCTAGACTTCAAGGGTAGTTGGGATAAGTATTTACCATTGGTGGAATTCTCCTACAACAACAGCTTATCGTGCAAGTATAGGTGTGGCTCCATTCAAGCATTATATGGACGAAAATGTCGTTCTCCAATATGTTGGGATGAGGTGGGTGAAGCAACATTGTTGGGACCCGAAAGTTAAGACGTATGACTCACCGAAAAGATCCAAATGATTCGACAACGATACAAACGGCACAAGATCGACAAAAGAGTTATGCGGATCTTCATCGAAAGGACGTGGAATTTAATGTGGGGATCGTGTATTATTACGAAGTTGCTTCCAATGGAAGGAGTTACAAGATTTGGGGAAGAGAGGAAAGCTCAATCCACGATTTATTGGTCCATTTCAAATTCTTGACCCGAGTAGGAAATGTAGCCTATAGACTTGCGTTACCTCCGAGTATGTCTCGTGTTCATAATGTGTTTCACATATCCGTACTTCAGTAAATATGTGAAAGACCCGAACCACGTTATTGAAGTTAGAAACGGACGAGATAGCCAAGACTTAACGTATGAGGAGGTACCTATCAAGATCTTGGATAGGAAGGAGCATGTCCTACGCCAAGAAAGGTCATACCACAAGTTAAAGTTTTGTGGAGGAATCATGCTATAGAGAAATGACACGGGAATTGGAAACGGAAATGAAAGCGAGGTATCCTCACCTTTTCAAACACTGTGTACGTCACGTCAATTTCGAGGACGAAATTTCATAAGGAGGGAGGTTGTAAGACCTCAAATTTTTAATTAAAAGGAATTTCCTTTATTTATTATTTTGAAATAGTAAGGGTTGATTTGATTAATGTGGATAGTTAAGGGTTAAATACGCAAATATTTCAAAATAAACAAGTGGTTATAAAATATTCATTGTTGTCGGGAATATTCGTTTGGTCGTGGAATATTAGATCGTCGGGAATATTAAATACGACCAGTATGACCATGTGGGCCCCATAACGGAAAAAGCGATTGGATGAGGAAAACGACAAATATAAGTTGGTTAAAAATAACTTGCAGTAGTTGTTACCAGTTAAGATCGTTGGAATACCGGTGGTTAAAATATAGTAATACGCGTGGTCGCATAAAGAAGACACCTGTGACGCAGATTGTTGAATTATTGATCCTTACGTAAGAAGGCACTACTCAATAATTTTCACAAGAGTTATCGTTCAATATTTTATTTTATTGATTCAATAATTTTTGCGTTGATATTTTATATTATCATTTTGTTCAATAATTGTCACTTTGCACATTATCTCCATTATCGGATCAATAATTCATATTATTTGAATAATATTATTAGATAGCATTATTGGCAATGTCTAGAAAGTTACATCAAGGAGAGGTTTGGTCACCTAATCAAGCGCCACCAAGAAGGAGAAATCCTTATCTGAAAGCCCCTCTTTCTCGGAACTACCGGTCATTATAAATGTGATTTCGTAATATTATTTGTGAATAATTAATTATTGATTCATATGATAAGAAAATATTTATTTTATGTGGATATAAATGATGGATTTATTTATGTGGTTATAAATGAAGAAATTATTGTTGAGGTGTTTTATCAATATTTTACCATATTGGAGGTATTAAAATTAAATCGTGGTTTTGAGATATATCATGGGGTTATAATTTTTAATCCGACCGTTGGATTGTGGTAATTTTTGGGTATGTTATACATACATAAGTTGAGTATATGTCCACAAATTTTGAACCGTTAAAAATTCACGAATGATTTGTTATGAATTTTAAGAGGTGTCTGATCTGAAAATTAGGTTTATAATTGATTTTGGTGGAAAATTCTAGAATTGAGGGCCCCACTTGTGGTTGGTGAAGAAATGTGCTGAATTTTATTTCAAATGTGGTGGGTGGCAATAGTAGCGTGTAAAGCCATCGTGTAAAGAGTCAAGTCTCGCTTCGGTAGGGCTAACATTTTCCTATAAATAGAGGGCTAAGTTAGAATTGAAAATCACACCGTAAAACAAAGTTTTCTTCTTTTCTCTCTATATTATTGAGTGTATTTTGTGAGTATTTAGATATTTTGAGAGTTCTTTGTCAAGTATAAGTTTCATTCAAAGATCACTTGAGCCTTTCCTTGAAAGTAATCGATTCTTTGAGGTAAGGGATATTATTTTTTTTAATGATATTATTTCTTCAATATCATTATCTTTGAAATGTTGATCGATGTTTTTATCAAATTTGGAACTTTTTCATGTCGAGGTTACTATTCATGAGTTCTTATTCACGAGTTACTATTCATGAGTTTCTTATTCACGAAGTTACTATTCACGAAAGTACTATTCATGAAGCGTGAAGATGTTTTTTTGTGGAATTTCTATCTTTTGGTGTCGGATTTACTATTCATGTATCGGTGCACTTATTCACAAGACTATTCACGATATCACAGATTATTCACGATATCTTGCACTATTCACCAAAAATAAAATTTCTTCTTTTTATCCAAAACATCTATTTTGGATACTAGCTTTGATTGTATCCATGTTTTGATCATTCTTGAATTTTACACCACTGTGATTATTTTTGGGGTATTGTTGGACATGGATAAAACAAAGTACGAATCCTTAATCCTTAATCCTTGTCATTTTGTTTCATTGGATTCGTTTCTTTAAAATATTTTCATCATCCTCGCCTTAAATGATGATATTATTGAATATCTTTGGCTGTGTAGTGCAAAGATGAATGATTTCTGAAGAATATCTTTGGCTGTAGTGCAAAAGATGAACATGTGTTGAGATGAACATACGACCGATCGATTAATATCTTTGGCTGTAGTGCAAAGATGAGCAGTGTTTAAATGAACATGACACGGTGATGAATATCTTTGGCCCACTGAAAGTGCAAAGATGAATATTTGATTCGGATGTATATTGATTGTTATTTACGGGGATAAAAGATGAGCGATGAACTTTTAAATTCATACATAGAAGATAGTAGTTTGCATTCTCTATTTAACTCTTCTAATGAATTATTATTTCATTGCTGCGAATATTGATTGAAAATTTGTTGTCTATTGTATTCTATTAAATTTTTCCCGTTGAAGACTAACGATAATTTGTTGTGTATTATCTTAGTCATAATATTCTTTCTTGAGCTAGTTGAGCTCACCCTTTTCCTTTTTGTTCCATTCTTTCTCGGGAGGCGAGAATATAGCGAGTACAAGTCGGGATATGGAATGAAGGTTTTAGAAAGGATTGTTTAGTAGTCCTCACCATTTTGTAAAATAATGTATCAATAAATGTGATGAGGATTTATGTGAGTATAAATATTATCAGAAGATAATATTTGTATTTAAACTCACAATTTTATTGTTGTAATAATAAAGTTGTAGTTGTTTCGTACTCATGTATTGACAACTCGAATGGGTGATGTATACCTATTTTGGGGCGTCACACATGTTGTTTTGTTCAATCGATGAACTCCACTTCCTTCATATGATTTAACACTTTCGGAAAGTATTTGTCATTAAATAGTCTCTCAAACGCTTCCCAAGACATGCCGAAATGCGGTTTGGATGGGTACGCTTCATGACTCCACCAAGAGTCTCCCTCGCCATACGGAACATAAAGGTGGCGAATGGAACCTTCGTTCTTCGTGCATCCCAAGACATCGAATATCTTGGTAATTTGTTTGACCCATGTTTCCGCCATGATCGGATCTCGGCTTTCCCTTAAATTCGTGGTCCCAACTCTTTGAATCTGCTTCATTTGTGACAACCCGTGAATTGCTATCATTTCTCTCCTATATTTTGAACACGAGTCTCCCTCGCTCGATTTTGCATGAATCGCTAAAAAGCTTCTAAACATCCCATCGTTCATCATCTCGCCAATTGGTGTTGTTCACGGGAGGAACATTGTCACTGTTGACACGTTCTCCTCGTTGGTGAGTACAAAGCGTCTCCACGGTCTCATTTCCATTGTTAATATTCTCATCGACATTCTCAAATCATGTCATAAAACAAGGGTTAATTAAGGAAATCAATATATCACATAATATCCTTATATATCTTGACCAACTAAAAAATAAGCTTAGGTAGGACACACTCAGCGAAGGATTTACTCGCTCTCCCTCCTAGTTCTATTCCCGATCTCCGTAGGAGAGATCATATCCTAAGCTCGATACCAACTGTGACGCCCCAAAATAGGTATACATCACCTATTACGAGTTGTCAATACATGGCATGTAAACAACTACAACTTTATTATTACAATCAGAAAGCTGTGAGTTTGAATACAAATATTATCTTCAGATAATATCTATACTCAAATAAATCCTCATCACATTTATTGATACATTATTTTACAAAAATGGTGAGGACTACTAAACAATTCTTTCTAAAACCTTCATTCCATACCCCGACTCGCATTTCGCTATATTCTCGCCTCCCGAGAAGAAAAATGGAACAAAAAGGAAAAGGGTGAGCTCAACTAGCCCAAGAAAGAAGAATATTGACTAAGATAATATACAACAAATTACCGTTAGTCTTCAACAGAAAAATCTAATAGAATACAATAGACAACAAATTTTAAATCAATATTCGCAATGAAATAATAATTCATTAGAAGAGTTAAGTAGAGAATGCAAACTACTATCTTCTATGTATGAATTTAAAAGTTCATCGCTCATCTTTTATCCTTGTAACATCAATCAATATACATCCGAATCAAATATTCATCTTTGCACTATGTGCCAAAGATATTCATCGATTGGTCATGTTCATCTAAACACTGCTCATCTTGCACTACGACCAAAGATATTCTTCAGAAATCATTCATCTTTGACCACAGCCAAAGATATTCAATAATATCATCATTTAAGACCGAGGATGATGAAAAATATTTTTTAAAGAAACGAATTTTGAAAAAAAATGACAAGGATTAAGGATTAAGGATTCGTGATTTTGTTTTATCCATGTTCAAAAATACCAAAAAATAATCATAGTGGTGTAAAATTCAAGAATGATCAAAACATGGATACAATCAAAGCTAGTATCCGTAATAGATATTTTGGACAAAAGAAGAAATTTTATTTTTCTATGAATAGTGTCAGATATCGTGAATAAGGCCAGATAATGAATAGTAATCTGGACACCAAAAAAGATAGAAATTTCCAAAAAACATCTTCATCACGCTTCACTTAATAAGACTCGTGAATAAGAATCGTGAATAAGAACTCATGAATAAGAACTCATGAATAAGAACTTGAATACATGAAAAGTTCTAAATTTGATAAAAAGTTTCAACTAATTTTTTTCAAAGATAATGATATTGAAGAAATAATATCATTTGAGAAGAAAATAACATCCCTTACCTCGAAAAGATTAAGACTTCTAAATTTGGAATACCGGATATATAGTTTCAAGGAACTTGCACCGCCTAACAATACTCAAAGTATACTCAAAATACTCACAAGAATACGCCGATAATATAGAGAGAAAACTTCAGTTTCGGTGTGATTTTCAATTCTAACCCAAGACCCTATTTATAGAAATTGCTTTAGAACACCAAAAAGCAGAAAATTTAATAAATTAATAATATAATTATATAAATTTCCTACGCATGCCTAGAATCTAATTTCAGCCATCAAACACATGCCACATTCTAGAAAAAGTAAGAAAAACGTTTTTCTAATTTTAAATATTTTAAACTTCCAAAAATCAATTATTTAGACTTGAACTTCAATAATTCATAATAAATAGCCCTTTCATCAGAAAATTGAATCTCGAGAATTTTTATAGGAAATTCAATTCTCTACAACTTTGCGTAGGAAGAAAGTTTTTCCAAATTCCAAATAGAAATTGACCAAATCCACAAACCAAGCGATTTTACTGTGTTATAATCAAATTTCATCAATAAATGGGGTCCACAGAGACATGTTTAACATGTTTTAAACATTTATTGCAACAAAAATACTCTTCCTCCTCAGTATACTCATATATCCCACATTCGTTGTAAAAATATTACCATTATTATATTATTAAAATATAACAATATATTTAAATGAATTATTTTATCGTAAAAAGATAAAATTTCAATTTTCAACAATTGTCACATTAAAAATTTTCTCCATCTATATCCACATAAAATCAATATTTTCCTCATCATATGAATCAATAATTAATTATTCACAAATAATATTACGTAATCACAATATTGACAACGGTGGGTTCCCAAGAAAGGGGGCTTTCAATAAGAATTTCTCCTTACTAAATACAATTAGGTGACCAAACCTCTCCTTAGATGTAACTTTTTAGACATTGCCAATAATGTTATCTAATAATATTATTCAGATAATATGAATTATTGCTTCGATAATGAAAAATCTTGTGTGATGACAATTATCAAACAACAATGAATATAAAATATCAACGCAAAGAATTATTAAATCAATAAAATCTCGAACATTAATTATCGTAACCATTATTGAGTAGTGCCTTCTTCACGTAAGAATCAATAATTGGTGCAATACCGGTATCTAACGTGTGTTTTAACCCAATTTGAGTATTTTAATAAAGATTAATTCAGTAATAACTACGCTGTTATTTTTAAACAACTTATATTTGTCGTTTTCTTCATCCAATCGCTTTCCGCTATGGGCCCACATGGTCGCTACCTGTCGCATTTAATATTCCCGACAAGCATTTAATATTCCACGACCAAACGAATATTCCCGACAACAATGAATATTTTATAACCACTTGCTTATTTTGAAGTATTTGCGTGATTTTACCCTTAACTATCCACATTAATCAAATCAACCCTTACTATTTCAAAATAATAAATAGAAAATTAAATTTCATTAATAATAAGTTGGGGTCTTACACCGCACTACTCTGACCGAGGATATTCATTAGGGTCACGACCACAAATTATCCATACACTACGGGCCAAGGATATTAGTGTATTCATCAATGGTCATGATCATGCCAACAATCGTCCATCAATGCACTACGGGCCAATGAGGACTTTTACCACATCATTTGTAACATTACGGTCATGATTATACCGAATAATCCTCGATCATAATCATACCAAGTCCATCTATGCACTACAGCCACACAGATGACTTTCAAAAAAAATATAAACATGAGGATGATGACAATGATATAAGAATTCAATAAAACAAGTTCACGAATTAAATTATCCGAAACTAATAACGTCCAAATTGTCAACATGATACTTCTTTGTAGAGAGTAAAATTCAAAATAGCTTAGAAGAATATTTTCATGAAAAGATCTTTGGATGAAGCCTTGAAATATCAAGGATATTCCACTAATTTCATGGAGTATGAAGTCAAAACTTTAACTTATTTGAGTATAATAAAGAATGGAATAACAAAAGAAATCACCATGCATGCGACGCCGCATAGATAGGATATTCCAACGAGAATAATAAATGCGGAACCGTGTCGGTGTAAAACACACGCATGAGGATATTCCAATGAGAATAATAAAGAGGCGGAACCAGTAAATTGTAAAACACATGACAGGATATTCCAATAGAATAATAAAGAATGGAATAACATAAGGATTTCACCAAGTATATGGTATGCAGCGTATCTGAGTTATGTATAGGGTATGTCAGCGTATCTGAGTTATTCAACAGAATAATAAAGAATGGAATAACATAAAGATTTCACCAAGTATAGGGTATCGCATATACATAGTGTGTTATGTATAGGGTATGCCACATATACTGAGTTATTCAATGTAATAATAAAGAATGGAATAATGTAAGTTCTCTTCATGAATAAGAAAGAATAACACCCTTACAGTAAAAGAAAGCTGGATATAAGTAGTAAAGTAGCGAATACTCTTCTTCTTTCTCTCTCTATAATTTCTCTCTCTAGAGTTTCAGTGAATTCGTAAGAAATAATGAAGGAATGAGCTTCTATTTATAGAAAAACTGAGAGTGGCTCTAGGTCTTAACGAAGGGTCAAAATGACTCTTAGTAATATTGAAGAGACAACTACTATTTGCGAATGGGTAATTAACTCTTAGAACACCGAAGAGGCAAATAACTCTTGGTAATATTGAAGAGACAACTACTATTTACGAAGGGGCAATTAACTCTTGGTAATATTGAAGGGACAAGTTACTATTAAGACTTTAAATCAACGATCCATATTGATTTACTATTATAATTTCAACCAACGGTCTGAAAAATTAGCACATCTCCTCATGGAATAATATTGTACCCAAATACCCGAGTGAACAATACTAGAGTGAATAGTAACTCGTGAATAGTAACTCGTGAATAGTACTCCGACACGAAAAGTGCCCCGAATACCCGATTGAACAATATAACCTCCAGACATCAATTATTATCGAAATAAATGTCGATTCTCACTAACACAAATAATTTCAACACAATGGAACTATCAAATTCATCTTTAATCAACACGAACTTATCCATCATTAAAATCATAACTCACAATATTTAACAACCAGGTTGTTCCCAGGAAAGAGGGGGCTTTCTAATAAGGATTTCTCCTATCAGGCGCGCAATTAGGTGACCAAACCTCTCCTCGTGAACTTCTAGACATTGTAAATATTACAATTTAATAATATGAATAACTTTGTCGTCTCAATTATTGATTTAATAATATAACATATAATGCAGATAATCTCGATAATAATCAAATCAATAATATGAGAGATATGATGCGGCAATATCGTAGCAATAATTGAGTATAACCGAAAGTGACTTCTTACGTAAGCATCAACAACCAATACCGTGTGCTTACTATGCAACCACGCCAGACATCTTGTACTTTTACTACCTGGGTAGTTCAAGCAGCTTTTAACAATAACACCTCCGTAGTTATTTATAAAATATTTTTTTCGTTTTCTCAATCCGACAATAATTCCGTTGTGGGTCCACCAATGATTGTGTCGTTGTACGAATATTCCCTGTAAAAAGAATATTCCCCGACCAATCGAATATTTATAAGACAACTTGCGTACTTTGCAAAATTTATAAATACTACCCACAACTATAACATTATATCAAATTCATTCCATAATACTCAAAAATAATATTCATAGAAAAATCATCTTTATTCATAAAAGTTGGGGTCTTAGAGCTGACGCGTTGAGTAGAAGATCATATGCGGGAACGAGTGCGATGTTATCAACACAAATGCCCATTTTGTGTGATTTACAAAAGATAAAGATAGAATTCAAGACTCCGGGGACCCATGCGATGATATCAAGTATGCGCATAGAACTAACTTTAATCGATGAAGTTAAAGTTGCTCAAGCCATATACCCGGAGCTGATGCGTATGAAGAAAAAAGTACAAGAGGGTGCTATTCCAGAAGCAAGAATCGATGAAGAAGGAATACTTCGAGTCCACTCCAGACTTTGTGTTCCTAACGATTTTGATTTGAAGAACATGATCATGATGGAGGCACACAATACACCGTTTGCAATCCATCCTGGAAGTACCAAAATGTATCGTGATCTTCGACATACATTTTTGTGGAACAATATGAAGAGAGAGATTGCAAAGTTTATCTCGAGGTGTTTAACTTGTCAACGTGTAAAGGCGGAGCATCAAGTGCCAAAGGGTCCATTGCAACCACTTGAGATTCTGAAATGGAAGTGGGAACACATTACCATGGATTTCGTTACGGGTCTTCCCACGATTTCTGAAGGCATAAATGTTATTTGGGTTATTATTGATAGATTAACCAAGTTTGCTCATTTCTTGCCGATACGGGAGACTTATTTCCTTGAACGTCTTGCTCGTATGTACGTAAATGAGATTGTGAGATTGCATGGCATGCCAGTATCCATAGTTTCGGATCGTGACCCAAGATTCACTTCACGATTTTGGGTTAGCTTGCAAAAAGCTATGTGCACGGATTTACGATTAGATTCAAAGATACCATCCTCAAACGGACGGACAATCAGAGAGGACTATTCAAACTCTTGAAGATCTATTAAGAATCTGTGTCCTAGATTTCAAAGGGAGTTGAGATAAGTATTTATCATTGGTGGAATTCTCTTACAACAACAGTTATCAGGCAAGTATAGGTGTGGCTCCATTCGAAGCATTGTATGGACGAAAGTGTCGCTCTCCAATATGTTGGGATGAGGTGGGTGAAGCAACATTATTGGGACCCGATTTGGTACGTATGACTACGGAAAAGATCCAAATAATTCGACAACGTATACAAACGGCACAGGATCGACAAAAGAGTTATGCGGATCTTCATCGAAAGGACGTGGAATTTAGTATTGGGGATCATGTATTATTGCGTGTGACTCCATGGAAGGGAGTTACAAGATTTGGGAAGAAAGGAAAGCTCAATCCACGATTTATTGGTCCATTTCAGATTCTTGACCGAGTAGAAAATGTGGCCTATAGACTCGCATTACCTCCAAGTATGTCTCGTGTTCATAATGTTTTCACATATCTCGTGCTTTTCGTAAATATTTGAAAGACCGAACCATGTTATTGAGTTAGAACTGCACGAGATAGTCGATGACTTAACGTATGATGAAGAGGTACTGTCAAGATCTTGGATAGGAAGGAGCATGTCCTACGACAAAGGTCATACCACAAGTCAAAGTTTTGTGGAGGAACCATGCTATTGAGGAAATGACCGGGAGTTGAAGCGGAAATGAAAGCGAGGTATCCTCACTTTTTGAAACACTGAGTCGATCGTTAATTTCGAGGACGAAATTTCATAAGGAGAGGAGGTTTTAAGACCCCAACTTATTATTAATGAAATTGAATTTTTTCTATTTATTATTTTGAAATAGTAAGGGTTGATTTGATTAATGTGGTTAGTTATGGGTAAAATACGCTAAAATTTCAAATAAGCAAGTGGTTATAAAATATTCATTGTTGTCGGGGAATATTCGTTTGGTCGTGGAATATTCTTACTGTCGGAGAATATTAAATGCACGGTAGCGAATTTTGTGTGGGCCCCATAACGGAAAGTGATTGGATGAAGAAACGACAAGTATAAGTTGTTTATAAATAACACGTAGTTATTCACAATTATCTTGTTGAAATACTAAATTGGTTAAAACACACAGAAATATACTGCAGTATTGCACCAATTATTGATTCTTACATGAAGGCACTACTCCATATTGTTACAGAATTACTTTTTAATATTTTATTTTATTGATTCAATAATTGTTGCGTTGATATTTTATATTATTGTTGTTTTAATAATTGTCACTACACAGTATTTTCCATTATCAGATCAATAATTTATATTATTTGAGTAATATTATTAGACAGCATTATTGACAATGTCTAGAAAATTACGCCTAAGGAGAGGTTTAGTCACCTAATCACTTGGCGCCAAGAAGGAGAAATCCTTATTGAAAGCCCCCTCTTTCCCACAAGAACTACCGGTTCATCGATATTGTGATTACGTAATATCATTTGTGAATAATTAATTATTGATTTATATGATAAGGAAAATATTCATTTTATGTGGATATGGATGGAGAAAATTTTAAAGTGACAATTATTGAAAAATTGATATTTTATCTTTTCTGATAAAATAATTCATTTAAATATATTATTATATTATAATAATATAATAATTGTGATATTTTTACAATGAATGTGGGATATATGAATAAATGAGGAAGAGTATTTTTGTTACTAAAAATATTTAAAACATGGTTTTCATGTTTGTGGACCCCATTTCTTGACTGAAATTTGATTATAGCCAGTAAAATCGTCCGTATGTGGATTTCGGTCTACTTCTGCTTGGATTTTGGAAAAATTTTCTTCTGCAAAGTTGTAGAGAATTAAATTTCCTATAGAATGGACATAAGATTTGCATTTTTCTAATAAAAAAGCTATTTATTGTGAATTATTGAAGTTTCGGTATGTCGGGTCTGAATTGATTTTTGGAGTTTTAAATGTTTTTGTTTAGAAAAATGTTTTTGTTGCTTTTGGCACATGCGTGGCTGATGTTTTGGCCAAAGAAGTGGGCATAGGAAGTTTAAGAAATTATATTAATATTATATTAAATTTTCTGCTTTGGTGTCCGAAGTATTTTCCTATAAATATGGTGCTTAGGTTAGAATTAAAAATTACACCAGAAATAAGTTTTCTCTATCTATATTATCGAGCGTATTCTTGTGAGTATTTTGATACTTTGAGTGTTGTTATTCGGTGCTGTGACGCCCCCAAAATAGGTCCATTCCATCCAACCCATTCTGAGTCGCCAAATACATGGTACAGAAACAACTACAACTTTATTATCACAACAATAAAACTGTGAGTTTAAATACAAATATTATCTTCTAGACAATATTTATACTCAAATAAATCCTCATCACATTTATTGATACATTATTTTACAATAATGGTGAGGACTACTAAACAACTCTCTCTAGAACCTTCATTCCATACCCCGACTAAGTACTCGCTACATTCTCGCCTCACGAGAAGAAAAATGGAACAACAAGGAAAAGGGTGAGCTCAACTAGCCCAAGAAAAGAATGTTATGACTAAGATAATATACAACAAATTATCGTTAGTCTCCAACGGGGAAAAATCGATAGAATACAATGAATAACAAGTTTCGAGATCAATATTCGCAGTGAAATAATAATTCATGTAAGAAGTTACGTAGAGAATGAAATCTACTATAATCTATGAATTTAATATCCATCATCAATATTTTATCCCCGTAACATCAATCAATATTCATCTCAAATCAAATATTCATCTTTGCACTACTGTGCCAAAGATATTCATCAATCGGTCATGTTCATCTCTCAACACTGCTCATCTTTGCACTAAAGGCCAAAGATATTCATCAATCGACCATGTTCATCTCAACACTGTTCATCTTTTGCACTAAAGGCCAAAGATATTCTTCAGAAATCATTCATTCTTGCACACTACAGCCAAAGATATTCAATAATATCATCATTTAAGACCGAGGATGATGAAAATATTTTTAAAAAAACGAATCCAATTGAAACAAAATGACAAGGATTAAGGATTCAGTACTTGGTTTTATCCACGCCCAACAATACCTCAAAAAATAATCATAGTGAAGTAAAATTCAAGAATGATCAAAACATGGATACAATCAAAAGCTAGTATCCAAAATAGATATTTTGGACGAAAAGAAAAATTTTCATTTTTAGGTGAATAGTCCGATTCGTGAATAGTGTCAGATATCGTGAATAGTCTCCGATATCGTGAATAGTAATCTCGACACCAAAAGATAGAAATTCCAAAAAAAAACATCTTCACGCTTCTTAATGAATAGTACTCGTGAATGAAAGAACTCGTGAATAGTAACTCATGAATAGTAACTCGTGAATAGTAACTCATGAATAGTAACCCCAGCATGAAAAAGTTCCAAATTTGATAAAAAGTACCAACTAATATTTCAAAGATAATGATATTGAAGAATTAATATCATTTGAGAAGAAAATAACATCCCTTACCTCGAAAAGACAAGATTTTAGTTGAAACACCGGATATAGTCTTTCAAGGAACTTGCACCGTCTAACAATATTCAAAGTATACTCAAAATACTCACAAAATACACTCGATAATATAGAGAGAGAAAGAGAGAAAACTTTGTTTCTGGTGTGATTTTCAATTCTAACTTAGCCCTCTATTTATAGGAAAATGTTAGCATTCAAAGCAGACTTTGACCGCTACACGATGGCTTTACTCGCTACTATTGCCACCCACCACATTTGAAATAAAATTCAGCACATTTTTTTTACCAACCACAAGTGGGGCCCACTCAATTCTAGAATTTTCCACCAAAATCAATTATAAACCTAATTTCCGAATCCGACACCTCTTAAAATTCACAACAAATCATTCGTGCATTTTAACGGTTCAAAATTTGTTGACATATACTCAACTTATGTATGTATAACATACCCAAAATTACCACAATCCAACGGTCGGATTAAAAATTATAACCCCATAATATATCTCAAAACCCCGATTTGATTTTTAACACCTCAATCCAGATAAAATATCGATAAAACACCTCAACATTAATTCCTTCATTAATAACCACATAAATAAATCCATCATTTATATTCATATAAAATAAATATTTCCTTATCATATGAATCAATAATTAATTATTCACAAATAATATTACGAATCACAATTATGACAACCAGCCGCTTCGGAAAGAGGGGCTTTCCAATAAGGATCTCTCATCATGGCGCCGCAATTAGGTGACCAAACCTCTCCTTAGATGAACTTTCTAGACATTGCCAATAATGTTATCTAATAATATTATTCAAATAATATGAATTATTGATCCGATAATGGGAAATATCATGCGGTGACAATTATTGAACAACAATAATATAAAATATCAACGCAGCAATTATTGAATCAATAAAATAAAATATTGAGCGAAAGAATTCATGTGAAAATTATTGAAGTAGTGCCATCTTACGTAAGAATCAATAATTCAACAATTACGCAATACTGTCTGTGTGCTCATGCGCAACCACGCCAGACATCGTATTTTAACCACCGGGTATTCCAATGATCTTAATTAAGAATAACTACGCCGTTATTTTTAACCAACTTATATTTGTCGTTTTCTTCATCCAATCGCTTTCGTTATGGGCCCACACATGGTTGCTACCGTTGCATTTAATATTCCAAAAGATTTAATATTCCACGACCAAACGAATATTCCCAAACAACAATGAATATTTTATAACCACTTGCTTATTTTGAAATATTTACGTATTTAACCCTTAACTATCCACATTAATCAAATCAACCCCTTACTATTTCAAAATAATAAATAAAGGAAATTCCTTTTATTTAAAAAATTTTTGGGTCTTACAACCTCCCTCCTTATGAAATTTCGTCCTCGAAATTGACGTACGTACTGGTGTTTGAAAAGGTAAAGATACCTCGCTTTCATTTTCGTTTCCAACTCCCGTGTCATTTCCTCAATAAGCATGGTTTCTCCACAAAACTTTAACTTATGGTATAACCCCAGTACATAGGTCATGTTCTTTCCTCTACAAAATCTTGACAGTACACTCCTCGTGACGTTAAGTCTTAATTATCTCGTCCGGTTCTAACTCAATGACGTGTTTTGGTCGTCCACATATTTACGTAACATCGACACGTGAAAAGCGTTATGAACACGCGTCATACTTGGTGGTAAAACGAAAGTCTATAGGCCACGGTTCCTATTCGATCGAGAATTTCAAATGGATTAATAAATCGAAGGTTTGAGCTTTCCTCACCTCACCGATTCTCGCTTTTAAAATAACAACTTCTTGCACCTCCTTCTTCAAATTCATCACCCGATTGTGTAGCTTGAAGCGGCTTTAACTTTATCGATTAAAGTCGATTATACTCAGTATATCATCACGTGCATCAGATATCATCACGTGGGTACCTAGAGTTTTCATCTCCATCTCTATTATTTGTATATTATACTGAAATTAGTCTTTGACAATATCGTACTCGTGCTTAGATACGATCTTCTACTCAACACGTCGCCTACCACGTTCGCTTTTCCGGGATGGCATGGTCGAACATATCTTTGAAATGAGTCTCCTCTCGAAGTTCTTGAAGCTCTTCCCACATTCCTTGCTCCATTTGAATTTTGTATCTCTACGAGTCACCACGTTAATGGAATAGCGATTCGAGAATATCCTTCAACGTATCTCCGATAATAACCAACTAAGCCTAGAAAACTACGATTTCGATTCATCGACTTAGGTTGCTCTCAATCGTGACTCATATCCCAATCTTGGATAAGACGTCACAATGACACCTATCGCTTTACTATCGCATCGAATATGACGTCCCCCCTACAGAGAGTTTGGCTTAGGTGCATTCCACAAAGGAAGTCACAAGATAAAGGCTCGGTACCAAATTTATAGTTGAATTTTTAACTCACGAAGTTCAATAGAGCCATTCGATATGAGATTTTAGAAATGAGTTTTGTACCGGGTTCAAAGTCGATACAAAATTTAATATCAGTCTTTGGGAGTAAGCCAATAAATTCTTCAGGAAATACGTCAGGAAAAATCAATAACAACAAGCATATTATTCAAATCTGACGTGTCTTTATTCAAATCCATAACATGGACTAAGAAAACTTGACATCCGTAATAAACGAATGACTTCATGGCTTGATATGAAAATGTTTGACTACAATGGTTTGATCGCTTGGTTTGAATAATAAAAGTTGCTTAGGAATATGAAAACTAACAACCTTACAAAAGCAATCAATTTTGGCATGATGAGTAGTTAACCAATCAATCCCCAAAAGCAAGTATCTTTAAAGAGATAAGGTCAACAGGTAAGGTAATGGTGCCAACTTGAATCAAACAAGATTTTTAAACAACGGATGTAATGAAAGTTTCTCCTAATGGAGTCTCCACAGATAAGTCAAAGTTTAATTTCTCCGTAGTCAAGTTCAAACGTTGAGCGCAAGCAAGAGAGATAAAAGAATGGGTAGAACCGGTATCTAGTAAGGTATAAACATCGCAAGAATTTATAATTAACTAACCTGCTAACCGTTCGGGTTCTCGTATTTTGACCGATCACAACAAACGCTCTTCCGGAATCGTTGACTTTGACTTTTTCGGGACAATCTTTTGAGTCATCGTCCCTCATTGAACTAGGTTTCGCTACGCATAATCTCGAAAGCGATATGTCCTTCCTTTCCACAACTATAGCATACCTTGAACTGCTGGGGCGTTTGACCGATATGTCCCTCTTTTCCGCATTTGGCAAGATATGACCGGTGGTCGTTCTCTCCCCTTAAAACTAGTTGCTTCTCATGTTGGCGACGTCTTCACATGGTCGTTGTTGAATCTCCTCTTTTTAAAATCTCCTCCGACTCGCTTCTTCTATTTTCATGGCCACGATTACCACCAGAGAGTAGTTACCGCTTTGTCCATATTCTTCTTTCTCCATTTGGTTATCGTTATTCCGATGGACCGATATCTTGGTATGATCCTGGTTATGGTCCCTCGGTTGAACGTATACTCGTTATCTCATTTCTAACAACTGAGCCTCATTTACAACATCCGAATAGAGAGAAAATTTATGAGAAATGAGATATCTTCGACGTATCTTGGGTTTCAAACCTCTCGTAAACATCCGCCATATCGTTCCTCATTCTCCACCAAATGAGGTGCAAAACTGGATAACTCCGCAAACTTCGCCTCGTCTTTGGGACACCGTCATGTTATTCTCGCCCAATCTAATAAACTCCACTTCCTTCATATGACGAATACTTTCGTGGAAGTACTTGTCATTGAGCTGCTTTTCAAACGTCTCCCACGACACGCCGAAAGTGCAATTTGGATGGGTCGCGCTGCATGATTCCCACCAAAGAATCGTCTCACCACGGAACATAAAAGTAGCGAATGGAACTTTTCGTTCCTTCGCATCCCAAGACATCGAATATCTTGGTAATTTGCTTGACCCATGTTTCCGGCATGATCGGATCCGGCTTTCCTGCACTCGGTGGTCCCAACTCTTTGAACTCGCTTGGTTGTGACCACCCGTGGAATTGCTATCATCTCCTCCTCCGTATTTTGAACACGAGTCTCCTCAAATCGATTTTGCATGAACTGCAAAAAGCTTCTAAACATCCCCTCGTTCATCATCTGCTCAGTGGTGTTATTCACAGGAGGTACATTGCCAGCCTGTTGCACGTTCTCCTCGTTGTTAAGTACAGGCATCTCCACGGTCTCATTTACACCACTATTAATATTCTCAGTCGACATTCTCAATTACTGTCATAAAACAAGGGTTAATTAAATAAATTAACAAATCACATAATACCCCTATATTATGACCAACCAACAATAAGCTTAGGTAGGACACACTAGCGAAGGATTTACTCGTCTCTCCCCTCCTAGTTCTATTCCCCGATCTCCGCCAGAGATCATATCCCTAAGCTCTGATACCAACTGTGACGCCCCCAAAATAGGTCCATTCCATCCAACCCATTCTGAGTCGCCAAATACATGGTACAGAAACAACTACAACTTTATTATCACAACAATAAAACTGTGAGTTTAAATACAAATATTATCTTCTGATAATATTTATACTCAAATAAATCCTCATCACATTTATTGATACATTATTTTACAATAATGGTGAGGACTACTAAACAACTCTCTCTAGAACCTTCATTCCATACCCCGACTAGTACTCGCTACATTCTCGCCTCCTGAGAAGAAAAATGGAACAACAAGGAAAAGGGTGAGCTCAACTAGCCCAGTAAAGAATGTTATGACTAAGATAATATACAACAAATTATCGTTAGTCTCCAACAGGAAAAATCGATAGAATACAATGCACAACAAGTTTGGATCAATAATAATGAAATAATAATTCATGTAAGAGTTACGTAGAGAATGAAATCTACTATAATCTATGAATTTAATAAATCCATCATCAATATTTTATCCTCAGTAACATCAATCAATATTCATCTCAAATCAAATATTCATCTTTGCACTCTGTGCCAAAAGATATTCATCAATCGGTCGTATTTCATCTCAACACTGCTCATCTTTGCACTAAAGGCCAAAGATATTCATCAATCGGTCATGTTCATCTCAACACCTGTTCATCTTTGCACTAAAGGCCAAAGATATTCTTCAGAAATCATTCATCTTTGCACTACAGGCCAAAGATATTCAATAATATCATCATTTAAGACTGAGGATGATGAAAAATATTTTTAAAGAAACGAATCCAGTGAAACAAAATGACAAGGATTAAGGATTCGTACTTGGTTTTATCCACGTCCAACAATACCTCAAAAATAATCATAGTGAAGTAAAATTCAAGAATGATCAAAACATGGATACAATCAAAGCTAGTATCCAAAATAGATATTTTGGACGAAAAGAAAAATTTTCATTTTTCGGTGAATAGTGCCGTATTCGTGAATAAGGTCAGATATCGTGAATAGTCTTGAGTATCGTGAATAGTAACTCGACACCAAAAGATAGAAATTCCACAAAAAACATCTTCACGCTTCATGAATAGTACTCGTGAATAGAACTCGTGAATAAGTAACTCATGAATAAGTAACTCGTGAATAGTAACTCATGAATAGTAACCCACATGAAAAAGTTCCAAATTTGATAAAAAGTACCAACCAATATTTCAAAGATAATGATATGAAGAATTAATATCATTTGAGAAGAAAATAACATCCTTACCTCGAAAAGACAAGATCTTTAGTTGAAACACCGGATATAGTCTTTGAAGGGAACTTGCAACCGCCTAACAATATTCAAAGTATACTCAAAATACTCACAAAATACACTCGATAATATAGAGAGAGAAAGAGAAAACTTTTTTTCGGTGTGATTTTCAATTCTAACTTAGCCCTCTATTTATAGGAAAATGTTAAATTACCAAGCAGACTTGACTGCTACACCGATGGCTTTACTCGCTACTATTGCCACCCACCACATTTGAAATAAAATTCAGCACATTTTTTTACCAACCACAAGTGGGGCCCACTCAATTCTAGAATTTTCCACCAAAATCAATTATAAACCTAATTTAGAATCGACACCTCTTAAAATTCACAACAAATCATTCGTGCATTTTAACGGTTCAAAATTTGTTGACATATACTCAACTTATGTATGTATAACATACCCAAAAATTACCACAATCCAACGGTCGGATTAAAATTATAACCCCATAATATATCTCAAAACCCACGATTTAATTTTTTAACACCTCCAATCCGATAAAATACTCGATAAAACACCTCAACATTAATTCCTTCATTAATAACCACATAAATAAATCCATCATTTATATTCATATAAAATAAATATTTCCTTATCATATGAATCAATAATTAATTATTCACAAATAATATTACGAGAATCACAATTACGACAATGAGCCGTAGTTCGAGAAAGAGGGGCTTTCAATAAGGATCTCTCCTCATTGGCAGCAATTAGGTGACCAAACCTCTCCTTAGAGCAGAACTTTCTAGACATTGCCAATAATGTTATCTAATAATATTATTCAAATAATATGAATTATTGATCCGATAATGGGAAATATCATAAAGTGACAATTATTGAACAACAATAATATAAAATATCAACGCTGCAATTATTGAATCAATAAAATAAAATATTGAATAAAGAACTCATCGTGAAAATTATTGAGTAAGTGCCATCTTACGTAAGAATCAATAATTCAACAATTACATGCAATCTGGTGTCATCTTTGTGCAACCACGCGTATTCACGTATTTTAACCACGGGTATTCCAATGATCTTAACTTGAGAATAACTACGCCGTTATTTTTAACCAACTTATATTTGTCGTTTTCTTCATCCAATCGCTTTTCACGTTATGGGGCCCACACATGCATGGGCGCCGTCGCATTTAATATTCCCCGACAAGCGATTTAATATTCCACGACCAAACGAATATTCCCCGACAACAATGAATATTTTATAACCACTTGCTTATTTTGAAATATTTACGTATTTAACCCTTAACTATCCACATTAATCAAATCAACCTTACTATTTCAAAATAATAAATAAAGGAAATTCCTTTTTATTTAAAAAAATTTAAGGGTCTTACAGTGCAAGTTCTCTTCAAAGACTATATTCAGATTCTAAATGTAAGATCGCTTTTCGAGGTAAGTGGATGTTATTTTTTTAAATGATATTATTTCTTCTAATATCATTATCTTTAATATTGGTAAGATTTTTTTTCTTGTGAAATTCTTGTCTTTTAGTGTCTAGGGGTTCTTATTCACGATATCGACATTATTCACATATCGACAATTATTCACGGAAAAATTAAATTTTGCTTTTGTCCAAAATATCTATTATGGATACTAGCTACGATTGTATCTATGTTTTGATCATTCTTGAATTTTACTTCACTATGGTTATTTATGAAGTATTTTTGAACTTGGTATTTAAAGTATGAATCCTTATTATTTGTTCTTTTATTTCACCGGATTCGCTTTTCTTTAAAATATTTTTCATCATCCTCGATCTTAAATGATGATATTCATGAATATCTTTGGCACATGTAGTGCAAAGATGGTTGATTTTTATGAATATCTTTGGAATTAGTAGTGCAAAGATGTATACGTGTGTTGAGATGAACATGACCGGTGATGAATATCTTCGTGCAGTAGTGCAAAGATGAATATTTGATTTATGATGTATATTAATTGATGTTACAGGGATAAAATATTGATGATGGATTTTTAAAATCATAGAAGATAATAGATTTCATTCTCTACGTAACTCTTCTAATGAATTGTTATTTCATTGCGAATATTGATTTAAAACTTGTTGTCTATTGTATTCTATCAGATTTTTCCCTGTTGAGGACTAACGATAATTTGTTCTGTATTATCTTAGTCATAATATTCTTTATTGGGCTAGTTGAGCTCAGCCTTTTCCTTTTTGTTTCATTTTTCTTCCTAGGAGGCGAGAATGTAGCGAGTACTAGTCGGGGTGTGGAATGATGGTTCTAGAAGTTATTTTAGTAGTCCTCACTATTTTGTAAAATAGTGTATCAATAATTGTAATGAGGACTTATTTGAGTGTGGATATTGTCTAGATGACAATATTTATATTTAAACTCACAATTTATGTGTTGTCGTATTTTGCACAACAATTGTATTAATAAAGTTATAGTTGTTTCTGTACCATGTATTTTGGCTACTCGGATTGGGTGTTCTATACCTATTTTGGGGGTGTCACAAAAATATTCACAGTTAACTCTACGAAGTATCTCCATACTACGAAAACTGGCAGAATAACTTTACAATCAACGACTTTCTATCATCTATACGTCAGATCAAATATTTCAATAAGATCTACCTAACATTATTTGATCTTTCTAATCTAAATCCTTTTACATCAATTCTTTTGTAAGGACTTTACAAAACTTACTTATACAAATATACATTAATCATATTTCTCTTCATGCACATGTAGATTACTCAATTGACTATACTTCTAGCATGAAAAATAGTTTTTACAATTGATTCTATCTATTACATATACAAACAGGTTAAAGATAAACCTAACAAGTTTGATAATTCTATTCTAAGTACTTGTACATAAATATGTCAGTTAAATACTGTACAAAACTTATGCATAAAAATATACTTTAAGTGTTTCATAATCAAATCATATACAATTGGAATCTAATGAGAGTTCTAATCAACCTCCCCCTTAATGAAACAACCTTTTAATCCATAATTATATTCTTAACACTTTTTAAAGGATCTATTCATTCCCCTTTTTCTATATCTCTCAGTGTCTTCGGAATATAACATATCACTATGTGCTTATCTCATATTACCATTGGTTTTATGATTATCGGGAATCTTGACACTTTACCGTGCATATGATTTATTGAGAATGTAAAATTATCACTTTAACAAACACGATCTACAAATATGACCAACTCACATTACCATGTATTTAAGATGACTACTTTAGATGATCTATAACAAACGCCACATTAAATTAACTTTTTGAGAATCTGATATTTATTTATCATAGTTTGAAAACAACAAATTAAGTAATTAATAATACTTTCTAATTATAAATAGACGGATTTATATTAATTTTTAATTAATAAAAAATCATATATTAAATTCAAAATGTTAAAATGCTACTTTTTTTATATGAAATAAAGATAACTATCTCTGGCAAGATGTAGCTCTATTTCATGAGTCGATCCATGTCTAAAAATTAGACTTAGTAGTCTATTTGACACATTTTGTTGATACTTATTTACCCTCTCTAGCATTGCTAATAAAATTGGTGAAACTTAAAATATGAATTAGAGTTTGCTTGTATCAACCATGTCATATATATATATATATACATATATTCCATCTTAGGCTTAATGAGGAATCTGAAAAAAGGGCTAAATAGAAATTAGGGGAAAATCTAAAAAAATAAAAATTTATATTATTTATGGACAACTCGACTCCCTAAAGACTAAAGTGCACAAATAAAAATAAATGGGCAAAGGAATAAAAAAATTGTAAAATATTAAATTTAAAAATACAAGGAGAGGATTTTGTTGCAGTAACACGTGGCATGCATCCGAGTGAAATATGGTTCCGGGAAGTACTACTAATACTATCAAAGAGATTTGACCTACAAAATGATTCGACAACCCGACAAGCAACACTCACCACCATTTATTTCTTTATTAATCCCTCTGTCACCACCAGTCCACCATTTAAAACCGACCACCGACAGTATGGTGTGAAAATTTATTTACTGTTACGGCACGGCTGGTCAAAATTAGTCAGTGGCAATTTTAGTAATACCTTCCTCAAGCCATGCCCTGTTTTGTAAATTTCGAAAAAAGAGAAAATAGAAAATGCCAAAAGTAAGAAAATACTAATGTAGTATGGGTCCCGCCATAAACACTTTATTCGTAACCGCAATTAACGGCCTCTGTTCAGACAAAAGAATAAGATACACTTGCTGACTGTTGTACTTTTTCTAAAAGGCCAAAATTCGTTATATTTTTTAAAAGATATGAAAATGAAATGAAATATGGACACGTTACAATAAGTCAAATAAGCAACACTCCGCAATTAACGGCAAGCGCGGGTTATGTTACGGTAAATATAGAATCTCTATTTTCTGTATATTCTCTATTATTATGTGTTTTTTATTATTATAATATCACATTTTAATATAATTCATAAAATAGAGACTCTTCATTTTATTTTAAATCTGGAGATGATCCTAATTCGTAGATATGATAATTAAACATGAGTGATTTATAATTTATCTACTTATATATTTTTATTTCCATTAAGAGTAAAAACAGGGCATATTCTATATTTACATTGTCGGTCCTTTAACCTTATATATATATATATATATATATATATATAAGGTTATTACTTTTACGTTATATTTTTATCACAAAAACGATTGCAGAATAAACTCAAAAATCAGATCTTGTAAATGGGTGGGGATGGTGGTGGTGGGGGTGTCCGCATAACTAAAGTATAGACGCAAAACTGTTTAAGAGTATCCCCGCATTAAAAGAAATGGCACGTTCGTAATATCCTTATCCGCACTGGCTAAAAAAGTAGGATTTTTTTGTTTGTTTAGGTGTGAATTAATTTCTAGCTGAAAAATGGGATGTCTGTCTGTTCTTGTCTATTACTTAGTATTATTTTTGAACAGAATTAAAGAAAGTGATTTTATAAGAGGAGTATGGTTTGGGGATACGATAACCTTGAGACAATTTTTTCTATCCCAATTGCCTGAAATTTCTTATGCACACACTCCTCCTCCCATCAAGAAGAATATAAATTTGAAATAAATAAACCTTGGTAACCCACCCACGATATATAGGAGCACACAAGCATATTCAAAGTTATAATGTGTAGTTTTAAGTGTTATACAAACAAATTAAAATTAATAAAATTCAAAAGATCATAAATAAGCATTGACTTTTGTAAACTCAAACTAACTTGGGTGCGCGCATGGGTGATGGGACTATCCGCAAATCAAGGTGATTGTGTGTTGTATGAGCTCCGGTGCATGAGGTCAAATTTTTTTCAGGTCAAATCCTAAGTTCGAATAGAATTCAAATTTATCTAAATAAGACTTTAAATACTGACCCAATAATATTTTTTTGAGTTATCTTAGCCATCACACGCTCACCCAAAAGGTCATAACTGAAGGTATTATTGATAGTAACTTAGTTCCTTATATATATATAAGTTTTTTTGAGGTGTTATATTAATGTTTATGAATAATATGAAAATTAAATCATTGATTCTTTCAAAGTCCACAAACGATGAATAAAAGGAACAAACTTTCTATCTAAAAAAACATAATATGGACCACTTTTAAAGATAAGTTTATGTTTATAAATGTACCCCTTAGATAAGTTTATGTTCATATTATAGTTTTGAAATACAAATGTATCTCTAAGTTTAAAACGTATTGAGAAGAAAAATAGATCCTTGCTTTTAGAAGGCAGAGGCCAGAGAGTAATATGTTAGACTAAATTACCATTCATTTAAAACGTATTTAAATGCACCTCAAAGTTGTTGTTTTTTTGAAATTTTAACCGGTCAAAAGTGAAGGTACATTTTATTTGACAGAAAAAGACCTTAAAATGCACTTCCCTACAAATTACTTTGATGTCCAAATTGTATTTTAGTCCATGCTTTTTATGTATCTCTTTTTCAAAAAGAGATTCGAGATTCGACTCGAAAGTAAATAACAACAACAAAATTCTCTTTCAATCTTTAACTTTTCAAGATATTCAAACATTTATTTATTTAATAAATGATCAGATTAATTGATATAGACCCCTTGAATACAAATATTCTATTTAAAATTTTGAAAGCAAATATTCTTCCCTTTGCAACTAACCAACATCTTTCAATTTGGATTATCTGACTAAAATAAATTCCTTAATGTCATTATCAAAATCTTATAATTAATCTAAAGGTAACGATAAATACTCTGATTAGATCTTCATGATATCATCATTTATTTATTTAACATCAACAGTAATATATATATATATATCTGAGCCAAATCGGTGAAAATCTCCTTATTTTGTTAAAATACGGACTTTTTTTTTTTGGTTTTTTTTAAAACAACTTAAAAAAAAAGTTTAATATCTTATGGAACTGAAATTTTTCTATATATATATATATATATATATATATATATATATATATATCTGCCTATCAAGTTCATGGTCCACTATCTTTGATTATGCCTCACCTTGATTCATAATTTTATGATTAGCTAACGCAATTAGATTTTTTAAAGTGGAATTTTTGCTGATGTCTCTACTCTCTTATTCTAGAAAAAGATATGTTTTTACTTTATTGTATTTTACATAGAATTTGAGAAATAAATAAATAAATAAATTAGGCATAATATGATAAAAATTAAGTATTTAATATTTATTTAAAATTTATAAACGACAAGACAAAAATGTAAATTTTAATCTTTCAAAATAACAAATAACAAGGGACGGAAGGAGTATAAAGAATTAAAATTAATTTTGCTAAATTGTTTATGGGCTATTCGAGTATTGTAAAAGTTAATAGAAATTAAAAAGTAAAAGTGGACAGGCCTGGACTGTCAAACCCCACTTTTAGGCTCCAGTCCAGGCAAGCCCGGCCTAAGCCGATCCAGTCCTTCGGGCTTTAGGCCTAAAGGCCAAACTGTTGTTGAAGTGTCCACGCGCGAAAGACGTGATCAAGTCACCGAGCAACGAATTTTCCCCGCCGAAACCAAACGGAACCCTTTCATTCGAACCAGTAGAGATTCAAATCAACATGGGCGAAAATGAGAGAGAAATTGAAGTCCGAACCCTAACGGGGGAATCAACAGTAGTTTCAATCTCCCCAAACAAGACCATTCAAGATCTTAAACTCCTCTTGAAGAAGCTTATCTTTCCTCCTGCATCTTCTTCCCCCAATTTTCATCTGTTTCTCAAGGTGAGGCGCACATATTTCTTTATTATCTCTATATTTGTGTAGTTTGAATGTAATTTTGATTAAATTTGTGGTTATTGATGTGAATAAATAAAGACGAGTTCACTTTTTTTTTGTTGATTCTCATATCTTTGTTTATTTTCAATTTTGTTTATTACTTCAGTCGAATTTTGCATAAACACCCTAATGTATGTATACTGTATCGATTTAGTCCACGAATTAAGTTTTTTCTTACTTGAATAGATATTATAGTGTTGGATAAGGGGAATGATATTGTTAGTGCAATTCTTTCCATTGCAACTCAACTGCTGCGTTGCAAAGCTGTACCTTACGGGTAAAAAACTATATCTTTGCGCTGGAATGGAAAAAAAAAGCTCTAGTAATATCAATCCCCTTGGAATAAGGGCTGGTTTGATACAATGACATAGTTAAGTCCTTCTTATGTGAACTAAGTTGAGCAATAAACTGATGCAGATAGGTACTTTCTGGGTTGTTTTTGTCATTTGCAGTATCAGTATTGTATTTCATGATTTTGTTCGTGGTAGTTGTAACTGAATCATCTAATTCTGATTTTATACTGATATTTTTTGGCCAAGTATAACTTTCTTTTGTTTAATTATGCATTATCATTTTCATTCTCATCAGCTTCAGTGAAAGATATGTTGCTAATTCATTTTTGAGGATTTGGAAATAAGAGGGATGCCAAAATTTTATGGAAGTGTGCCTTTTTTCTATTTTATGGGGAATTTGGAGTGAGCGTAATGCTAGACTGTTTAGAGTAAGTTACTTATCTTTTAAGCCGTTGAGTGATAGGATTATTTTCCTTGCTTCTCTTTGGGCTTCTTCTATCTCCGTGACTAATTTGTTACGGATTGAAGGGCTGTACTTTTTTAAGTGCTTTATTTTGTAATTTTTTTTTTTAGTCCATTGAGGGAGGACTTCTTGTTCCCCCTTTTATTGTATCCTTTCTTTTCTATTAATAAAATTTCTTCTTTTATAAAAAAATTTAAAAAAGTCATCATTCTCATCCTCTTGTTGAAGATTATATGCATTCTTTCATCTCTCCCTCCTTCTACATATTATATTGTTGTGTGTCTGTTGGCTGTTATCCTTCAATTTGACATAGAAATCATAGTTGAAATTATGTGTGTACCTTTTCTTGTTATAAATATTTGTTTTTTAAGTTATTACTTGATGCATTGCCTCATCCAGATTCTTATGTGCCTGCCACGGTTTGGATCAGGGTGTGAAATTGAGCTTGGAGAGTCAAATAAGTGATCATCCGACTAAGTCTGGAGATTTTATAGTGGTTATTCCGTTTAGAAAGAAGGATCGCAAACAAACCCAAAAATCTGATGAGGCTGCAATTGCCTTGAAAGTCACCAAACAATGCTCATCCTCGAATTTGGCGGATTCAGCATGGTCTGATTTGATGCAAGACCTGTCCTCCATGCAGAGTACATCAAACAATGAATATCAACATGATATTGAATTGCAAGGTGTGACATTTGATGACGGAAATGAAGTCAGTGGGGGAAGTTATGTTACTCGTTATTTGGAGGCCAAACATAGGACAAGGTCCATTAGCAGCAAACAGGAAGAAATCTCGGGCAGTCTTATGTTAAGCATTTTGCAGTCATTGGGTAATAATGTACTTGATGAAAAAAACTGTGAAAGATTAATTCAGATTTTGGAGTCAACAAATTGTTTAGCCGACCCACTTTCTGGGACCTGCATGTTAAGGGATGCTAATTCAGAGGACAGTGGAATAGACCCATGTGAGAACAAGAGTAGTTTGTGCTTGTGCCCATCATGGCTGAAGGAAATAATGACAAAATTTTCTTTCTTGAACATTTACTCGGTAATTCTTCAACTGCAGGGGGAAAATGTCACCTTGATGGGTTTAAAAGAAGGTCTGGACCAACTCACGAAATTTGGATTTCAACTTGACAGTTTAGACCTTGAGCAACTTTCTTTACTTTGTCCTAAGGTAACTGGTTGATCTGTCATCTTCTAGAGCTTCTTCACCGCTAATTAGTAACACAGTACTTTTACCTCTTCTGACTATCTAATAGACTGTTGTAATCACACTAATTCATCAGATTGCTCTATATTTTATGATAACTACATTTCATATGTGAAGACTTGATCGTGGATTGCTCAAGTTAATTGTTGAAAAATACTACCAATCTCATCTCAAAAAAATTCTCTACGGCCATTTCTTTTAATTAAGGAATTTGTATTTTATCTAATAGAGTTTGTGCCTAGCTTCCTTAGCCCGACTTCTTGATCAAACCTAACTTGTTTTTGTTAATCACCCCGTAGTGAGGGTTGATGTTCCTGGACTATGATTTGAGGCCTAAGTATCTGTATTTCAATTTATTTATTATTATTATTATTTTAATTTTTTTATTTTTTTTGTTTTTTGCGAACGCTAAATATGCAAGTTCAAGTTTTTCTCACCCTGTAATAAGTAAAATTCTATGTTGTGCAATCATATATGTTTGACGGGGTTAGATTTGAAAGCTGATTCAACTATGTTCCAGTAATCCTTGCTTTCATGAGAATTTCTATTTTAAGGAAGCATTATGGATGCGGTGTTGTCTTGTGTATGTACATAATACATGGATGCATGGAGATAGATGCTTTTGTGATGCGGTGGAAAATATCAATAAAGATTAGGATATTTTTATGAAATTTCTGAAAATCCTAATCTTCATTGATATTTTCCACTGCATCATGTTGTCTTCTCTTGAAGTTTAGAATTACAGTATTGACTTTAAAAGTATCCTATCCCCAGTACTTTGTGAAAGCTCCTTAGGTTTGGTGGTGATTATATAAGTTATATGGTTTTGGATAGTGAACATAAAAATAAGGTAGGGTAGCAGTGCTCGGCAGGTTATATTGGCTGTTAGAGCTTTACATAGTTATGTCGTATTCCTTTCTTCTGGCATCCACTTGAAGTTTTTCTTGTAGTTGCTCCTCGTATTATATTTGTGAAACTATATTCAAGTGCTTTAATATTTTATGATAATAACTTTTTGTTGGAAAAGAGATTTTTTTTTTCTTTCCGATCTTCCTATCATGGTCAAACTCCAAACGCGGGTCTCATGCCATCTCTATGAACTAGATTGGATGTGTTTGATTCATAAGAAACTAATGTTTCTATTTGTACGAAGGTTCACATGTGCTTCACTTATAATATTTTGTATCTATTGAAGGAGGTATGCATTTTTCGCTGTTTTTTATCTGCTATGTAGATTAATCTTATTATTAGTAAGATTTGATTTTTCAAATTTTACCTTTTCTTGAGCATATTTTTTGATAAGTCCTTTTCATTCAGGTTGTACAGTTTGTCAACAATGAAACAGAGACTAAGAGATTGCGTAATGCCCTTGTTATTATGAAAACTCCACCGGAACAGAGAGATCAAGTTGGAAATAAATCTGGTGCTGGTACTAATTTTACTATATTCCTTTCCAATTTGTTCACGTTTGCTTGGCTGTCGAAACGGAAGTGCATTGACCTTGTGATCCTTTTCAGTAGCTCAAAAACGTGTTCCTCTGTTGAAGACAATCAATGCAATGAAGAAAAGAGAAGGTTCCTTCAAAATTGATCTTTGGGGTGCTGTTAAATCATTACTGGTATGTTTACTAGTGAACATATCTCTTCTTGGTATGTCCAACTTCTTCTCTGTGTTACATATCATGGTTAGTTCTCTAATGAACATTAATGTGAGATTAATCATCAGACACTTGAGATAATTGGACTTGAAATTTTTGCTTCATCCGTCCATATAATTACGGGAAGGTTTTACTCAACGCGATGGTCAAGTGTTCACTTGTTGAATGATTGATCACGAGTTCAAGTTCTAAGAACATTTTTTTCTACATAGAGGTAAGACTGCTTACATCTGACCTTCCCCAGACCCAGCTACTTGCAGGTGTCTTACCATACAGGATTTTGTAGTCCACAAGGACCATAACTATTTTCAACTCGTGCGACTATATGGTTTTTTTGTCCTACTGTTTTGTATATGAGTTGCTTTAATTGATTTATTCAACATCTTTCGTTAATTTTATGTTCCATAACCCCAATATCTCAGTAATGTTTTAGGTAACCTGAAATGTTTTGGTACAGTGTGAAAATGGAAATTATATGGCCAAATGCTTTTCCTTAGAAGATGTTCTAATGTTCATGAAGTCAGAGCGTACTACTGCAAGTCAAAATAAAGCTAAACGAGCTAGGAGTTACTCATCTGCACCTTCAAGTTGTCATTCATTCAAAGAACATTGTCATGTAGGTGTTGTATGCTTAATGGTTGGAGTGTATCTTCTTGCATCTCATATAGTATGCCACTACCTATGCAAAGAGAAAAGTAAAATTGTAATGAACACGTTTTGTCCTACCATTTTTGGCACTTCTAATATGAATAGTATATTGTTACTTATAATTTCAAATGTACGTATATATATTATGTTTATATTACTGACATAAATATATTGTTGCTGTTGTTGATGTAATGTAACTGAATTTTATCAGTTCACAATTATGATTGTTTTCATTTTATATGTATGTTGACTCGTGAGTTTTGGATGCCGAACTATAAGTGTTAAAAAAGCTTATCACGATTTTAAATCATTTCTTATGGAAGAAGGGACAATAACTAAAATGTTTAGGTGGTATGGATATCATCTATAACTTAATAGCATGGATGGGATTTGATTATATTTCTATTTGATATTGTCATCACCTCAAGGAGGAGCAATTTATGAAGGTTTCTCCTAAATTCAGGCAACTGCACCTTATTTCAACTAATTTCTCCCTCTATTTCAGCATTTACAATTTACAATCCCCTTGAGCATTTCCTAGGTAGTTGGAGTTGTGAAAAAACATTGATAATCTAATTTTTTAGTGTACCTTATTTCTTTATTTTAAGAGAAGGACATTGGAATATGAGAAACACCAAAGACAGGATGGTTTTATATGCAGTGTATATGATCTTGTCCTTAGAGAATTAGGGATCTTTATGCTACTTAATTACTCAGATTACCATTGTTGGTATGTGGAAGCCGTTTTCAAAATGTGTCTCATAATCCTTCAATCATTTCTCTAGCTGTATTATTTGGATATAGCCAAGTTGACTATACTATGCATCTATGTATAATATTCTTGATCGTTTCAACACCTTTCTCACTTTGCAGGATACGAAGCCGTTATTACCTTTGGAAATGGTTGAACATCTGAGAATGGGCTTTGGATCTCAAGGACAGGTTTCTTTTTACTTTGTCTTTTATTATTTGCTTCTCTTTCTTTTGTGTTTCTTTTCCTTTATTTTTATGTTTTTTGGGGTGTTTTTCTTGGCTTTTTTTTTTTTTTTTTTTTGGGTGGTTGGGGACTCTGGGGGGGTACAAAGAGGAATACATTCAGGTTAGGCCTTCAGGTACGTTGGAGGCATATGTTGCTATTCTAGAATTATTTTTTCCTCACCTAGTGCCAGGCTGAGTACTAAACTTTTTTGGTGCAGATTGTTCATATTGAAGAGATATGTGGCAGAAAAGCCAACTATGTCGAGATCCCTGGTGAACTTTCAGAACACGTAAAGTCTGCACTCAATTGTATTGGGGTTACTAGGTTGTATAGCCACCAGGTGTGGTTGCTATCTTCACAAACTGCAGTCCTTTTAATTCAGAAATTTCCACACATGTTTTTCACTTTGTATTATCCGCAGGCAGAATCAATTGAAGCTACCCTCGCTGGCAAGAATGTAGTTGTGGCAACCATGACATCCAGTGGGAAATCTCTTTGCTATAATTTGCCGGTCCTGGAAGTATTATCTCAGGATTTGTCGGCTTGTGCTTTTTACCTCTTTCCAACAAAGGTTGTTTGCAATAGACCTTTTACGTATTATCTTAGTTGTTTATTCATGAAGCTGTATTATTTGTTCTTTTAGGCTAAGTTTAATAGTTTATGCATTCCCACATTGTTAATGCATGCAGGCTTTAGCTCAGGACCAGCTGCGAGCTTTGTTATCTATCACAAAAGAGTTCAGTGCTAGCTTAAATATTGGCATATATGATGGCGACACTTCTCAGGTCGATAGGATGTGGCTGCGGGACAATGCTAGACTGGTATTACAGCAAGTTTTGGTTGTTTAAGACAGGAGACTTTCTCAAGTTCTTCTAGCTGGCCTCCTTGCTTATTTTTATTACTGAATCTTTGTTAGCTTTTGTGCAGATAATTACAAATCCAGATATGTTGCATATGTCCATCTTGCCATTCCATGGACAATTCAGGCGAATTTTAGCAAATCTTAGGTATCTTTTGATTGACAGTATTTTTGCATGCCATGTGACTGGTCAAATAATTAATGTACATGTTGATATTTTTCCCCTGTAAAGTTGATGTTATCTAAGAAATTATATATATCTGTAGAATGACAATTCCATATATATTGAAGCAGTTCAATTGTGTTCTTGTAAACCAGGTTTGTCATAATTGATGAAGCTCATGCTTATAAAGGAGTATTCGGTTGTCACACTGCTCTTATTTTGAGGAGACTTCGTCGGATATGTGGCCATGGTATCTTTTCACCCTGTAGTTATAGAGTTTTTATATAGACGGGGATTTCGTTTTCCTTCAGTTCTTCTTTATTACCCCAACAAACAAATTAATGTTAATTTCATAACTTGATCCTTTGTGCAGTATATGGCAGTGAGCCTTCTTTTGTGTTTTGTACTGCAACTTCTGCTAATCCCCGTGAGCATACAATGGTGAGACCTTTTTCTCTGTTTTGTTTACTGGTAGTAATCTCAATACAAGTTCTTGTTATGTCGAGTATATCTACTTTTTGTCTATTAGGGAACTAGCATGTTCTTATTTAACAGCAGTCTCCATGTACGATTGGTTAATAAGAGTAGAATTAGAGTATGCGTTTTTGATGATTTTTTGAAAATACTTAATTAGCGTTTATATATTACAAAATTGAACACCATATGTTTTAGGAACATTTACATCGTTTTGGATGCTACAGGAACTTGCGAATCTATCAACACTGGAGCTGATTCAGAATGACGGTAGCCCTTCTGGTCGTAAGCTTTTTGTCCTCTGGAATCCACCTACGTGCCTAAAAACTGTAGGTTCTTTGTGCTTCATTAGTGAGATAACTTTTGATCAGAAATGTTCTTTTAACAATACGCTGACAATGCCGGACTACAGATTTCCAAGAAATTTAAAAGTAGCCCTACAACCAAGAAATCTTCTGATAGCAGTGTTGTAGTTGGACGCTCAAGGTAACCAATTTTCTTAAATATGACGCGAAAAAAATTATGAGATATTCTGTCATGATTACTCTTTCAGGATGTTCACTTGGCTGCTGCTTAATGTTGTCATGTTCCTTTGAAGTGAATATGAAAGAAGAAAATTTTGTTGGGGTGACATTATCTCTACTCATGATAATACTTAAAGATTTTCACCCTGGCATCATCTTTCAGTGAAAATATATTCCTGATGTTTGTTGGTTTCTTTTGTATGTGGAGCACATGGAGAGTTTATTCGCTGGTTTTAGTTTTGAATGTCAATTGAACTTAGTTACCTATATTTCTATATAACATAAATATTACTCCCTCCATCCTCTAAAGGATGTCCGAAGTACATTTTGCGCACAAATTAAGAAAAGTAAAGTAGAGAAAAGAGAGTAGAAATTTTTTCGGTCCCATAAAATTATATAAACTGTTCTTTCTTTTTTTATTAGTGGACCCCACTACATGACATATTTGTCCTTTACTTTATGTACTTGTTGCCATCCTTTTGAGGGGAAAAAAAAAATTAAAATTGTACGTCAGGTCATCCTTTTGAGGATGAGGGAGTAGTTGGGTTGTCTGATTATACTGTGGGTTAGTTTTGAGTGACGGGACACAAATAGGTATAGAAGGTTAATGAACTTGGTCTCTGAGCAAGCTCATTCAAGCTAAAAAATTAGTTTGATTATCCGCAACTTAACTAACTCACTAAAGAGAGTGGGTGAGTTTTTATGTAGCACTGAGAGTATGTGTGCTTAAGATTTTTTAGAACAACCCTTTCAATGTTTTTAGTAGGGTTGCACTAATAGAGATCTAGTTTGAGTCCTTTCTTTAAATATAATCTAAGGGCTAAAACTCTCTGGCAAAACTACTATATGATGAGTAAGATACGCCTAACCAGAGACTGCAAAACAAAGTCAAAAGGGGACGGTGGAGTACTTAACCGACTGTAAACAAAGAAAGCAGTTAAGGAAACTAGATTTATGCCTCACTTTAATGACTAAAAACTCTTAAAAGACCTGATGAGATGGTCATATGGTGCACAATTACAAAGATTCAGTTTGGTCTTCTTGGAAATCAAATTGTTGGAAAAAGAAATAATTTCCTCCAAAACACTAAATTCCTCCTGTTGGTATGGGTACTGGATGAGGACCACTAATAAAAACTTGAAATTCCTCCTGTTGTAGTTGATCATGCTGAGTTTATCATTTCAGATGGTGTACTTGAAGCACAGTATGATACAAAAGCAACATTGTTATCATTGCTCTTACCAAATGTTTTTGAGACTTATCCTGTGAAGTTCTCAACGGTGTCCCAAAATTTTTACTTGGTGCAGATGAGTTCGTCGATTATTCTTGCCTATTATAAAACTTGAGATCGAGTTTTCTCCAACCAAGGGAGAGAGAATGATGGGGACCACAGAATAAAAGAGAAATTTTAATTATATTTGGAAATAAATTTTTTGTAATTATGTTATTATTAGTTGTTTATTTAATAGTGAGGATTTAGGATATTTTATATTTATTAGGAAGTATATTGTTTTGTCAGGGTATTTTAGTCCTTTCGTAGTTTACTTGTTCTCCAAGTAAAACTAAGGTTGGTTGTCTTTAAATAGGGATATAATCCCCTGCAACATTTTTAACGTTGGATTATTGATTATTGAAATTTGAGATTAGTTATATTGTTCTCAGTTGTCTTGCGAAGTGATCTCTAAACACTATGCGGGGTGGCCGGTTTGGTCTGAGGGACCCCTCCCTCCCTCCCATCCCATCCCCACCCCCCCTGCCCCGAATGCTAGAAACCGGACGGTACCCGACAACACCCCCTTTGTTAACGGACAGTAATTGATGTGAATGCAAAAACTGTTGATGGCCAGAATTACTTGAACGACAGCTAGCTATGAGAATAAATGATAAAAGAATGGTAGAGTTGCACAAAGAGAGACTTGCGTGGAGGTTGACAATTCAAGTTGCTAGAATACTTAAAATAATTTTTTGTTCATGTTTATATTACAGAATGTTTTAGAAATAAAATGACATAATGTAGAGAGAGAAATTGAGAATAGCGGGAGAGAGAAATTGGGAATAGAAGCGGATGTTCGATCTAAGAGGTTTGATTTTTGGTGAATTGGGAATAGCAGGAGTTACACTAAGGGGTTTGATTTTTAATGATGAAATTAGGCTTTTTATGCAGTTATGAGAGAGAAGGCAGGAGGTAAGCTACCTCCTTGTTACTTGATCTCTCAAAGAACTGGGAGAGAAAGAAAGGGGGATAGAAAAGTCATGAGAGAGAAGGGTAGGAGGTGGCTGAAAATGTTAACCCAAACTAAAAAGATTAAATTAGAAAAAATATATATTAAAAATAATCTGGTCGGGGGGGGGGGGGGGGTGGTTAGATTATATCCCATACCCGACCCTAACCCCATAAAGTCTTAAAAATCAGGTCCTATTAGGGCCGGGTTTGATCGGGTCCCATCGGGATTGGGAAAAATTGACAGGCCTACTTCTGTGCTAGAAAAAGTAGTGGAAGGATACCAAAGTTTCTTCAATATGCGCTTTTGCTTCTCAATGAAACTTCTTCACTCTGTGGTGAGCTAATTAATTTTTTCTTTATAAAATTTATAGGGATGTGTCATATAAAACACTTACAAGGGTACCATGGATGCCTTAAATTAAATGTCTTGCACTTTATATTATGCTGCATCAAAGCATGCTATACAGTACGTGTGAATCCATATAAAAGATAAAAGAAATCAATCAATAATTTGATATTTGAAACAATTTTATAATGCATGACATCTTAATTTCTGCTCTGCAGTCCAATATTGGAGGTTTCACGTATCTTTGCAGAAATTGTTCAGCATGGACTTCGTTGCATTACATTCTGCAAAACAAGGAAACTTTGTGAGCTTGTTTTGAGTTATACGTATGTGACCTTGTGCTTCTATGGTTAATTTTTAAATTTGTGCCCATTGCTTACGTTGATCAAGAAGATGACTGTATTTTGATATCTGCCATTGTGATTAAGACGCGAGATTCTTCAGGAGACTGCTTCCCATCTTGTTGATTCTGTTTGTGCTTATCGTGCTGGCTATATGGCTCAGGTTGGTATTTATGTTTTTTGTTTCTTATTGATATTGCATGATAAGATGTTGGAGAAAAATTGATTCATTTGTATAATTATCAACAAGCGGTAGAGAAGTGCTTTCTTTGAAGCTACGTAGCTTGAATTTCGCCAAGACAAATGTGGAATTTATGTCTTGAAGCATCCAGTACTCTTGATGAGTTAAGAACTTAAGATCACATGACTAGTTGTTTTGACTATTGATGAGTTCAAAAGGCTCGTGAAGAGTATAATACATTAGCATTACATGTCCATAAGATGCTGAGGGGTCAGTTGACGCGAGTGGGATGTGGTGTGTTCTTTTTTGCTCTGTGATGGATCTTGCCAAGATCTGCTACTAATGTTCTCTCCAGATGGAGAGGAGTTAGGGTATCTATGAATATGAGAGGATGCCTTGCTATGCCTCGTATGTGGTATTTTATGTGGTCCATTGTCCTTGCTACTCTTCAGTTAATTATCTCATTATCTGATATTTCAACTAGAGTTACTAAATACCCTCATTGACCTAGAAAACCGCGTATTGGTATTTATGTGCCCAAATATGGTACTCTTACACACAAATACTCTAAATTTAACGTACCAAAAATTTCTTTGTTATTTTACTTATAATTACCAGTGTTCTAAAAATCCCCGCCTAGGCACTACTAGACCCCCCTTGGCGCCCTCCCTAGGCGCTAGGCCCCCCTTGGCGCCTCACCTAGGACCAAGGCGGCAAAAAAATCCCTCTAGAAAATTAGACGGGGTCTATGCAGAGGTTTTATTTTATTTTAATAACTACCCAAACCAGATCTTGATATATTTATTTTTCTAATGATTTACCATATTCATAATACATGTTGTAGCATATCAAATCACGACAAGAAGTTAACAAAATATCAAGTCAAAATGGATAATTTTATTATAGTTGTAATTTTTGAACTTGTACTAACTTCAAATTATATAAATGATGACACATTTGTAATATTTAGTTTAATTCAATATAATTCTTAAATTTATGTATAGTTTCTTAAGTTTTAATCTTTAATTAAATTTTTGAAATTTTAAATTTTATTATTTAATAGTAATCTTGTTTATGAATAAAACTAATACTTTAAAAATATGTTTGAACTTTGAACAATTGCATGTTTGTGTTCGAACTTTGACCTTAGCAATATGGATATGTGTTTGAACTTTAAGCAAAGACATTTATTATCTTTAATATAAATTGTTTTGCTTTATATTATTGTTTTGTTTGGATAAATGTAGGATAAAATATTAAAATCGGCTTAAAATAAAAAATTCCCCCTTGGCGCTAAGCCCCCTGGCCGCCCGCCTCCCACCTAGCAGCTTTTAGAACATTGATAATTACACAAAGTATCAATATTATAACTTAGCATTGAATGCTCAAACATTAGTTAGTATTGTATAAACTTGGGTTTATTACATTTAGATTCTAAGGGAATTCCTAACTATAAGAACTTATACAAAGTTTCCCTAGCGTATCACGTTTTAGCTATGTAGCGAACCACATTTGACAAAGATAGCTAGATGTAACACTAATTTCAACCATTTATTTTCATTTGCGTCATTAGTATTTTTATGTGTGGTAGTGTCTATGGACTGTTAAAATCTTCTTTTAGTATTCAAGTATTCAAACTTCCATTTTTTGTTTCTTTCTAATTAATTATGTTATTATTAGCATATATGTTCCATCTTAGCTTTGTGTAATAGCTTCTTGACATTTCTAACTACTAAATCAGGATCGAAGAAGGATTGAGAGTGACTTTTTTTCTGGGAATCTTCTTGGTGTTGCTGCTACAAATGCCCTTGAGTTAGGCATTGATGTTGGGCACATCGATGTTACTTTGCATCTTGGCTTTCCTGGTAGCATCTCGAGGTACATGACTTGATTCATTTTTGTTTTTGTTAGTAACATTTTCCTTGTATTGTTCTCATTGGGGCCGCCTTCCCTGATAATTAGCTTGTGGCAGCAAGCTGGAAGGGCTGGGAGAAGGGAAAATACATCACTTGCCATATATGTTGCATTTGAAGGGCCTCTAGATCAGTATTTTATGAAATATCCCTATAAACTCTTCAGGAGCCCAGTTGAGTGTTGTCATATCGATGCTAATAACCACCAGGTTTTTCTAATTTTTGGAACTGTTCTTGATTTTGTTTTTCTTTCACACAGCAGAGGAACGTGTTCTCATTTTTGGAGTTCATTCTCTCTGTAGGTGCTTGAACAGCATCTTGAATGTGCTGCTCATGAACACCCGATTTGCTTGCTTCATGATGAGAAGTATTTTGGTCCTGACTTAAAGAACTCCATAATGTCTCTTGAAACTAAAGGATACCTGAGAACTGATTCATCACGTGATCCTTCTGCTAGAATTTGGAGCTATATAGGACATGAGGTATACAATTGTCTCCTTGTCTAGGTTTTAATCTCCCTCTTCTTCTAATTAATCAAATGCGGATTGTTTCAATTTATTTGACACTACGGCAGCTGTAAAGTAACTTTTTCCAGTATTTTTCTTTGTTGTATATTCTTTTCCATAGAAAATGCCTTCACATGCTGTTAGTATACGGGCCATAGAGACAGAGAGATACAAAGTAATTGACCAGCAAAAGAATGATGTTCTTGAAGAAATTGAGGAAAGCAAGGCATTCTTTCAGGTAAAAAGGTCAAAATTGACTGCACCCCTTCCTGTTGAAACGAAAAAATTTCTGAAAGAAAGTGCCAAATGTTTTTGTTAGATTTATTAGTTTGGAGTTATTTGAAGAATTAGTTTGACTTTCGTACTCGTCTGCTCTTCCACTTTTTTTTTTTTTTTTTTTTTTTTTAATTTTTGTTGTTGAAAAGAAAGCATAAATCTCCTATGACATTATCTACTCCAAACTTTTTCCACTTCTATTTTCCATGATTCCATTTGCCCTTCTAGCTTTCGGTTGCTTCTTGGCTGTTATGTTATCATCGTTTGGCAGGGGCGAGCCAGGATTGCCAAATGAATATCAATCACTAAATTCACGTATTTTATTATTTATTAAAAAACATCTTTATGACAAAGATATTAGATATTAACACCAAAATGGGATGCGTCCACATAGAGAATTATTGGATAGGAAAGGTTATCAACATTTTTGCACTCTTTCAATGATATTTGTTTCTTCTATAACAAATTCAGTTTTCTGGAGTATTTTTCAGTCATACTTGCATACACCATGTCCAATTCAATTACCAACCGTTTACTTTTGTCCAAGCACTAAACTAACAAATTGCTGATTCTATACAATTATTGGACTCTGGTACATAGTCCCCCTCCCTGGCGGATAAGTATAGATATTGTTTTTCTTGGTGTTTTCATGCTCCCTTCATCCAAAATGGTTGTCATCTTGTAATTTTTTGACACTGATTATTTTTCCTCCACATAATCAAGGCGGGCAATTTCCCGCTTCATCTAAAGAGTGGGTCTGCCCCTGTCCATTGGTATCTTAATTATTATTTGGTAAAAGCAAATAACTCATGCTCTATGCTGCTATTTCTTCTTGAAAATTGATAATTTAATTAATCTTTCAGGTGTATGAAGGTGCCGTCTATATGCATCAAGGGAAAACATATCTGGTGAAGAAGTTAGATTTATCAAGTAAAATTGCTTTCTGTCAAGAAGCCGACTTGAAGTATTACACAAAAACTCGTGATTACACTGATATTCACGTCATTGGTGGGAAAATTGTATGTGGATTTTAATTAAATTACCTTATTTCTCCCCCTTTTCCATGTGATACAGTTGCCATTAAAAATGAAACCTATTTAATTTTGCCTACTTATCTATTGTTGACATTTTACTTTAGTAACATGGGAACAAGGGAACTGCAGTAATATATTTAGCTGTGAGAGGTTAGTAGCAAAGATTGAAATGCATTGGTAGTCTATTATTGTCTAAATTTAAGCATTTCCATCCTTTGTCATTGCTATGTATAATTGCTACAACTACTGAGGCTTTCAAGACGTGAGAAGCCTATTAACCTAACCGCTTAAGCACTATTCATGTAACCATTCTGTAAGGCTTTAGTGTGACAATTGACTCTTGTAAGAAAATTAAGAATCTTGTGATAAATGATAAGTATGTTACCTGATAGTTGTGAGAGGCACAAACTGTCGAAGTGTCCAATATAGGTTTTATAGAAAAAAAACATAGAATATAGCAGTATTAGAAAATCTAATTTAAAAGCAGAAAGCAGAAAATTATATTTAATTGTGCAGATATACTGACATAGTTTAAGGCGTTGCCTAAGCGACGCCAAGTCGTCTAGTTGGTAGGAGGCAAACAAGGCGACCGATCGACTTGATTTTGGATTGAAAGTTGAGCGCCTAGCAAAGGCAGTCGTCGCCTTGGACGACTCGGCATCGACTTGGACGACTTTTCGGCAGATCGAGCGACTTGGCCACTCTGGGTATGGATCAACCCAAATGCCAACTGGGTTAAAAAAAGAGAAGCAAAACGACGTTGCTGAGGAACAAAACTTGTCCTAGTTAAACTCGAAGTCAATTCGCATCGCAGTAGAACTTAGAAGAAGATCGAAGTCGATTCACAATAGAACTTAGAAGAAGAGTAGAAGGCATCCACGAGCGAGATTGTGAGAGTGATCGAGAGAGACAACGACTCTGCGTGAGCGAGAGACTTTCAGACTGCTCGACTTTGAAGTCCTTTCGGTGACGCTGCTTACGCAACTCCGATCGCAGATATTTCTTCTATTTTTCTTCTTCCCCTTTACTGCTTGGCTGCTTACTCGACTCGAAAGTGGTTTCTTTTTATGTATAAGTATGTTCAGTGCGTATTGCTTTCTTTTTCTTTCTACTGATTGTTGACCTACAGAACACTAGCTTATTTTTTTTGTTCCCCTTATCCTTATCCTTTCTACTGACTGTTGGTTATATATATGCATTTATTTATATTTTATATATATACTCTTTACATTTTATCCATTGATATGTACTCCCTCCGTCCCATAGTTATAGGCTGATTTCTTTTGGCACATAGTTTAAGAAAATTAGTTTAAGTTAATATTTTTAACGAAATTTTCCATATATACATACCTTAATATAAAATTAATGAATAAATTAATTACTCCTTACTTATCACATTGAAACTCTTAACTTCATTGATTGCTAGTACAATTGCCTTTTATACACAAAATAAGTTAAACTAGTAAAGTCTAAAAAATTGAATTCTTTTATTGAGAATACAACAACATTAAATGTGGTGATAAAAATAATGACATTGAAGGTTGTTTCTTCAAAAAAAGAGTAATGGTTGAATATTTATTATAAGGGCATAAAAGTAAAATAATGAACCAACTAAATTTTATAAATAGTAAGTAGCCTATATACTGGGACATCTCAAAATGGAAAATCAGCCTATAACTATGGGACGGAGGGAGTAACATTTATCTAATTGACAGTGGTTAGATTTTGGACATATTGATGTTAGATAGTGATACCACAATTGATGTTACATACTGATATATTCAATTTATCTACTTGATGTGGTTTATAGTGGTACAATTTATTTGCTTGATGTGGTTAATGGTTATATACTGATACATACTTATACATACATATAATATATATACGGATATATACTAATACAAATTGTCTTATATTTTTTATTTGACTGTATTGTGTAGAAAGTAAAATGACGGAAAGTTCGGGGGTCAATAATTATGATATAACGAAGAACCCTAAAAGAAAAGCTAAATCGAACAATCCGGGTTGAAAATATGGATATTGGGCGGATATAAGTAATAAGGATGTCGTGAAATTTTTACTTTGCGGGAAGAAATGTCATTCGGGCAAGAGGCTCAAGCAACATCTAGTTGGACAACAACAGAAATTATGATGGAGATGCAAGCGGCTTTGAATAGTAGAAAGAGAAACAAGCCAGTTGAGCTTAGATGACGAGGATGATGTAGTAGAAGTGCAAGAAGAACAATCATCTGCTCGTCCAACCATGGCTTCCAATGCTTCTTCTAACACTATCCCAAGTTACGAGATGGCTTAAAAAGGAAAAATTTTATTCGCGCTTTTCAATTCTAAAAGCCACAACCAAAAGCTCAAACAAAAACGGTTGAAGCACTTCTAAGGAAGATTCCCGAAGAAGTTGTAGAGGAGAGGCATAGCATTTGAGCCAAACAATTGTGAACGACTTGTCGTCATACGGACGCTATGACGGTTGCCTAATTTAGCATCCCCGCAAATTGCTACCGCCACAACTTGATATGATGGCGCCGTGACAACTATGATTACTGATCTGCAATATGTTATCTATATGTCGCTGATCCAGTTTTGGTTATTGAGTGTATGATGAATTCAAATTTCTATGGATTTTAAGACGAATTAAAGCCCATTTTTTTATTATATTTTTTAAATAGCTGAAATATAACAATTGAGCATATATAGTAAGATGTATATAAAAAAATATATTATTTAAATGTCTTGAAATCCTTAACACACTCAAATTAAGTGGACAGAGGGTATATTATGCTATAAGTTAACAATTTTCTCTTGGTATTTAGCCAAATATAGGGGCCTGCTTCGAGAAGGTATCTACTTTTTAGCTGTTGTGGTGCCCTTACTTGGAGGGTCTGCTGCAGGGGAAGAGGAATTGCTGGCATGCTGGTATGGGAGAGGGGACCCGGGGAGGGTGGGGGTGTAGAGAGGGGGTACTTGCGAATGTTGAGATATCTGCCTAACTCTTAATATCTATCCAAGCCGTGTCCTTATCAAACTCTTATGTTGCTTAAATCTGAAACATCCCACGTTGGAGAGCTAGTGTCCTGCTTTCTTGACCCTTAACACCTGGATTCTGCAATCCTACTACTAAGAGTTATCATATTTGTAGTTCTTATTTTCTGAACTTTGGATTCTTGGGCTCCAGCTGTTTCAGTTAAAATCAATAATGTAGTTTCAATATATTAGTCCCATTTGATAGTGCTATACAGAACACTAAACTGTTAGCTCTCCTGCTATTTAGACGTATCCAGCAAGGATTTCCAGTGTCCAATTCTCAAGAACAAGTGCTCAAGCACATACTTGCAAAGTGACAACTACTTGGTTTGGTTTCTGTCGTATATGGAGAGGAAGCAATCAAGTGTTTGATACAGTGGGCCTTTCACTTCCTAATTATTCCTACGATTCTCAGGTATGTGCCACAATATGGTTCGACAGTACTCTAATATCTTACTTTTTGTATTCGATTGGAAGTGTTCAATCATGCTCCTGTGATCATGTGTTTCCATATGTCTTCATTACTTTACATGTGAGTAGGCAGTCTGGATTAAAGTTGCACAGCCGGTAAAACAGCTATTGAAATTAAAGGGTATTCGTTTAGTGGAGGATTACATGCTGCTTGTCATGCTCTTCTTAATGTAGTGCCTCTGTAAGTCTGAATATTATATCTAAAAATTCAATAATGGAGATCAACTTACCAAAAATAAAGAGTAAACAATCTAGTCTTTTACCTGTAGTTGTACCTATGGTCTTCAATTTTGTTTGTCTGACAGTTTCAGTGAAACTTTGACATGTAGATATATAATTTGCAACTCATCTGATATATCTTGAGTGTGTCAAACCCTCATGATACCCGCTTACGTTCCTGAAAGAATTCTGCTTTATGATCCACATCCTGGAGGAACTGGCATTTCAGCACAGGTTAATATTGGGTCCTCTTCTCTTGTCTGTATCTATTTTTTCGTTTCAGGGAAAAAGAGATTAGAATGAGCAAGCATCTGTATATTATAGGTAATTTAGAATTTGTGTTGACCCTTACCATTCAACTCCATTATGAGAATGTGCAACGACTCTGTATTTGATCAGTATATGCTATAAGAGACCTAACTTCAAGGAGGACTGGGTACCAGTAGATAGATAAAGCCGTCATTTTCCTGTAATTTTGGAAGTTTGAATAATATGCTCACTAGATCATCAATCTGAAAGTTATATGTATATGTGCAGGTTCAACCTCTTTTCACTGAGTTGATAGGTGCGGCTCTGGAACTTCTGACATCATGTTGCTGCTCCGGAGATGCTGGTTGTCCTAACTGTGTTCAAGTCAGTGTATTCCTTTTCACTTAATTATTATGTTTCCTTATAGCAACTGTATCCGAGGACAAACATTTTTAGTAATTATGCAGAGTCTTGCTTGTCGGGAGTATAATGAGGTTCTGCACAAGGATGCGGCTGTGATGATCATTAAGGTTGTAACTCGAAAACAAAGTAGAATAATACACAATCTTTTGTTTGGAATATACGGACATACCAGCTAATTCGGAATATTGAAATGTAATGCTATTGCAGGGTGTTCTAGATGGGGAGAAATCTTGTGTTGGGGAAGTCCCCAATTCTTGTTGAACAGCTTAAATGGAGCTTTGCCTATTGTTTGTTTCAGTAGCTATTCAATAGTAGTTTATGGATAATTCTTATATCTTAAAATTATATAAAAGTAGATTATATAGTTTGTTTTTTGAGAACCATGCCAAGGGGATTGCTGTCACCGTCACTATGATCATCCTCCCCTGTAATATGGCTATTAGCTAATAGCCGTTTCAGTTTGGATTCGGTTAGTATAAAGTGGACTTCATGATAAATCACTTTATACCCAATACTGATCTTATATAGCATATGCGGGAGGGTGATCTTTTCTGCTCATGCGTGTCAAGATTGTATTAGTCGTGAAGTAAGAACTGAACTTACAATGAAGTTCACTTCATGCTAAGTAGTTTGATTTCAGCTCTCTACCTAACCTACCTCAATATAAATAAGAAATATGGGGAGTTACAGTGAAACGGAACACTTCTGGTCGGATTCGAAAAATGTGAGTGATGTTTGACTGATTTCGTTCTAGATTTATATTATTCGATTTTCAATTATAATTCGAAACAATGCATAGAACTGATTCTCCATATATACTTTGATAAATATACATGAATAAAATTATAATAATTAATTATATTTTTTTTATAATTTGAAAAATGATTTGTTTAACAAATTTTATGACGAAATTGAATCGTAACTAATGTGGAATACTGATGGATAAGAAAAAATAAATTAATAGGAAGTTCTTTGGTCAAGATAAAACAAATTAATGTGAAGTTCTGCATAATTCTTTTATATCTCATGTATCCATATACATTAATAATATTTACTATCAATATAAATTTGTTGTAATATGTAGCAAGATTTTTATTATTTTGTTGTTGATTGTAGTTGTAACTCTGTATTTATAAAATGTAATTGTAGATATATTTTAAATTAGAGAATTTATATTTTTACAAGTAAAAATGTTAGTTACACAAGTTCATCTGGGGAGAACCGGGTGGAATTAAAAATATCAATTCCCTTAAATTATATAATTAAAACATTTTAAGTATCCAAAATATCCTTATAGTGGTTTATCAAAAATAATCTCAGAAGTTAAAATAATTATGTATTAATTTAAATTCATTATTTTTTCCCATAGCCGGCAGGCCGGCAATATAATGCATTTGCATTACCATTATCCGATAAATAATACTCCAACCTCGTAGTTTTGTATTGTTAGAATACAAGGGAGAGTGACAGTTTTGGACTTTTTCCTTTTATAATTCTCACACTTTTATAAAAAGAATTTCATTTGATTTTAATTCTAATTAATTTATAAACTTTAATGTATTTTATTTAAATTTTAAAATAATAATTTGTACTTAAATATTTTATGTAATTTATAATAGTAATTATTGTATTAATTAAAATTAAATATGAGAAATGATATCAATAGGGAAAAAAAAGTTTTTTTACCCCTATTTTATTGATAAAGGAGAATTTGTTAAAAAATAAAATAATTATACTCCCTATGCCACTTTTTTTTTAAAAAATTTTAAAATTTAAAATTTTATAAAATAATTTGACAAAAATTCAAATAAGATGCTTCAGATCTCATATACTACGTACGGCGTACTTACCCTAACATAATAATACATCTGAGGTTTTTGGATTTTTTCCCTCCAACAAGTCAATAAATAACACACGCTGACAGGCCCTTTTTGGTTAGAGAGTGTGTACGTCAATTTAAGTGTCTAATAGTGCTGCAGGTGGCCGAGGATGGGGTGGGCGATTGCTTTGCACGGCGGTGCCGGTGATATCCCTTTGACTCTGCCACCGGAACGCCGACAGCCACGAGAAGCCGCTCTCCGCCAGTGCCTAGAGATTGGCGTTTCTGCTCTCAAGTCCCAACGTTCTGCCTTGGATGTTGTGGAACTTGTGGTATGATCTCTCCCATTTAATTTCTGTCATTTATTAATATTTCACAAGCTATTTGGGTTTAAGGAGAAATGAATATTTTTTTTCCTAGAACGATCTAAAGATGCCTATATTTATCTCGGAGACAATTATATGATGGCTTCAATGAAGTTTTTCACTTGATTGAGTATTCTGATTGATGATGCACAAAATAAATTTTGTACAAACACCTGTCAAGTAATAATAAATGCTGTAATTAAAGTCGGTAATTAAAGTAGGGACATAAGACGATAATTAGAGTTGTTCGGTCAAGTTGACCTAGTCCACTTTTGAATGGCTCTAGTTGCCGGCACTTTGTATTATGTTAAGTGTGTTGGAAACAAAGTACAAAGAGTATAAGCTTAAAGAGAAAGGAGAAGGGAGTTCTTTAGTACGAAAGTGAGTTGCCCCCCAGTGATGGTGGGATGTACAATTTATAGCGAACCCGTGATAATTTTGAGGTGAGCATGTAGCCACTAAACCACTACTTTACTGGAGCTCCCAACATCTTCCTAATGTGCAAGATGGTTGACGTGCTTTCTGTGAGATCCGGAAACGAGGCTTGACCACTTCCTTCATGATGTGGGCGTGCGTAACTCATTGTTACTGATGAGCTCAATTAACCCAACCGTGATGGATCACATTTGTTGGGCTCGCCAGACTTCTTGAACTTGGGCTTATATTCCATGTTGGGCTTATGAGATGGGCTGGATCCTTGGACTAAATCCATCATTTGCCCCCCAATGCCCCGCGGCCAACAGAACTTGGAGAGGAGGACATTCAGTTTAAATTTGGGTTTTCGACAAAACTGGAAAAATTTCGGGAGGCCAAAACATGCACTTCTAAGACTTTTTCGGGCTTTTAACAGCATCTAGAGCTCATCGATACGGTCGTTTTGACATATTATGGGCCCTATTCGGAGTTACGGATCAAAAGTTATGATTTAAATAATATAAGAACCTTTAAATCCGAATTCCTTGAAAATTCCTTTTAATTTGTGACCTCCCCCTTTTCAGATAAACTCCTCTGGTATGTGGGACTCCTTCTCTTTTATTCTTGAAGAATCTAGGTTGTAAATTTGGGGGTTTTGCGTCCTGCTCTTGATCTCACTTGTTCCATAGAGATTAGAGAGATCCAATCCTAGAGATCTCTTCTTAGTGAGGATTTTTCAGAGATCAATGTCGAAAGAAGGAAGAGATATCCATGGGAGTGAACTGATTGATGAAGTAAGCTACCAAAAGGCTGCCATGGTGGAGAGTGAAGCGGGTGAGGTGACTTAGGTGGATAACGCCAGTGCGTGGCATTGATGCAGAATCATTGAGATCCATTTGGTGTGAGTGCGAATGGACAATGAATGAGCGAAGTGGCAGGGTCTCTTGTAGCAGGGCGGCTGAATGAATCTGCCAGGTGGCGAGAGCGAGTGAAAGCGAAGTCTTAAGGCGGTGGGCCTTGGCGAGAAGGAGCAAGCTGAGCAGGTGTTGGGTGAGCAAGGTCTCGAGGGCTCATCACCGTCCTGTCCACTGCAGCAAATGAGACAAAGCGTTATTTGAGTGACAATCACCTAACAAAAGAACCTCCAACTCTACCACCGCACTTGGGCAAAAGAACGCCCAGGTCTTTGTCGGGGGTGAGCCCACCTGCAGCTTCTAGGGGTGTAAATGAGTTGAATCTTAGCGAACACCCTCATGCTCAGATTCGGCTCGATTCAAAAAATTTGAGCTCGAATTCGACTCAGATTCGACAAGAGATTTATATTTTTGCGCCAGATTCGACTCGGATCATTACTAGGACCTACTCGGCTCGTAAGTACTCGACTCGTTTACAAAGCGAGTTACTCATGAGCCTTTAAATCGAGTTTCGAATATGAACCATTTTACTTAAAATTGAACCATTACATACTAAATTGGTTACTTAACTAATATTTATATATATAACTTTTTCACTTTTATTTATGTATTGAAATTATAAAGAATGTAATAAAAATTGACATTCAATTCATTGGTTTATTCATGTACAAGTTTACACAATTTCATACTACACTTAATAAATTATAAAGATTGATACAAATATTACATATTTAACTTACTAGCATGGATCGGACGATATTGAATATGATCCATCGAAAGGTGATCAGTATGGTTCGAGAAAAATGAAATACTCGAAACCTAATCGAAGCGAACTTTGGTATGCTCAATTCGACTCGTGTATCATTAAATGTAAAAGCAGTATGGATCATATTCGACTCGGATCAACTTCGAATTCGAGCTTTGGATCATATTTTCGAGCCAATCTCGAGTTGAGTACCGAACTACGTGGCTCGATTTACACCCCTAGCAGCTTCAACTCTTGGTCTTTGGATAGCACTGGCATACCTGCAAGGAGATGGTGAGCATATAAAAAAAGAAAAAAGCGGTAAACTTGAAACGCATGCGAAGTTTCTGAAGCAAAGACACCAAACGCATTGAAACAAGGCCCGATCGGCCTTTCTGCCCCCATTCTCTGTAAAAGAAGAAGCGAGATTTCTAGCTGTGACAATTGGAGTGTAACCCAATGAAGCACCATACCACTCTTTGCAGTAAAATAATACCAGCCCCTATTTGGTGCAAGAGTCTCGCTCAAGTTATAAGCCCCATGGAACTCCTTGGGACAAGCATTTTCGTGATGCACCTTCTTCCACAATATGACAAAACCCAGCAAAACTCTCCAACCATTGGACGCTAACTGCCTTAGAGTCAGGGAAAAGTAGTGCAAAATTTGACAAATGGGATGGAACATTGGGAACCTAAGCCCGACCTTGAGCATCTCCTCGTAAATGATGATGTCACCGAAGGAGTCGTCGCAAGCAAACTCATCTTTCTCGGCACGGCGACAGGACACTGTGGGAGGAATATGATAAGTAGAAATAAGCCTCGAGATATCATCATCAGAATTGAGTGAGCTGAAAAGGGTACTTACTTTAGACCTATCATCATCCGGGATAAATTTACTTTTGTGTTTCATCTTCCGGGGCTTTAAAGAGTGGCCTGAACCACCATCTGGGAGGTCTTGAGTCACACTGGATGGAGCTAGGCTGGGGTCGCCAGAAGCGGTGCTCCCAACCTCTTTGTGGTCTGCAATGTTCTGTGCAGTGCCTAGAGAGACATCTGAAACCCCCTGCTCTCACAAGACCTACTTAGCTTGCTCCTGCTCGCCCAAGACCTACTTAGCTCGCTCCTGCTGCTTGAGGCCTACCAGCTCGCCCTGCTGCTTGAGACACCTTGACTCGCCCCTGCCGCCAAGACACTGCCTAGCTCGCTTGGTGTCCACCTCCGCTACGGACACCAAATGGATCTGCACTTACATCAGCGCCGTGCACGACGTTATCCACCTGAGGCACCTCACCCGCTTCACTCTCCACCATGGCAGCCTCTTGGTAGCTTACTTCGTCAATCAGTTCACTCCCATGGATATCTTTTCCTTCTTTCGGCATTGATATCTGAAAAATCCTCACTAAGAAGAGATCTCTAGGATTGGATCTCTCTAATCTCTATGGAACAAGTGAGATCAAGAGCAGGACGCAAAACCCCCAAATTTACAACCTAGATTCTTCAAGAATAAAAGAGGAGTCCCACATACCAGAGGATTTTATCTGAAAAGTCGGAGGTCACAAATAAAAGGAATTTTCAAGGAATTCGGATTTAAAGGTACTTATACAATTTAAATCATAACTTTTGATCCGTAACTCCGAATGGGGCCCGTAATATATCAAAACGACCGTATCGACGAGCTCTACAAAAGTCATCGCCTACGGCCATGGCAGATGCTGTTCAAGGCCCGAAAAAGTCTTAGAAGTGCATGTTTTGGCCTCCCGAAATTTTTCCAGTTTTGTTGAAAACCCAAATTTATACTGAATGCCCTCTCCAAGTTTTGTTGGCCGCAGGGCATTGGGGGGCAAATGATGGGTTTAGTCAAGGATCTAACCCATCTCATAAGCCCAACATGGAATATAGGCCCAAGTTCAAGAAGTCTGGCGAGCCCAACAAATGTGATTTATCACGGTTGGGTTAATTGAGCTCATCAGTAACAATGAGCTACGCACGCGCACATCATGAAGAAAGTGGTCAAGCCTCGTCTTCGGATCTCACGGAGAGCACGTCAATCATCTTGCACATTAAGAAGATGTTGGGAGCTCCACTAAAGTAGTGGTTTAGTGGCTACATGCTCACCCCAAAACTGTCACGGGTTCACTGTTACAAGGTAGGGTCCTTCCCAATGTGGTCCCAGTTTTCCTTCGCGCGAATCCTTCGTGGCGAGGATCACCTTCTTGAGGACCCAGTCTCCTGGTTGGAAGGAACGAGGCCTCACCCTTGAGTTGTAGTACTTTGCCATGCGACGCTTATACTCTGCGTTGCGGACCACAACCATCTCCCTTGCCTCCTCTACCAAGTCGAGGTTGATGCGGGGTCCTTCCTCATTGGTGGTGGGGTCGTGTTGTTGGACCTTTAGAGAGTTCACCCCGTTCTCTATAGGGATGACTGCCTCAGTTCCAAAGGTGAGGGGAAAAAGGGTTTACCCAGTTGGAGTTTTTTGCGTGGTTCGGTAGGCCCACAATACGCTTGGGAGTTCGTCGACCCAAAGTCCCTTCGCTCTTTCAAGCCTTGTCTTTAAAGCTGCGAAGACTCGTTTCTCACCTGTGACTTACCTTGTCCATTTACTGCTGGGTGAAGTTTGGCCAGAGAAGTCACGATTGCTTTATTTGAAGGTCGGAGCAGGAGTTTAGTAGCTTGTTGTCGAATTGCTTGGCGTTGTCACTGATAATGGCGTGGGGTATGCCGAATCGACATACTAAATTCTTCCAAATAAAATCTTTAACCTTTGCATCTGTGATTTTTGTTAAGGGTTCGGCTTCAGCCCACTTGGTAAAATAATCATTTCGCTACCACCACGAACTTCTGACCGTCCTTTGCTCGAGGCGATGGGCTGGGAAGTCGATGCCCCATTTAGAGAAAGGCCATGGACTTAAAATGGTTGTTAGTTCTTCTGGTGGTTGCCTGGATACGGTCCCGAAGCGTTGACACTTGTCACACTTCCTGGAGAACTCCTGGGCATCCCTTACCATAGAAGGCTAGAAGTAACCTTGTCTGAGTGCCTTGTGGGCAAAGGATCGTCCTCCAGAGTGGTTCCCACATATTCCCTCGTGGATCTCTCGCAGGGCATAGTGAGCTTCTTTGGGTGAAAGGCACCGGAGCAATGGCGAGGAATAGCCTTTCTTATCTGAAAGTGTTCTCGCGGGATGGTGAACTTAGAAGCTCTCATTCTCGACTTCCTAACCACGAAGGGTTATCCGTGACACACCTTCTCGGAGATATGCCCTTATTGGGGTCATCCAGTTTGATTCAGCCGATGCACAGTTCACATTTGTGGTTCCCGAGTCCATCGTACTTGGTTGAGCGGTGACCGATAAATCTTGGTCCTCTGGTGGGGTTTCGAGGACGAGGCAAGCCTTGCAAGTGCATCGTGCCGTGTTGTCTTCCACAGGAATGTGGCAAATCTGGAAGTGTTTGAACTTTGTCATCATGCTTCTTACCATGCCAAGATATTCTTGCATTCTGGCTCCTTTTGCTTCGAACTCGCCCTTCACTTGATTAACTATCAACTGAGAGTCGTTATAGGTAACGAGGTGTTGAGTCTCCATCTCAATTGCCAATCTTAATCTAGAGAGGAGGGCTGCATATTCCGCCTCATTGTTTGTGGCAATAAAGTGGAGCTTCACTGCATACTTGAGAGTGGTACCATCTGGGCTGATCAAGATCAGACCTGCTCCGCCTCCATCACTGGTCGAGAAACCGTCTATATAGAGCTTTTAGGATGGAAGAGAGCAGGGCTCGGAGATTAAAGAGGAGGACTGGGCGCCAGGATGGGGAACTGGGACTCCAGTCTGGGTCCTTTGGAGTGTCTGATCGTCTAAAAGAGCTGCTTGGGCGTTTGAGGGGGAAGTCTGGTTGACTGGGATGGCATGGGCGCCTGATGGTCCTTGTTATGCTGTTCAGCGCTTTTATCAACTATCTCCAAAATGGGCGACGTGGAAATTTCGTTGTTTTTCGCCTCTGCCGGTGCCAGCTCAGCAACGAAATCTGCCAGTGCTTGTGCTTTGATGGCTGACCTTGGTTGGTACTGTATGTCAAACTCACCAAGCTCGCTTTGCCCATTTCAGCGATCTCCCGAATCGTGAGCTTTCCGGGACTCTTTTGAGAGGTTGATCTGTGATGACAACAATCTTTGTGACTTTGGAAGTAATGTAAATGCTAAATCTCGATGTTGTGATTAAAGCGAGCGCCAGTTTTTCTAGTCTCGAATACCTGACTTCTGCTCCTCAGTATGCTCTGCTTACATAGTAGATAGGCTTCTGCGCTCTGTCATTGTTCCTAACGAGGACTGAGCTTACTGCCGATGGGGAGGCAGAAAGGTACAAATATAACACCTCGCCTGGTGTGGCATGCGAAAGGAGAGGAGGTGCAGCCAAGTAGGCTTTGAGTTTTTGGAATGCCTCCTCTGCCTCATGTCCCCATTCAAAAGCTTTTCGAAGAATTTTAAAAAAGGCGGGGCTGCGGACTTGAGCCGAACTTGTTGAGTCTTGCCGTAATTCTTCCATTGAAGTATTTGGAGCTCTTTGGTTGAAGTGGGTGATTTCATGTCGAGAATGGCTTTGATCTTATCGGGGTTTGCTTCAATTCCCCTCTGGTTGACCATGAAGCCTAGAAACTTTCCCGATCCTACGCCAAAGGCACACTTATCAGGATTCAGCTTCATGCGGTACGATCTAAGAACATTGAAGGTCTCTTGGAGGTGATTAATGTGATCTGTTGCGACGAGGCTCTTTACCAACATGTCGTCAACGTAGACTTCCATTGTTCGCCCAATTTGAGACTGGAACATTTTCTTCACCAGTCGTTGGTAGGATGCTCCTGCGTTCCTCAACCCGAAGGGCATGGCTCTGTAGCAGTTGGTCCCTTTAGGAGTGATAAACGATGTCTTCTCCTGGTCCGGGGGGTACATGCTAATCTGGTTATATCCGGATTACGCATCCAGGAAGGTGAGCAACTCATGCCCTACAGTGGCGTATATGAGGAGGTCGATCCGTGGTAGCGGGTAGCTGTCTTTTGGGCACGCTTTATTGAGCTCTGTGAAGTTAACACAAAGGCGCCACTTCCCATTAGCTTTAGTGACCATTACCACGTTGGAGAGCCATTCTGGATACGCATTCCCTTGTTACTACCTGGTCTCCTCTGACTTCTTCGACTCCATTTGGGGTTGGAAAGCGAAGGATAAAATGATAGGTGGAAGGGACGGCCCTCAATGTGTTAAGAGCAGGTCGCCCCAATATGATGTTATAGGCTGATGGGCAGTTTATAACTAAGAAATTGACCATAAATGTAGATCTTTTCGGTGCCGCTCCGGCTGTGATTGGCAGGGTGATGGACCCTAGGGGATATACCTTCTCCCCTGAGAACCCCATGAGGGGTGACTGTTAAGTCGCAATCTCTCTTGCGCGGAGTTAAGCTTCATGTAAGCTTCCACGAACAAGATATCGGCAGAGTTGCCACTGTCCACCAGGATTGTGCGTACTTGAAAATTGGCCACGGTAATGGTGAGCACCAGGGGGTCGTCGTGTGGGTGCTGAATTTCCTTTAAGTCCTCATCTGAGAAGGATATGATTTCGCTGGCATTTTGTTTGGACATCTTGAATGGGCGCCCCTCGTCGGGGTGCCTTGCTTTTCTGGCGTGTGCCTTCATGGCAGACAACGACTCTCCCCCTCCTGCGAATCCTCCGGAGATGGTGTGAATCTCCCCAACTGGATGTTGATCTTCCTGGTTACGAGTTGGAGATGGTGCCTGTCTTCTATCAGCAACGTACTGGCGTAGGTGACCACGTTGAATAAGATCTTCAATTTGTCTCTTGAGTTCATAGCAGTCATAGGTGTCATGGCCGTGGTCGCGATGAAAACGGCAATACTTGTTCGGGTTCCTGCGGTTTGGCGGAGACTTCATCCTCGCTGGCCACTTTATGGTGGGGTCATCTTGGATCTGTAAAAGAATGTGCCCGACGGTAGTATTGAGGGGAGTGAAGGGTCGTCGATCTTTCTGAGGAGCAGGACCGAGTCTGTCTTTGGCGGATACCCTCTCTGTCCTGCTTGATTTGTTGTCAGTCTCCTTATCGTCCCTGTCTCTTCCCTTTCTCTTCTCTCCTGCTCTGGAGGATTCACCTCGTCTGACCCTTGTGACGTTTCATCACTGAGAAAAGAAAACTTGACGAGCGGAGCCCCCCAAAAAGTCATGGTTACCTTATCATCAGGTTTATAGCCCGAGCCTTTGCTCGCAGTGGAGCTTCTGATTTTCTACCTGCTGTATTTCTTGCGGAATTGTAGCAAGTCTTCCGGCGATATCCATAAGAGTGTTTTTGGAATAAGTGTTACTGAAAGTCTTTCTTTCTGACTTCTACCTCTCTCTTTGAAAATAGAGAGTGAAAGAAGCGTCCTATTTATAGGCGCGGGGGTCCATGGCAGCAAAAAAAATAATCCGAGGTAGTCCCTCAGGCTCTCGTCTTTGTCTTGTTTTATGCTGAGAAAATGTGTGACGAGCTTCTGATGACGTCGCCCCCCAATAAAGTGGGACACGAAAGACCTACTTAGTTCAGCAAAGGTTGAAATGGAGGCTGGAGAGAGCTTGGCAAACCACTGTCGAGCGGAGCCCCTCAAGGTGGTTGGGAATGCCCTGGACATGATTTCATCGGGGATGTTATGAAGCTGCATCAGGGTTTTGTACGTTTCGAGGTGATCCAACAGATCTTTAGTTCCGTCAAAGGTCTCCACGGATGGCATTTTGAACTTTTGAGGGAGTGGATAGTTTGCTACGTCAGGCTTGAAAGGCGTGTCTGTTCGCCTTACAAGGTAGTCCATGGTTTTGGTACTCGCGCCTTCATGGCATTGAAGACATCACCTAGTTGGTTTTGTACTTAATTTTCTCATCCCATTGATTAGGGGCTCCCCTGGAATGATCATGGGAATGACTCCCATGCTCCACGCTCTGGTTCTCACCTTCGTCTTCTTGGAGATGAGGATCTCCACCCTGGGAAGCAGGAGGAGGAGGAGGAGGAGGAGGTGGATCATGATGGGCTCCCCTATTTGGAGCTCCTTGATGTCCAGGGGGTGGAGCTCCTTGTGGTCCTCCTCCTTGTCCGGTGAGCAGGAGTTGTAGTATTTGCTGGTTTTGGCTAGCCAACTGTTGCATGGTCTCCAACATTTGCTGTGGATTTGGAGTTGAAGTATTTGAGATGGTGTTGGTGTGCGGAGGAGCAACCTCCTCTAGTCGTGGATTGTCTTCAGGTTGGTTCATTAACTTGGTTGTGATCGCCATTGGTTTAGATGTTTTAAGGTGAAAATCTTTTCGAATTCCCACAGACGGCGCCAAACTGATGATGCACAAAATAAACTTTGTACAAACACCTGTCAAGTAATAATAAATGCGGTAATTAAAGTAGGGAAATAAGACAATAATTAGAGTGGTTCGGTTAAGTTGACCTAGTCCACTTTTGAATGGCTCTAGTTGCCGGCACTTTGTATTATGTCAAGTGTGTTGGAAACAGAGAGTACAGAGAGTACAAGCTTAAAGAGAAAGGAGAAGGGAGTTCTTCAGTACGAAAGTGAGTTGCCCCCCAGTGATGGTGGGGCGTACAATTTATAGCGAACCCATGACAGTTTTGGGGTGAGCATGTAGCCACTAAACTACTACTTTAGTGGAGCTCCCAACATCTTCCTAATGTGCAAATTGGTTGACGTGCTCTCCGTGAGATCCGGAGACGAGGCTTGACCACTTCCTTCATGATGTGGGCGTGCGTAGCTCATTGTTACTGATGAGCTCAATTAACCCAACCGTGATGGATCACATTTGTTGGGCTCGCCAGACTTCTTGAACTTGGGCCTATATTCCATGTTGGGCTTATGAGATGGGCTGGATCCTTGGATTAAACCCATCAATGATTCTAGGGAAAAAAAAGAATTCACAATGGACCCAAACCCAAATAGACAAGGAGATAAGGAATTAATTCCCATTTTTTAAAATTTTATTTTTGTAGGGAATGGCTTTAAGGTATTTTTAGGATATTTTAACTAATTTTTGAATTTAGCAGGGCACACTTTCCTCTTGTTCAAAGACTGTTCTGTCAATGAACAAATCGTAGGAGGTTTATTAGTTATTAAGTTCATTAATCAGTTGCAGGTCTCACCGGCCAGATTGTGTGCTAGCTTGTTTTGTTTTGTTCTTTTGTTATTTGGTGTTCTCTCTTAAGTTGTTTATGTCTTAAAGGTTTCACCTTTGGAATTAATTATGCTTTCCATGAAATAAGTTAAAAATATAGTTATACAACTTCAATTAAAATGAATGATTGAGTGAAATATATTTTGATGATGCCTGGAGAAGATTTTAGTATCAGGCATTCAGGCTCGAGCTTCTTCTTGTCTCTCAACCTGAATTTGAATCTTATGAACCCAATTCAGATCTATGAGAAAATAAATGTAGTAGAAGAAGAAATGGTGCAACCCCAATCCAGAAGTACAATTTGAAAAATCACCCAAATCCTTTGTATTTACCAATACAAGAAAAAGGCTCTGTGAGTGAGTAATGCTGCCATAATTGATCCCTAACCTGAGGCTAATGTTTAGTTTGTGTCTATGCTTTTGTTCTAACTTTCCCCTGCTTTATGAAAATGTTGTAATTTTATCATAACTAATAAAATGCATATCAAAGGGAGAATTTTATGTTTATTATGGTCTTTTGACATGTGGTCACCGCACTTGGTTAACCCTTTGTTTCCCTACATGCCCATTGAAGGTGTATTGCTATTTCTGCACCATGTAAGGTATCTTATTACATCTAGAGTAGTGAAGTGTTCGTGTCCACTTAAATGACTTCCGATTCTACATAGTGTGACAACCCGAAAATTTATAATATCTTGAATGATTAAAATAAAGGTTAAAGAATAAAACCTAGATGAGAATTAGAGGATTAATTAAATTTTTTAAAGAACCTATATGGTTTGATTTGAATCCTTAAGCAAGGTAAAGAAATTAAATGAGAATGATAGAAATTTTTAAAAGAAAGAAAGAGATTATGTCTGTGAAATTTTTATTAAGAAAATAAATTTCAAGTGAAGAGATGCTATAAGGTTAAAGAAAATGTGTATATATAGGTATATATATACACTTAGTGATGTCTATATATATTTTTAGCAAGAGGAATGAAAAGAATAAATACATGATGACTTGTGTGAGGCGTGTGAGATTTAGTAAATACATATATTGTATATATATATATATATATATATATATATATATATATATTTATTCTTTATACAAAGAGAATTAAAGAAAGCTTTGTAGCCTAATGTTATAAATTAGGTATTGGAATTAAATAACCTAAAGGGTTATCTTTATTTAGTGGTCCTAGTATTTTAATTATATACTAGTGACCTACTCTGAAAAGGTTTGTGGAATATGTCTCAACCTATTAAATTATTTTGTATGAATATGTGAGTAAATGAATATGAATATTATGTGATTGTTTATATTTGTTTATTATATAAAAAATAAAAGAAACTAATGTAATCTAATTATATATTAGGAATGAAAAAATTTGAATATGAGGGTTATGGTATGGGAGAATAATAGTATTTTAAATAAATGCTAATCATAAGATATTTATTTTTATATCTCGATTAGCTAATTTTATAACCTAATTAAAGCAAGTTTAATTGGGTTAAGAAATTAAATGTACATGAGTAATGATTTGAATTACAAATGTGGGGAAATGAAAACCCTAATTAAATAATTAGGGTAAGATAAAATTAAAAAGCGTCGGACTTAATATATTTTCATGGCCTAAATATTTTTATTAGAAAGTCCAAAGGAATTAATTAGGAAGCCCAAGGGATTAAATGAGTAGCCCAACTTTTAGCCCAATTGTTAAGGGATTTTTTGGGCATTTGATTAAGATAAATACTACATTAAAAATTAAATTAAAAATGGGGGATAAGGTTGCCAAATTTTTGGCCAATAGGAGAAGAATAACCTATGTGATGTTAATCATTATCCTTATCCACTAACCCATGTGTCATCCACTTAATTAGCCATCATGATTACCCAAGATTCCAAGCAATGGATAAATAATTAAAAAGAAAGAAGTATTAGACAATTAGTATAGATTCATATTTTATATCTATACAACTTCCCAACAAAAAGCTATTATCTTTCTCTCTCATCTCATTTTCTAGCTTTACCAAAACAAAACAAAATACAAAATAAAAGAGAGGGAGAGAAAGAGAGATTTCGGTTGGGAGAGGAAGAAAGGAGGGGGTCTTGAAGATTCATGCACCCAAGGATTAGATCCTATTTTGGAAGGAAGAGAAAGATTGCTCTTGGAACAAGGTAAAACTTAAACTAGTTTATTTTCCTTTTGTTTGTTTGATTTTGATGAGATAAAGGGTTATTGTTCTAAGTCTAAAACCCTTGATCTACATGATTTCTATGGTTACATGTTTAGATTTTACCTATTTGGGTGCTTAAAACTTGATCAAAAGGAAGGAAATGAAAACTAGGTTTTTAAAAGCTAGAAAACCCAAATTTCTTTTCACTTTGAATGTCTACCGTTTTAGATCTACACATTCTTTTTGCGATCCGTCAAAGATGGGTGCTAGATATGTAAGTTAACTAGTAAACTCAAGTGGTAACACTAAAAAATAATGATTTTTCAAGTCATGGTGATTGTTTTGGCAAAAACAGTCCAGATTTTTCAAAAGAGGAAAAAGGGAATACAAAGTCGCTGACCAGTCACTTCCAGGGGCTGTTTCGTCCGATTATTTTTACTTCAAAAATTCTGGAAAAGTTTAGAGTGATACTATGATAAGTTATCTGACTCCTGTAAAAAGATGAGAATTTTTGGCCATGTAAAATGGGAGTTATGGCTGTTACGACAAAGGACTATTTTAAAAAGTACACTTGAATAACTCTTTATGGGTATGAAATTTTAGAAGTTTTGGGCAAAGTTTCGATTTATGATAAATATAGCAAGTTTTGGCTGTTATGGACTATTTAAATATAGTAAATGAATTTAAAAAATTTTAGGAAAAATATATGTTCATAAGGGAGACATATCCTGTCAAATCCTAGAAAAGAAATTTTTTTGGAACTGATTTGGTATTTTTCATGGAAATGATTTAGTTATGAATAAATGAATTAAATTTATTATGTGACATTGAAAATTAGGAAAATAGGATTTTATGGCTTAAAAACCCTAGATATGCTATATGCAATTTTTGAAGGGTGATTTGGTCATTGTTGATAAGATGTTATGTTTATGGCATTTTAGGTTCATTAAATAAATGAATTAGTAAAGATTAAACAATTAAAATAAATTGTTTATAAGTTTAATAAATGATTAAAATATTATTAAAAGATTAATAATATTAGATGAAGATATTATTAAGTAATTAATAATATTTAGATTAAAGTTAAATTAAAATATTATTAAATGATTAATAATATTAGTTAAGGATTAAAATATTATTAAATGATTAATAATATTATGAGAGATGAGTAAGATATTATTAAGTGATTAATAATATTAAGAAGTGAGTAAGATAGTATTAAATGATTAATAATGCTTATGAATGAATAAAATATTATTAAATAATTAATAATATTAAATGAGAGTTTAAAAGAGGAGTTAAGTTATTGATTGGACATTCAATAGGCTATATTGAATAGTATGATAAATTGAAATTTCAATATGTTAAAAAGGGAATACAGTTTGAATCCAGGTTGCTGGATTGATATATTCGACTTGCTGGATTAATTATGTTAGCTTGTATTCGGCTTGTTGAATTGGTATATTCGGTTTGCTGAATTGGTGAATTCGGGTTGCTGAATTAGTGAATCTAGGTTGCTGGATTGTAGGACAGTTTGAATCCATGTTGTTGGATTGGAGATTAGTTCGAATCTAAGTTGGAATGGTCTATCCGGGTTGCTGGATTGATATGTTTGAATAATCCAGATTACAGTATTAGTATTCGGCTTACTGGATTATAGAAAAGAACTTATAATATGAAAGATTAAAGTGTTAAATCATAATGTATATGATATAGTGATTGAAAAATTTTCAAAGGACGATAATAATACTGATGTTGTAAGATGTTATCTAATATTTGATTATGTGGTTAAGTGTTAGCCAATTTGCTTATAAGTAGTAGTATTATGAGGTATAATATGATATGTTGATTGAAAGATCAATCTTAATAATGATAGGTCTTTCATAAGAGATTAAATTAGATTGCTTAGCGGTAATCAACGATACATGCAAGTTCCTTAACTCAAACTCGAGTTATTATTTTAAAGCATGTTAGCGGATAATTATTATTGATTATTCCACATATATGATTATTGATTTACACTTGGTGCATGTTGCATATGTTCATCAGGTAGAAAAGACTGATCACCTTCATTACCATAAGGTTTAGTTAAATTTGTTCATGGTCATTGTTGACTACCCAACATTATTGGTTCAGTCATTCAATTATTGAAATTCTGATTCATGCTTTTTCATAATTATTATATTGTTAAAAATTCGAAAGCTTATTCTTTCTTTCAATCATGATATATTTTTATTGTATTTAAACTTGTTGGGCAAAGTAGTTGCTCACCCTTGCTATATCATGATAACCAATTTCAAATTTAGACGAAGGCTTGAAGAAAGACAGAGACAGAGAAAAATTCCAAGAGTAGATTATTATACATTTAGAACTATTAAGTTATCTGATGTAAATCATATATGTGAACCTTTTTAGATTTTAAAGGTACGTATGTAAGTTAAGATTGTTAGACCTTGGGTTATGTTATAAAAGTTTATTGTATAAACAATTTATGTTTATATCTTCCGCAGTAGTTATAGAGATGATGTATCGTGACGTACCAGGTCCGAGGTTCAAGGGACCCGGATTTGGGGGCCCTACACATAGGATTTATCAGATGACAGGAAAAGAAGGATTGAAATTAAGAAGTATGTGTTCTGGTTTGACTCCCTTTCATCCTTTGCTTGACTATGTTCTTCTATGGAGGGGCAGGGCTGGTCCAATTTACTGTTTAAATGTGTTAGATCATCATCCCTATTTGTGATTCTTACTCCTATTGGTGGGGTGATATAAACTCATAAAAGTTAACTTTTTAAATGCAATGTACCGAAATATTAGGGGCCTTAATTATATGCCTTCGAAATGGATAGCTTGTTATTTCTTGTTTGTATCCAATGAATATCAATAATTAGTGTTGATTGTGCAGGTACGTGAACTAGAAGACAATCGAAACTTTAATGCTGGTAGAGGGTCTGTCCTTACCAGCAACGGCAGTATTGAAATGGAAGCTTGCATAATGGATGGTAATACAAAGAATTGTGGAGCTGTTTCTGGTCTCAGTACTGTTGTTAATCCCATATCTTTAGCAAGACTGGTCATGGAGAAAACTCCTCATATATATCTTGGGTTTGATGGTGCAGAAGCGTTTGCAAGAGAACAAGTTAGTGGATTTTCTACCTTGTTTCTTTATTCTTCTTTACTTAAGAATACTAAAAAGGCCAAGGGTCTCTGTCGACTAATATAATTTGCTTCCACATCAATTAGTTTATTAATTTTTGATTCTGATGAAGATTTGTTTGTGTTTTCTTCTGAAATCCCCTCTATGCTATTTCCAAATGTTATACTGTAGGTTCTGGGCTACAGTTAATACGAGATTCATATAAATGGAGGCGCACCATCTTAACTGTTTGGGATTTTGCTATACATAAATCTCTTCACCCTTTATATTATATTTCATATAAACATTATATATTATTGGGTAAGTTTCTAATTAGTACAGCTAAGGAACCTTGGTTCCTAAACTTGGCGGAACCTTCCCTATTCATGATTGAGGTAGTGGTCTTGTTTAGAGGCTTACTAATTGGTAAGTTGCATTCATTTGTCGTTTGCTCTGTAGAGGTATCTCATATCAGCAAAGAAACTTGTCTGTTTGACTAGTATGTTCTGTTGAATAGAAAACTGCATTTATATTTTATTATTTTTTCATTGCTACTTATCTTTCTAGATCCTCTAATTCTCTATTTCAAACTTTCAATCAGTAATTCAGGCTACTGTTTTGCATGTCATTATTTGTTATTATTATTTTTGAATATTTATGGCCGATTATATTGTGTAGGGGGTTGAAACTGTACATTCAAACTATTTCATCACGGTGGAAAACATGAATAGACTAAAACAAGCAAAAGAGGCGAACAGGGTTCAGGTGTGCGTATAGCCTTCTCTTTCCCTTAAACTTCTAATTTCATGGCCATCTCTGCCTAGAATTAGTTTGTGGTGTTTCAGTGTCTACTCTTATTCTTTATTTTATTTTTTAATTGAAAAAGATGAAGTTAAGGTGAGAGATGAAGTTTAAATACAGTAAACACTTTACCAGCACTTTTTCCAAAGTAACTTTGCAATAACCATTCTCGTAATTTGGCAAAAGGTCATATTACTTCCATTCCATATGCTTGGTGCTTGATTTTTGAAAAAAAAATGCATTTGTTTTCCCTGTGTTTTGCTCTTTCTTATTTATTAGAAGTCTCCCAAAAGAAAAAAAATGTTTCATGTCTTTTTATTAATGTACTACACAATCCTAATTTCATTATGTAAAAATCAATTCAGTTATTATTATTCAAAGTGGAGCTAGCTAATTATGTTAGATATTTTCAAATATGGAAAGTATATAATAAATATATTATATGCTGCAATTAAAACTAATAGATGTGTTGGTTCAATTGGTTTAGTTTGAAAGTTTATAACTCTTTGAACAAGTGGGATCTATTCAGACAAGGGATGTATTGATTCATGCTAGAAGCAATTGAATTGATGCAATGATTTGGGATGAAACAATTGAATCGATGCAATGGTTCAAATTGATAAGACTATTGGATGAATCATAACCTTCCAAAGTAATATATCTCTAATATTTGAATACTTTTTCAAATGGATGTATCTCTTCAAAAGGATACTTGGAAACCTATAAATAGATTGTAAATACACCCAAAGTTCTTAGAAAAAATATCATTCTAATATTTTTCTTGCTATAATTTTTTTCTCTCATTTATAGTTTTGCACTAGATTTGTTTTTACACAACAAATTCTAGTATAGAGTAAAATATGGGTCTGTCTTATCTTAGGAGACTAATTTGCAGTAACCCTGTGTAACAAAAGTAAAAGGCGAATATAGTCTTAAGAAAAGAGTTGTTAACCATTCGATTCAAGCAGTAATATTATTGTTCTACATCAAACTACAAAGCGGGTTACAACAAATTGTTGGTACCCTACTTTGTTGGAGTACTCGTCGGGTTGTATATTGAGTGTGCGAACGAGCAACCATGCATGAGGTTGACGACAATTGGCCGCTGGGTGATATAGATTTGGCGGAGAATTAGTGCGAACTACAGATTTTGAACTAGGGTAATGTCAACAATGGAGGGAAAATATTTAGAGTAAAAAGTGTGATTACCTTCCTTCAATCCTATTGATCTCTATTTATAATACTAGGAATCAATCTTTATCTAAAACTGGAATTGAGATGTGTTGTCACATTCTTTATGACTTTATCCCATCTGCTGTCACCATCCCATCCCATCCCATCCCATCCCATGTATTGTTCTCCACGTATTTGTATTCAATTACAAAATTAATTGACAATACATGAGATTGGGAGACGGGAAAGGAGACAACAGAATACGACTCCTTTGGGTCTTTTGGTATGATTACCTAAAACTAATAATCCTGTTTTCAAATTACAGATAGATTATACGCAACCCATTCAAAACAATGCTGAAAAAGAGACTGCAGTTCCTGAAGGCGACCAAATAGGGACTGTTGGATGTGTGGCAGTTGATAGTAACGGAAACCTAGCTACAGCAACTTCTACTGGTGGATTAGTCAATAAGATGGTGGGAAGGATTGGTGATACACCCATTATAGGTGCAGGGACATACGCAAACAATATTTGTGCAGTGTCTGCAACAGGCAAAGGCGAAGCAATAATACGAGCTACAATTGCTAGAGATGTAGCTGCCCTTATGGAGTACAAAGGACTTTCTCTCAAGGATGCATCGGCTCATATCATAGAAAAATGTGCGCCTAAAGGAACGGCTGGCTTGGTTGCTGTATCAGCCACAGGAGAAGTAACAATGCCGTTTAATACAACTGGCATGTTTAGAGCTTGTGCGTCCGAGGATGGGTATGAAGAAGTTGCAATCTGGGCATCTGTGTGATCAAGTTTTATTTCTTGTTTCTGCTTACTTTTTCTTTTCTCCAAAAAAAAAAAGGGTTGGAAAATGAAGTAGAATTTGTTCAGTTTCAAGCACTTTCTTCTCCCATCCGGGAGAGATTTTGTAAAAATATTAAATTTTACTTGTGAAAATATTAATTTTTTATCTTTAATTGTAGTTAGAATATAGTTTAAAGATTTTGGGTCAACAAGATGATCAATTTTTAGTGAAGGCATAAGATGTAATCTTTTCATTTACATTACCAAAGCTTGTCAGCTCTAAGCATTACTATGTGGGGGGAAAGGAATTAAGGAAATTAAAGTATTACTATGATTTTGATAATTATGTTCATTTTCTTAATAAAATTTGAATGACTTAGAATTGTATTAATTATATCTAATGGTAAAAATACGTTGATGATTCTATTTTTTTTATAAAATTAATTAGAATAAAATTGTGATCATATCATTGATATAAATTGATTGGCAGAGTTTTATTTCTTGTTTCTGCTTTCTTTTCCTTTTCTATCATGTGAAAGAGAACTTGTGAAAATATCAAATTTTATTTATAAAAATAGAATATAGTTTAAAGATTTTGAGTCTGCAAGCCATTCAATTTTGAGTGAAGGCAAGATCTCCACATCATGTGGATGTAATCCTTTCATTTACATTACCAAAGGTTGTGAGCTTTAAGCATTATTACTATGTGGGGGCAAGGAAATTAAAGCATTACTATGCTTATGTTCATTTTCATCATAATTTTTTTTTAAAAATTTGAATGACTGAGAATTGTATTAATTATATCTAATGGTAAAAATACATTTATGATTCTATTTTTTTTATAAAATTGATTAGAATAAAATTGTGATCATATCATTGATATAATTGGTTGGCTGGCTGGCTACTAATTAAGATATTGTGATAAATATAACATACAATTGAGAAAAGTTAGGAGAAATAATATTGTGAAAACTATTTAGAGAGGATTTATTTAATTTTAAATGCATATGCTTAATTTTTTTGTTAGTCCTAAAATTTGACAATTTGACCAGAAAAATCAAACTAAACCAGTTTTTCAAGGACGAAGAATTTATATAAGGGGAGAGCTTAATTATCCTATTGAGAAACGAAGCACTCATTTGTTTAAAATTTATATATATAAATTACTTTTCCTATATGCCATAAAAACAAAATTAAAGACATTTTGCTCTTATACTTGAGATGGGAAGGAGCTAGCATTTAATTAATATGTTTAGGCAAACATCAACAAGTAAAATATCTCTTTAGGATTAATTGGAGGAAGTAAAATATATTTTGAGATACAAACTCACACATTGAGCAAATAATACTCAGAAACTCAATGTTATATATTCAATATAAATTGTCACTTGTCCGAATACGTTTAAACTAGCTAGCAAACCCTAACCCTCTCTCTATTTATAGGGAGTTGTCCACATAAACTAAAAGTACCCGCTCTCACTTTTAACGTCTGTTAGCTAGAAATTCGGGATTCGGCGGTGACAAGTTTGAGTATCTACGTCTGGCGATGATAAGGTTGGTTATTTATTTTCGACGGTGATAAGCTCGACTATCTATATTCGACGATGATAAGATCGACTACCTAGCTACCAACTGTAAATTGCTCGGCGTTACAATCACGAGTTAAACAACAGAGGTTTGGTTGACAATTTGATGCCTCGGGAGGTTGAGGTTTTTACTCCTCTGAACACGGGCCCGAAGCCCGGAAATTATCGATTTCGGACAATGGATGACATTGATATGAAAAATATTAGGCATATATTGATGTGATAATTTGTACTCTCTTATTTTAAGTTCTTTATAATAAGAGAGTGAGGGGTAATGTTGGAATATAATTTGACAAGAGCTCTTCAATGCAGACATGAAAATTGGAAATAAAAATTAGACATGAATGTATTTGAATTTCATCTATTTATATTTTTATCAACTATCTCTTTAATTTGAGGGAGGTTTTTTCAATATGTGGGACCCACATGTTTTTAATTAGCAAAGTTTTCAAACTTTGTTCCTTGGTTTAAAGGAGGTGTCTCACGAGCTTCTGCTATAAATAGCATACTCAAATTGAGCAACAACGGAGACATTCACAGCAACAAAAACATCAGCAACAACAGAAAAAGAAGCTCAATGATAGCAAATAGAGAGTAGTAAAGGTGTAGAGAGAAATTAAATAATTAATTTATTTTTGTTTCTTCTATATTATTTTTATATTCCTTGGTTTTTTTGAAGTAAACATATTTCTTTTAACTCGTTATTTGGTGATTTGGCGAGGGACAGATTTTGGCTTTCACTTTTAACATCTGTTAGCTAGATATATACATATCAAAATGAATCTTTCCCTTTTATCTTCTCCACAATGCCAATGTCAATGTCAATGCCAATGCCACATCCCAAGTTCTCACAGCGAAAATGTAGATACAGAAAAACAAGACATTGAAAAAACCTACCAAAAGTACACTGAAATGGTTCAAAGCCTCCCCAAAGCCAAAGGCTATTGGCTATCTCCTTCGTCTGCCCTTAAAGGAGTCTTGTTTGTGCAACACCATTTCAAGCCTAAACCAACCGATATTTTCTTAGCCACCTCTCCAAAATGTGGCACAACATGGCTCCGAGCCCTTATGTTTGCAACCATGAATCGCTCGCTTTATGATTTCTCCACTCATCCTTTGATAAACACCGGTCCCCATGATTGTTTTCCCTTCTTGGATGCATTCATTTATCAAGACGACTATCTCATTAGCAAAACCAAAAATCTTCAAACGGAGCCTCGCCTCGCCTCTTTGCCACCCATATCCCTTATGATTTATTACCAAAATCCGTGACAAATTCAACTTGCAAATTTGTCTACATTTGTCGCGAGCCAAAAGATGTGCTTGTTTCAAAATGGCATTTCATGAACAAACTTAGACCTAAAAATCTACCTTCTCTTTCGCTTGGCGAAGCATTTGAGCTGTTTTGTGAAGGGGCGTCACATTACGGACCTTATTGGGAGCATGTGTTAGGGTATTGGAAAGCTAGCAAAGAATTGCCTAATAATGTTTTTTTCATAAAGTATGAGGATATGAAGAGAGATCCATTTTTTCACCTTAAAAGATTAGCTTCATTTTTGGGGCAAACCTTTTCCGTTGAAGAAGAGAAAGAAGGGTTGGTGCAAAAAATACTAGAGCTGTGTAGTTTTGAGAATTTGAAGAATTTGGAGGTGAATAAGACTGGAATTTTGCGGTCTAGCACTGAACTTGTTCTTGACAACCGCGAGTTCTTTAGGAAAGGTCAGGTTGGAGATTGGGAGAATTATTTGAGTGATGAGATGGTAGAACATTTAGACAGGATCACGGAGCAGAAGCTAAAGGATTCTGGATTAACCTTTGGTGGTCATCTAAGTGTTAGTTAAGTAAATGTTTCATTTAAGGATCCATTTTTCCTTTTGTTTTGTGTTAATTGTGTTTTTTTTTTCATGTCTATGAACCCTTTTGTGCGAGTAGAATTTTAGTATTAATTTTGATGTTCAGTACAATTATTATTTTGAGCTAGAAGGCTCCCATAGATCAATGTAAAAAACTTGTCCTTATGTTCATCAAAACAAGTTAATTATCTTGTGCGAAACACTTGTTGAAAAACATATTGTGTTGTCTTATTAGAGAATTATTATATTATTCATACTTTTTATTGCAAGTTCATTTTATTTGATAGAATAACTCATTTTTATTTTTATATTTAATAATTGAATCATCTTGTGTTGTATCATATCTAAGAGATTTTTTAATTCGAATCAGAAAAATATGTCACTCGATCATTATCAAACTGAACACAATCTTTTTATTTCCACGATGTCACAATATTGAAAGATAATTGAAGGATCAAACTTGGAAGGATGGGCTGCAATCAAGGTTATGGATTATATGTATATATATAATATGGCATCAATACCATATATATAAATGAAGAGTTATAGATGAGTACAATTCCTTGCATAGTTAATTATCCTATACTAGAACAAATAAATCTATCCTAATCAATCGTATTGCAACAATATGATAAAAAATGATATTATTTAAAATATAATATTCCTCAATATCTCCTAATAAGCACCTTTTACTCTTAATAAGTCATGAACTAGATCAAAATTATTCTCAAACGAATACATAGAAATGATCTCATTAAGCGATCAATTTGGCAGAACAATTTATGCGACCAATCCGGCATTACAACTCAAAAGATAAGGAATTATTGTTAATTTTTTCATACTCGTTCCAAGTTTGAAATTTCATTTGTACAAATAAAAACCTCTCTCATTAAATGATTTTTTTTTCTTCATATAAATAGATAATAGGATCTATGAGTCAAGTTCTTAGAAGTACATTTTGTGTTGTGTGCGTGTGTATTATTTTAGTGTTCATGTGTGTGACAATTTTCTCTGCAAAAAGGTTGGTTTGAAGAAAAACTTGGAATATTTTCTTTTTAAAATAAGTACTTTTTTTTTATCAAGTTTTACCATCTCTTACGACAAGTAGAAGGATATTACTATGAATATCCGGAAATGAGCATCATATTTGTTAGAAATTGCACCTTATGTGGATGTGATCCGATTTGATAAAATTCATTGGTAAGATGGTAAGGTTATTAGTTATGAATTTATTGATGAGGTACTAATCAGGTTTTTATTGATAAACATTGATATTCATAAATTATAACTTGAACTTTTTGGTTCTATGGTTGAATAGAGTTCTGTGAATGATAGCGTAACCTTGGGTTTGGTTTAAACGAGGACGTGTAAAAACTAAGTGTGGGGGAATTTGACGAGCGTGTAAAATCCATCCATTTTTATTCCTTTGTGCGTAGTTCATTGCATGTTTTGTTGTTAACACGAGTCTAATAAGATTGTTTATGGATTTCGAGCTGAAGCGGAGCTTTGGTGAAGAAGCGGGTTGATTCAGAGTTGTTGTGGTGAAAATGAAAGAAGATTCGAGGTTTAGGGAAGCCTGCCTCGGCGAGCAATTTTAGGCCAAAACCCCCGCCTTGGCGGGTACCCCTCTGTGGAAATGCTGCCCCAGCGCGTATTCAAGTCGCCCTAGTGAATTCTTCTCTGTCAGAGTGTCGCCCCGACGGGCTTTTGTGAAGGAAATGTTGCCGCCCGTGAAAATTTCCTTTAGAGACAAAAAAGAAGAAAAGCCGCCAGAAGCGGGTCAAGATGCAAAACCCCGCCCCTGCAGGGTTGACGGGCATATTCAACAATATTCTATTTTTGGCAGTTACTTTGCAGACTTCTATTGTAATTAGGATTTTGATTACTTAGGAACGTGGGATCATGTTTAGGGATTATATATACATGTGAGACCCACTATTACAGATATCTGATCATATATCATCTTTTACATTCATTCAAACCCTAGTTTTGGAGAATCAAGGCATGTCGAACTAATTTCTCAATTCAATTCTGAAGGGATGTTGAACCTTATTCATAATTAACGGTTTGATCAAGTTTACTTTATTTATTCCTTCGTATGTGAGATTTATTCTGATTATCTACATAAACTTCTTGTATGCTAATCAATCTACTAATTTGGTTTCTGCAAGATTAAATTAGTAAATTGATAACATCTGCTAGATTAAGATATAAATTAAGCAAACGATGTATGTCTGATCATAAGTAGCAATTAATGATATTTGATTGTGGTCAAGCTTTTGAATATTATTAAGGTTTTCAGAACACAAGTTAAATAATTTCTGATTGCATAATTGTTGATTGGAACAATCTAATTCTCATTCTTCATGCTTCTATCGTATTAAATCTAGATTGATAGTTCTAGGTTGTATGATAGTTAAGATCTCTTGTTGGAGATCGTTGCATTAGATTTACACATACGGATAATTAACGATCACGGTTATCTAGGGTTGCTAATCTCATTGAAGGGTGATACTGAACTGAAGATTTGAACCTTTTTACTCATTGACACTTCTTTTAAATTCACTTTTGATAATTTAGTTTTTAAAATCAAAACTCCCAATTCATTGGAAAATACTTGGATAAATATAAAACAATACACTCTCTGTGAGATCGATCGATCCTTGCTTGTTACTATACTAATTCTTGAGTTAGTAGAATATGAGTAAGGTTTAATTTTGATGTGCTAAACACAGCTCCCAATGACAAAATCATAACTTTGTTTTCTTTAACTTATCCACTAACCAGCCAAGCAGAGATCATACTATCATATTTAAACTAATTGCAGTTGCTTATACGAATATATCTCATGAAAATCTTGCAAGGAGCATTTCAAGCACAAGATGAAGAGCTGTCACATAATATGTTTGGTTATATTTTTCAAATGCAAAATTTTATTCTTAACAATAAATAAAATTTGCCCCAATAATAAGAATACATCTTAACTAAATATTTATAAGTGTAAAATTAAAGTATTATGTCCAAGTGTAACTTCGCAAACTTCAACATTCATTATAAAGAAATGCTATGAGACTCTTTTTGAACATGGGTTAGTACTACATCTTCAACACCATGATTACCCCGTCCAAGTGCTTTAGATAAGCAAATTAGAAGGCGTTTTTATAGGTCAGATTACTTGCATATATACCTTTATGCACACACTTTTACGTTGAGAAGATGACACAAACATGCACCAACTAGAAGGACATCATTTAATAATTTTCATACAAGGAATCTTATTATCAAGGCAAAATAAAATATCTTACCATAATTGGGATCTTTAATTTGCATATAAACTACATTTTCGTATCTTTTCTATAAACTCAAATGCAGAAGGATTACGCCTCGTAGATGTACTATTTTTATTTTTTGATCCCGTATGACGACCTTTGTGTGGTTGTATAAGACGCTAGTGTAAGAAAGCATTATGTCCATCCACATTTAAGCTCTGATTTTTTTTTTTTAACAAGTTTCTGGTTGAGTAAGATGTCATTCCACATATTTCTTTTGTAACTTTTCCAACAAACCATTTATTTCACTTTCTCTACTATTTTGACCAAAATCACTTTCTAGGAATGATCTTGTATCAAGTCTCCATTGTGGGTGTATATCGTCTAAATGTATGACCTCTCCTTCTAAACTTTTCATTTCATGCACGTAAGGCATTCTCATGACCGTCTTAAAATGATTTTTTCAAGTAGGAGACTCTTCATGAGAAATGACTAGTTTATATTGCTTTTGAAGCTCATTTTAAGTAAATACTGACACGAGTGACAATCTCTTTGAACAAATAAATACGAAGGTGATGAGGGATTCTTATCTTCTCACTTGCAATTTGCGCCTTGATTTCTTTGAATTGATTCTGAATTGCAAGACATAATTTGCTTTATTATATTCCTCCACTTAGAATTAATAAGCATGGTCCAACTTTTTATGAATCCTTCCCAATCTTCTCCTTCTTGAAAGTGAGACGTGCAATTAGCCAATATATTCTTCTCAATATGCCATACACATAAGATGTTGGGTGTAGATGGAACAACCACTCTAATAGCATTCATCAATGCTAATTCTCTTTCAGTTACAATGACTAAGGTTGACAATTATTTTAAACACCCAAAATATCACTAAATTTTTTCAAAGCCCAAACATAATATATCTTCTTTTTCTTCCTTTTGAAAAAATGTGAAACAAGAGTACAATGATGTATTGAAACTTGATACACCAATAATGTCAAGTAATGACATTTTGTACTTGTTAGTCTTGTAAGTACAATCCATTACAAAAATGTTTGAGTAGCTTTTAGTCAATGCTATTGAAATTGGATGTGCAAAAATCAAACTCTTCAAGTGTCCAGATGAGTCTGATTCCACGTCATAGGTAAAACCATTAGTGCCAAGTTCTTCAAGTAAAGCTTGAAGCATTGTACGTCCACCCAAATTATCTCTACACATCTTCGCTTTTGCATTATACACTGTTCGAGAAACTGCTTTGAGATTGGGATTACCTTGTCTAAGTGAAGAAAGAATTTGATGTGGAGAAATTCCAGACTTTGTCATTTCTTTAATGCATTCAAACTCTTCTTTAGAAAGGCGACGATAAGCAGGATGACCCGACATATCCAATGTAGACTCATGATTCTGACATGCATTTTTTACCTCAAGCACCCACAAACGCCAAATCCTTTTTCTACCACAAACTTCAAAAGGACAGTCTATTAACCGAGATGATGCTTTTCTTTTTCGATTTTCCATATGAAGTATTAACTTGTTCTGATTAAGTACCTCATCTGTCACAACCAATAATCACAAAACTATCCTTCGTTGATTTTTTAATCTACGTTGCATAACCTTGCATCAAAACAAATGTTTGAACCAAACCGATGAGATCTTCTCGATCGATTTTCAAATTCTATCTCACCTTGTGTAGCAATTTTCTCTTCCTACACTATATTACTCTCATTTATGCTTTCATTGTTCTCTACATTGCTATCATTTATGCTGTCATTGTATGTTGAATTTTCTTTGAAGATCTCATTTGCTCCATAATCTATTCTAGTTCAAACACCTAAACACCCGAGTATAAAAACACACTCTTGTAAGACAAATATACAAATACAGGGCATATAATTCTGAAAGTAATATATCTGTATGGCCAAATCATGTTTAATGATAAAGATATATCTTTTAACATTCTTATTCAATTATTAATAAAAAGTATTAATTTATTAAAGGCTTTTAATTATCTACGTGATCTTTGTTTTATAATATGTGATAAACACATAGTTTTAAGCAATGCTTTTAGAATAATGATGATGATCATTCTAATGAGATCTAAATTCTTAGAAAGCTTAAAACTAAAATAGTTCCCAATCATTGGATTACTAAATTGGGGATTAGTGAATCCGGATAGATTGGTACATCGTTCTTGCTTCATTGGATGAGGATGATTGATCTCATGATCATTTGTGTGGAGACACTAAAAGCAAGTATGTAAGTCTTTATTAGAGAATAAGTTCTTTGAGCATTGGCTCGCTAAGGAATACCTAATGGAGTTTTATTTGCTGTCGATAGGAATTCCTATAGTGATAGTAGTCTACAAGTGATCCTTGGACTTGAGATCATCATAGTATCTTGTGTATGATGAGTTATACTTTGACTTATTCCTTAAGACCCTTAGGGTATATCAAAGGTATGCTTGGGTATAATAAGTTATACGTGGAGATAATGTATGATCGATAAAGAATCTACCACTTCTATTAAAAAAGAAATGTTGTGGCGCCCCCAAAATAGGTATACATCACCCATTACGAGTTGTCGATACATGATGCGAAACAACTACAACTTTATTATTACAATGAAGAAAGCGTGAGTTTAAATACAAATATTGTAAGACCCACTTTTATAAATAAAGATGAATTTTTTTCTATAAATATTATTTTTTGAATATTATGGAATAAATTTGATATAATGTTATAGTTGTGGGTAATATTTATAAATTTTGCAAAAGTATGCAAGTTGTTATAAAATATTCGTTTGGTGGGAATATTCTTTTTGTTAGGGAATATTAAATACAATGGCTCAATCATTGGTGGACCCCACAATGTAATTATTGTCGGATTGAGAAAGCGACAAAAATATTTTATAAAAATAACTGGCGGAGGTATTGTTAATTAAAAGCTGTTGAACTACCCGGTGGTAAAAAATGCGATGTCTGGCGTAGTTGCGTAGTAGCACTGCGGTATTGATTATTGATGCTTACGTGTGAAGTCCTTCATTTATGCTTTCGATTATTCTTCTGATAATTGTTGCATCATATCTCTTATATTATTGATTGATTATTGTCGCAAATATCATACGTATAATATGTTATAGTATTAAATCAATAATTGAGGCGACAAGTTATAAATGATTAATAATTATTGAAAGATTAATTATGTGTTATGATTTGTGGTAAGTTTGATTATTTTATGGGGAGGGGGCTCATATGTCATCATCTAAGAGTCTCTTCGTCAATAGTATTTACCTTCGTCAATAGTAATTACCCTTGTGAATAGTATTTACCTTCATCGATAAGTAATTACCCTTGTGAATAGTATTTACCTTCGTCGATAGTAATTACCTTCGTCGATAGTAATTACCCTTGTGAATAGTATTTACCTTTATCGATAGTATTTACCTTCGTTAATAGTAATTACCTTTACCAGACGTCGAACCACTTGTCGTTTCACATTCTGAGCGTCGAACCACTTGTCGTTTCACATTCTGAGCGTCAAACCGATTCGTCAAGCCACTTGCCTTTTCACGGCGGTGTTAAGCTAGAAATCTTCTATAAATAGAGGCCTAGGGCTTCATTATTTTTCACGAATTCATTCAAGCTATATAGAGAGAAAGTATAGAAAGAATAAGAGAGAAGAAGAAGAGTATTTTTTACTTACTTCTTCTGCGATATTCAATCTCTATCAAAAGTAAGGGGTGTTATTCTTTCTTATTCATGAAGAGAAGCATTGTTATTCCATTGCTTATTATTACATTGGAATAACTTTTGTATAAGTGGTTTACCTATACTTGGTGACATTCTTCTATTATTACATTGGAACATCACATGCATGTGTTTTACAGGACACGGTTAAAATCTTTATCATTCTGTTGGAACATCACATGCGTGTGTTTTACAGGACTGGTTAAAATCTTTATTATTACATTGGAACATCACATGCGTGTGTTTTACAGGACTGGTTAAAATCTTTATTATACATTGGAATATCCTATCGTGTGTTTTTACAGGATCTGGTTCCATCTTTATTATTACTGTTGGAACATCACGCTTGTGAATTTCACGACTGGTTCCGTTATTTATTATTACATTGGAATAACTTTTATGCATGCGATCTATCGCATGCATGGTGATTTCTTTTGTTATTCCATTCTTTATTATACCCGGTTGGTTAAAACTTTGACTTCTATACTCCATGAAATTAGTAGAATATCCTTGATATTTGCGTTTCATCCGATATCTTTTCATGGAAATATTCTTACGATCATTCTTGAATTTTATTCTACAAAAAAGATTATCATGTTGACAATTTGGGCGTTAATAATTCACGGATAAAATAATTCTTGAACTTGTTTTATTGAATTCTTATATCATTGTCATCATCCTCGTATTTATATTTTTTTGAAAGTCATACGTGGCACTGTAGTGCATAGATGGACTTGGTATGATTATGACGAGAGACTATTGATTGTAATCATGGTAGTAATGTTACAAATGATGTGATAAAAATCCTCGATTGGCCATAGTGCATTGATGGAATGAGTTGTTGGCATGATCATGACCATTAATGAATACACAAATATTCTTGGCCCGTAGTGCATGAATAATTGTGGTCGTGATACTAAAGAATATCCTTCGGCGTAGTAGTGCGAGGGTGATTCGATGATGTGGAATATTTATTAAAATTTGAGTCTCGGCTATAATGATGATGAAAAACCTTTTAAAACCTAAAAGATAGTAGACTTTATTTTTGTACTTGACTCTTTTAATGGATTGCATATTCAGCTGCAGATTAAATGGTTTATCTATTGTATTTTATCGGTTTAACATTATTGAAGACTATTGATAATTTATTACGCATTATCTTAGTCATAATATTTCTTCTTGGGCTAGTTGAGCTCACCCTTTCTTTTCTTTATTCTCTTCAGAAATGATAATATAAATTGGGGACGAGTCGGAAGCAGTGATGGTCCCGAAGATAGCATTAGTAGTCCTCACTATTACGTAAAAAAAGTGTGATAATAAGCTGTAATGAGGACTTTTGTTTGAGTTTGTATAATATCTAGTAGGCGATATTTGTATTTAAACTCACAGTTTATGTCGTATTGTACACGACAGTTATGTTAATAAGTTGTATTTAAATTCTGTACCATGTAAGTGGCGACTCAAGATGGGTGATGTATACCTAATTTTGGGGGCGTCACAAATATTATCTTCTAGACAATATTTATACTCAAATAAATCCTCATCACATTTATTGATACATTATTTTACAAAAATGGTGAGGACTACTAAACAATCCTTTCTAAAACCTTCATTCCATACCCCAGGCTACGTACTCGCCATTTATATTCTCGCCTCACGAGAAGAATGGAACAAAAAGGAAAAGGGTGAGCTTAACTAGCTCGATAAAGAATATTATGACTAAGATAATATCTGACAAATTATCGTTAGTCTTCAACGAGGAAAAATTTAATAGAATACTGATAGACAACAAGTTTCGAGATCAATATTCGCAAAGCGTGAAATAATAATTCATAGAAGAGTTACGTAGAGAATGAAATCTACTATAATCTATGAATTTAACAGATCCATCATCAATATTTTATCCCTGTAACATCAATCAATATTCATCTCAAATCAAATATTCATCTTTTTTGCACTACAGGCCAAAGATATTCATCAATCGGTCATGTTCATCTCAACACTGTTCATCTTTTGCACTAAAGGCCAAAGATATTCATCGATCGGTCGTATTCATTTAAACACTGTTCATCATCTTCTGCACTTCACAGCCAAAGATATTCTTCTTGAAATCATTCATCTTTGCCTACTGGGCCAAAGATATTCAATAATATCATCATTTAAGGCGAGGATGATGAAAAATATTTTTAAAGAGCGAATCCGGTGAAACAAAATGACAAGGATTAAGGATTAAGGATTCGTACTTTGTTTTATCCATGTCCAACAATACCTCAAAAAATAATCGTAGTGGTGTAAAATTCAAGAATGATCAAAACATGGATACAATCGAGCTAGTATCCGAATAGATATTTTAGACGAAAAGAAGAAATTTTATTTTTTGAATTGAATAGTGTCAGATATCGTGAATAGTCTTAGTATCGTGAATAAGTAACTCAAACACCAAAAGATAGAAATTCCACAAAAAAAAAACATCTTCACGCTTCATGAATAGTACTCGTGAATAGTAACTTCGTGAATAGTAACTCATGAATAGTAACTCGTGAATAGTAACTCATGAATAGTAACCCCAGAACATGAAAAGTTCCAAATTTGATAAAAACTTCGGATCAACATTTTGAGATAATGATATTGAAGAAATAATATCATTACTGAAAAAAAATAATATCCCTTACCTCAAAAGAATCGATTACTTGGAAGGAAAGGTCGGAAGTGATCTTTGAATGAAACTTATCTTTGAGCAACAACTCTCAAAGTATCTAAATACTCACAAAATACGCTCAATAATATAGAGAGAAAAGAAAACTTTATTTACGGTGTGATTTTCAATTTTAACTTAGCCCTCTATTTATAGGAAAATGTTAGCCCGGCAAAGCAGACTTGACTTTCTGCTACGATGGCTTTTTACACCTACTACTATTGCCACCCACCACATTTGAAATAAAATTCAGCACATTTCTTCACCAACCACAAGTGGGGCCCACTCAATTCTAGAATTTTCCACCAAAATCAATTATAACCCTAATTTAAGAATCGAGACACCTCTTAAAATTCATAACAAATCATTCGTGCATTTTTAACGGTTCAAAATTTGTGGACATATACTCAACTTATGTATGTATAACATACCCAAAAATTACCACAATCCAACGATTGGATTAAAATTATAACCCCATAATATATCTCAAAACCCACGATTTAATTTTTAATACCTCAATCGATAAAATCTTGATAAAACACCTCAACAATAATTTCTTCATTTATAACCACATAAATAAATCCATCATTTATATCCACATAAAATAAATATTTCTTTATCATATGAATCAATAATTAATTATTCACAAATAATATTACAGAATCACAATTATAATGACAGTAGTTTTCGAGGAAAGGGGGCTTTCAGATAAGGATTTCTCTCTTCTTGGCCGCAATTAGGTGACCAAACCTCTCCTTGTGAGAACTTTCTAGACATTGCCAATAATGCTATCTAATAATATTATTCAAATAATATGAATTATTAATCGATAATGGAGATAATGTGCGTGTGACAATTATTGAACAACAATAATATAAAATATCAACGCACAATTATTGAATCAATAAAATAAAATATTGAGCAGTAACTCATTTGTGAAAATTATTGAGTAGTGCCTTCTTACGTAAGGATCAATAATTCAACAACAATTGTGCAATCTGGTGTCTTCTTTATGCGACCACAGCGTATTCATGCGTATTTTAACCACGGGTATTCCAAGCGGTCTTAATTGGTAACAACTACGCCGTTATTTTTAACCAACTTATATTTATCGTTTTCTTCATCCAATCGCTTTCCGTTATGGGGGCCCACATGGTGGGCTGCATGCGTAAATACGAATATTCCCAGAAGCGATCTGAATATTCCACGACCAAACGAATATTCCAGATAAAAATGAATATTTTATAACCACTTGTTTATTTTGAAATATTTGCGTATTTAACCCTTAACTATCCACATTAATCAAATCAACCCTTACTATTTCAAAATAATAAATAAAGGAAATTCCTTTTATTTAAAAAATTTGAGGTCTTACAACCTCCCTCTTATGAAATTTCGTCCTCGAAATTGGCGTCGTACTACTGGTGTTTCAAAAGGTGAGGATACCTCGCTTTCATTTCGTTTCAATTCCCGGTCATTTCCTCTATAGCATGATTCCTCCACAAAACTTTAACTTGTGGTATGACCTTTCTTGGCGTAGGACATGCTCCTTCCTATCCAAGATCTTGATAGGTACCTCCTCATACGTTAAGTCTTACTATCTCTAAATCGGTTCTAACTCGATAACGTGGTTCGGGTCTTTCACATATTTCTGAAATCGAGATATATGAAACACATTATGAAACGAGACATACTTGGAGTAACTTGCAAGTCTATAGGCTACATTTCCTACTCGGTCGAGAATTTGAAATGGACCGATAAATGATGGATTGAGCTTTCCTCTCTTCCCAAATCTTGTAACTCCCTTCCGTGGAGTAACTTCATGAACAATACATGATCCCCTACATTAAATTCCCGTCCTTTCGATGAAGATCCGCATAACTCTTTTGTCGATCTTGTGCCGTTTGTATATCGTTGTCGAATCATTTGGATTTTTCGGTGAGTCATACGTACTTAACTTCGGGTCCCAACAATGTTGCTTCACCCACCTCATCCCAACATATTGGAGAAGCGACATTTTCGTCCATATAATGCTTGAATGGAGCCACACCTATACTTGCACGATAGCTTTATTTGTTGTAGGAGAATTCCACCGATGGTAAATACTTATCCCAAGCCGCCCTTGAAGTCTAGGACACGAGTCTTAATAAATCTTGAGAGTTTGAATAGTCCTCTCGATTGTCCGTCCGTTTGGGGATGGTATGCGAACTAAATCGCAAATCCGTGCCCATAGCTTTTTGCAAGCTAACCCAAAATCTTGAAGTGAATCTTGGGTCACGATTGAAACTATGGATACTGAGCATGCCATGCTGACCTCACGATCTCATTTACGTACATACTAGCAAGGCGTTCAAGGAATAAGTCTCCGTATCGGCAAGAAATGAAGCGAGACTTGGTTAATCTATCAACAATAACCCAAATAGCATTGATGCCTTGAAAGCCGTAGGAAGACCCGTAATGAAATCCATGGTAATGTGTTCCCACTTCCATTTAGGAATCTCAAGTGGTTGCAACGGACCCTTAGGTACTAGATGCTCGCCTTTCTACGTTGGCAAGTTAAACACATCGAGATAAACTTTGCAATCTCTCTCTTCATATTATTCCACCAAAATGTATGTAGAAGATCACGATACATTTTAGTACTTCGAGGATGGATTGCAAATGGTGTATTGTGTGCCTCCATCATAATCTTGTACTTCAAATCGAGTCGTTAGGAACACAAAGTCTAGAGTGGACTCGAAGTATTCCTTCTTCATCGATCCTCGCTTAGGAATAGCTTCTTCTTGTACTTTCTTCTTCATACGCATCGATTTCAAGATTCGGTGGCAAGCAACCTTAACTTTTTCTATTAAAGTTGGCTCTGTCGTATACTTGACATCATCGCGCTTTTCGTTCCGCATATGATCTTCTACTCGATGCGTCGGCTACCACGTTCGCTTTACCGGGATGGTATTGAATAGTGTGGTCGTAGTCTTTCAATAGCTTTCGAACAAGCGTCGGCTGCCGCATGTTGAGTTCTTTTTGAGTGAAGAAATATTTAAGGCTTTTATGATCGAATATATCTCCACTTTCTCCCCATATAGATAGTGCCTCCATATCTTTAAGCCTTGAAAGCTGCGCTTGACTCTAGATCATGAGTAGGATAATTCCTCTCATACTCTTTAAGTTGTCATGAGGCATAAAGCTATGACTTTCCCCGTTGCATGAGAACACATCCTACCCCTTTGCACGAAGCATCATTTGTAGATAACAAATCCATCAAGAACGGATGGTATTGTTAGAAACAGTCTTAGAAATAAGTCTCCTCTTAAGCTCTTGGAAACTTTTCTCGCATTTTTCATTCCAAAGCGAATTTTGTATCCTTCCGAGTTAAATTTGAGTTAATGGAGTAGCGATTCGAGAAAACCCTTCCACGAATCTCCGATAATAACAAATTAAGCCCAAAAAGCTACGATACTTGATCCATTTAGACTTTGGTTGCTCCCAACTTTGTATTGCTTTGATCTTGGTGGGATCAACAGATACTCCATGTTTTGACACCACATGCCCAAGAAAGGCTACTTCCTCAAGCGAACTCGCATTTCTTCAATTTGGCATATAGTTGGTTTTCACGAAGCCTTTGGAGTACCGACTTCAAATGGTGCTCATGATCTTCACGACTTTTGGAATATATAAGGATGTCATCAATAAAGACAACAACAACCGATCAAATATTCCTTGAATACTCGGTTCATCATATCCATGAAAGCCACAGGAGCATTAGTTAGTCAGAAAGACATGACTAAGAATTCATAATGCCCATCTTAGGAGTTGAAAGGCGGTCTTTGGAATATCCTCGATTCTAATCTTGGTGATGATATCCGAGCGAAGATCGATTTTGAAAAGAATTGTGCCCTCAGAATTGGTCAAACAAGTCATCAATACGAGGTGAGGATACCTATTCTTGATGGTGACATGGTTCAATTCCAGATAGTCGATACAAAGTCGCATACTCCGTCTTTCTTTTTTACAAATAAAGCAGGAGCACCCCGAGGAGATGTACTTAGGGCCGAATGAAACCAATGTCCAACAATTCACGTAGTTGGACCTTTAACTCCGAAGTTCAATAGGAGCCATTCGATATGGGGTTTTAGAAATGGGCTTTGTATGCGGGTTCAAGATCAATAAAGAATTCAACTTCACGTTACGGGGTAGGCAAGGAAGTTCTTGAAATCGTCGAGAAAAGTCGATAACAACGGGAATATTATTCAAATTTGGCGTGTCTTTATTCAAATCCATAACATGGGCTAAGAAAGCTTGACATCCGTTTTTCAATAAGCGAATAGCTTTATGATTAGATATGATAGTGATTGATTTTAATGGTTTAGTTGCTTGAATTCGTACAACGGGTTGGTTAGGAATATGAAAACTAACAACCTTACGAAAACAATCAATTTTGGCATGATGAGTAGTTAACCAATCAATCCCTAAAATCACATCAAAAGCAAGTATCTTTAAAGAGATAAGGTCAGCGGTAAGGTGATGGTGCCAACTTGAATCAAACAAGATTTATAAGCGATGGATGTGATGAAAGTTTCTCCTAACGGAGTTTCCACGAGATAGGTCAAAGTCTAATTTCTCGGAGTCAAGTTTAAGCGTTGAGCACATGCGGGAGAGATAAATGAATGGGTATGCCGGTATCAAGTAAGGTATAAACTTAGCAAGAATTTATAAATAGCTTACCGTGATCACCTCATTTGGGTTCTCGCATTATGACCGATCACAACAAACGCTCTTCCGGAATCGTTGACTTTGACTTTTACGGGACGATCTTTTTGAGTCACCGTCCCCCATTGAACTAGGTTTCGCTTCCGTACAATCTCGGCGATATGTCCTTCCTTTCCACAACTATAGCATACCTTGAAGCTGTTGTGGGCGGTTTGGTGATATGTCCCTCTTTTCGCATTTGTAGCATATAATGGGTGGTCGTTCTCCTCCCTTAGAACCGATTCTTTGCAAGCCTTTGTCGTCTTCACATAGTCGTTATTAAATCTCCTCTTTTTAAAATCTCCTCGACTCGCTTCTTCGCTTTTCATGACCATGATTACCACCCGGAGTGGTTACCATTTGTAAAATCTGTTTCTTTCTCATGAGTTATCATTATTACATTGATTTCGCTATCTACAGTACGATCACGGTTATGGTCCCTCGATTGACCATACTCGTTATCTCGCTCTAATAATTGAGCCCATTTTTACAACATCTGAATAAAGAGAAAGTTTATGAGAAATGAGATCTTGGCGTATCTTGGGTTTCAAACCTCTAAGAAACATCGCGTCATCGTTCCTCATTCTCCACCAAATGAGGTCTGCAAACTGGATAACTCGCAAACTTTGCCTCGTCTTTGAGACACCGTCATGTTGTTTTGCTCTAATCGATGAACTCCACTTCCTTCATATAGCGAACACTTTCGGGAAAGTATTTGTCATTAAATAATCTCTGAAAACGTCTCCCAAGACATCTTTGAGTCTTGGTGGATGGAGTACGCTTACATGAGACTCCACCGATGGTCTCGCCTCGCCACGCGGAACATAAAGGTGGCGAATGGAACCTTCTGTTCTCGTGCATCCCAAGACATCGAATATCTTGGTAATTTGTTTGACCCGTGTTTCCCATGGCATGATCGGATCGGCTTTCCCTTAAATTACGGTGGTCCTGACTCTTTGAAGCGCTTGTTTGTGACAACCCGTGAATTGCTATCATTTCTCTCTCAGTATTTTGAACACGAGTCTCCTAAATGCGATTTTGCATGAAGCTGCAAAAGCTTCTAAACATCCCTCGTTCATCATCGCTTTCGGTGGTGTTGTTCACGGGAGGAACATTGCCCGACTGTTGCACGTTCTCCTCGTTGGTAAATACAGGCATCTCCACGGTCTCATTTACTCCATTGTTAATATTCTCGATCGACATTCTCAAAACATGTCATAAAACAAGGGTTAATTAAGGAAATCAATATATCACATAATAACCCTATATCTTGACCAACTAACAAATAAGCTTAGGTAGGACACACTAGCGAAGGATTTACTCGTCTCTCCCCTCTAGTTCTATTTCCCGATCTCATAGAGATCATATCCCTAAGCTCGATACCAGCTGTGGCGCCCCCAAAATAGGTATACATCACCCATTACGAGTTGTCGATACATGATGCGAAACAACTACAACTTTATTATTACAACGATGAAAGCGTGAGTTTAAATACAAATATTATCTTACAGACAATATTTATACTCAAATAAATCCTCATCACATTTATTGATACATTATTTTACAAAAATGGTGAGGACTACTAAACAATCCTTTCTAAAACCTTCATTCCATACCCCAGGCTTCGTGCTCGCTTATATTCTCGCCTCTTGAGAAGAATGGAACAAAAAGGAAAAGGGTGAGCTTAACTAGCTCGATAAAGAATATTATGACTAAGATAATATACAACAAATTATCGTTAGTCTTCAATGGGAAAAATTTAATAGAATCTGATAGACAACAAGTTTCGGATCAATATTCGCAGTGAAATAATAATTCATAGAAGAGTTACGTAGAGAATGAAATCTACTATAATCTATGAATTTAACGATTCCATCATCAATATTTTATCCCTGTAACATCAATCGATATTCATCTCAAATCAAATATTCATCTTTTTTGCACTATAGGCAAAGATATTCATCAATCGGTCATGTTCATCTCAACACTGTTCATCTTTGCACTAAAGGCCAAAGATATTTATCGATCGGTCGTATTCATTTAAACACTTTTGTTCATCTTTGCACTACGGGCCAAAGATATTCTTGAAATCATTCATCTTTTCAGACTCTGGTGCCAAAGATATTCAATAATATCATCATTTAAGGCGAGGATGATGAAAAATATTTTTAAAGAACGAATCCGGTGAAACAAAATGACAAGGATTAAGGATTAAGGATTAGTACTTTGTTTTATCCATGTCCAACAATACCTCAAAAATAATCATAGTGGTGTAAAATTCAAGAATGATCAAAACATGGATACAATCGAGAAGCTAGTATCCGAGAATAGATATTTTGAACGAAAAGAAGAAATTTTATTTTTGAATGAATAGTGCAGTATCGTGAATAGTACTAGTATCGTGAATAGTCCGATATCGTGAATAGTAACTTCGACACCAAAAGATAAAAATTCCACAAAAAAAATATCTTCACGCTTCATGAATAGTACTTCGTGAATAGTAACTCGTGAATAGTAACTCATGAATAGTAACTTCGTGAATAGTAACTCATGAATAGTAACCCGAGCATGAAAAGTTCCAAATTTGATAAAAACTTCGGATCGACATTTCAAAGATAATGATATTGAAGAAATAATATCATTACGAAAAAAATAATATCCCTTACCTCAAAGAATCGATTGCCGGAAGGAAAGGTCGGAAGTGATCTTTGAATGAAACTTATCTTGAAGACAACTCTCAAAGTATCTAAATACTCACAAAATACGCTCAATAATATAGAGAGAGAAAGAAAACTTTGTTTACGGTGTGATTTTCAATTCTAACTTAGCCCTCTATTTATAGGAAAATGTTAGCCGTAGAAGCGGACTTGACCTGCTACACGATGGCTTTACACGCTACTATTGCCACCCACCACATTTGAAATAAAATTTAGCACATTTCTTCACCAACCACAAGTGGGGCCCACTCAATTCTAGAATTTTCCACCAAAATCAATTATAACCCTAATTTAGAATCAGACACCTCTTAAAATTCATAACAAATCATTCGTGCATTTTAACGGTTCAAAATTTGTGGACATATACTCAACTTATGTATGTATAACATACCCAAAAATTACCACAATCCAACGGTCGGATTAAAAATTATAACCCCGCAATATATCTCAAAACCCACGATTTAATTTTTAATACCTCCAATCGATAAAATACGATAAAACACCTCAACAATAATTTCTTCATTTATAACCACATAAATAAATCCATCATTTATATCCACATAAAATAAATATTTCTTTATCATATGAATCAATAATTAATTATTCACAAATAATATTCTGAGAATCACAATTTAATGACAACCGGTAGTTCGTGAGGAAGAGGGGCTTTTCGATAAGGATTTCTCCTTCTTGTAGCGCAATTAGGTGACCAAACCTCTCCTTGTGAGAACTTTCTAGACATTGCCAATAATGCTATCTAATAATATTATTCAAATAATATGAATTATTGATCGATAATGGAGATAATAATGCAAATTGACAATTATTGAACAATGATAATATAAAATATCAACGCAAAGCAATTATTGAATCAATAAAATAAAATATTGAGCAATAACTCTTGTGAAAATTATTGAGTAGTGCCTTCTTACGTAAGGATCGATAATTCAACAATCTTTGTGCGGCAATCTGGTGTACTCTTTGTGCTGACAGCGTATTCGTATTTTAACCACCGGGTATTCAACGATCTTAACGGTAATAACTACTGAGTTATTTTTAACTTGACTTATATTTATCGTTTTCTTCATCCAATCGCTTTTCAGTTATGGGGCCCACATGCGGCTGCTTGCGTCGCATACGAATATTCACAGAACGATGCACGAATATTCCACGACCAAACGAATATTCCCAGAGCAAAAATGAATATTTTATAACCACTTGTTTATTTTGAAATATTTGCGTATTTAACCCTTAACTATCCACATTAATCAAATCAACCCTTACTATTTCAAAATAATAAATAAAGGAAATTCCTTTTTATTTAAAAAATTTGGGGTCTTACAAATGTCTATGTGATTCGATAAATGACAACCCAGTAGTCTTGGTAAAAAGCGAGAATGAAATTAGAAAGGAGTTTCTAATTTGCATTATTTGGAGTTGTGCATTTAAGGATCGAAATACATATAATTAAATAAAATAAGACTTGTGATAATTCCATGTCTTATATTTAATTGGGACATTGTATGGTGGAAAGATTGAATTAGACGGTAACTATTTACTCAAAGGTTCTTTTATGATTAATGTTGAAATCTATATTATCTGGAAAGTCGTTGATCATTGGGAGGCTTATCCCTATTGTAGAATAAATATTATTTATTTAAATAAATTAATTGTTTAATTTATTTATTTAAATAAGATTAGAATTATTCTAATTGATTTATTCATAATTTGGTTTAATATGGAGAACCTAAAGGTCACACCATAAAAGGAAGAATAATTATTTAAGAAGTAAATGGCATAATCGTAATAATATGTTATGTATATTTAATTTAATCTATGGTGATAGAATAAATTAAATAGCTTAATATTTATTATTTAATATTTTTTGAAATATTAAATATAAATTAATAAGAGGAGTCTTATTAATATTATTACAATTATTATTATTTTAATTTCTAAAAGAGTTTAGGAATTAATTTAATATAAGTACTCTCATTTATTCCTAATTGGATTAGGAAGGAAAATTAGTTAAAGGAGTTTAATTAATTATCCCTAATAAGATTAGGGAGCTTAATTAATTAAAAGAATTTAATTAATTAAATAAAACCCAATTCCTTAATTGTTAAGGTGGGTTGCTTACATCTATAAATAAGAGAGTCTTATTATGGGTGTGGGGTTGTTGATTTTTACAACACACGTAATAATTCTAATAGTTGGGAGAAGTACGTCCTTTTCTATAGAGATGGAAAAACCAGGGTTTAGTAACCACCCATCTTCTTGAATCCCTTTTCTTCCTTGGTGGATCACCTCAGAGGCCAAAACACTTGGATGGCTAACGTTGATCAAAGGAAGGAACCAAAAACGATGGATTCAAGTTGAAGCGAAAAGGATTGGAGGTGAACTTGTCATCGAGGAAGTTTCGGATCTTGAGGGTATGATTCTTGTTCTTTCTTTTTGTTTAATTAATAATTATGCATAAAGGGTGATCCGGGTATATGGTTTGTAATTATTTTAAACTCTGATTTTTACACGTTTCCGCTTATTTATGCAATTTGATTGCGTTCTTGAATATTACAAACCTAACAAATTCTTCAACAAATCTAAAATAATTATTAATGTCAAAAATATATTATACATAAATTAAGTTTTTGATATATAAAAAAATTACAAAAATACAGACAAATACATCAAATAATGGTCGCGTGATTAGATGCATCAATGTAGCATCTTTCATGAAAATTACCACGTGTATATAATCTGAATTTTGTTATTAATTTTATATTTTTATGCTAATGGTGAAAATAAAAAACAATTAAAAAACTAGGGTGATGAAGAAAAATATTTACCCATTAGTAATAAAAGGAGAAAAATTAAGAGTAGAATTCACATATGTCGCTTGACCCTTTGTAGATGAATAATGGCGGTAAGAACAAAAATTGATATACAGAGAGAATAACAAAGCTGAAAAAGAGAATATGAATGAACTTTTGAGCAATAGTTAAAATAAATTAGAATTCAACTTATGAAAATATCAATTCTCTAAATATAATGGAGGGGACTCAAGCAAATTACATGAAAATTGTTCATATCTTTGGACAATATTCTTGGTCATTCTACTTATGCTACTTTGGTAGTATATTCTAATTGAAGTCATGAATCCTTCATAACAAAAATCTCAATTATGTTGAAGACAGAACTGACTAAAATAGTAAGAAATTACAAATTCTTAATAACTTATTATTTTAAACATATTAGTGTGACTCCAAGAAAAAAAAGAATAATAGGAATTCTTTTTATGACAATCAAATAATATTTATAATAAAATAAGACAGTTAATATTGATTTTACAGAGTAAAAATAATTCAAATAAAACTACCAAAATAAACCTATATTAATATTATCAATACTTCTATATTTATTTTATCTAGAATTAATATTTTAAACAATACTTATTATATATCGTTATTTGCAAAAATAAAATAAGAGACAAAAAGTAGTTTTAAAATATCAAAATTAAAAATTAAATTCCAAAATCCAAACCGCTGGTTGCCAAAGAAAAGAACATCGCTCTCCCCTTCGTTCACCGCCGGAGCCTGAAGGATAGAGCATTTGGGCATCAAGTAAATCTCTCTCTCTCTCTCTCTCTCTCTCTCTCTCTCTATATATATATATATATAATTTTACATTTTTTAGTTTTTCTTGGTGAAAAATGGCTACAGATTCATTCGCATGAATTGGAGTAACAAATTAATTTTAACTTAATGATTTGAAAATTCAAAAAATTCACGCGCACAAAAATTATTTACGAGAATCAGTTTCTAACACGCAGCTGAGCTTGATTCGTCAATGTATATAAAAAAAAATAGTGAAAATTGAAGCAGAAAGAAGAAATTTGAAGAAAATTCATTCAAATTTTTGTATGTTTGATTAAATTTGAGAGGCAACTTGTAGAGATTCTAATGATTGGTTATATTAGATTGTACATGGGTTATCTGGTTCATTTCAAGTTCTGTAGTTAATCTGAAATGAGCCATTATCAGTTCCTGAAAGAAAAAGAAAAATGACCCATTTTGATTAGTCTCTTTCTTTGTGGATAGTTGTACTTTAAATTGATAATATTGTTCTCCTTCCTTTAGTTTTCAAATGATCCGGTTGCTCTGGGTATCAAATGGATTAAAATTTCCAATCTCTTGAAAACTTTGCTGCAAATAAAGTTAAGCTTGATAAAATAAGCTATGCAGTCGCTTGTTAATCAGTTGAAATTATATCATCCCTTTTGTCCATGACATAAAGGCATTTTTTTGTTCTGATGTTCCTCTTGGTCTGAAAATTGTTATTTAGATTACTTGTAAGTGCAGTGTGATAATGAATGTATATGTGGCAAGATTTCAAAACTTAGGTTCTAATAATTGTTTTCATCTTTTGGATGAAATTGCATATTTTATTAGTTGCAGTCAAGCAAAAATTGTCTCGTCATCCCTTGTTGTATATTTCTGTTTGGTCTGATTCCAATTTATAATAACAAACTTGACTTTTTGAAGCTGAAAGTATTGACAACAATGTTCCTCTTTTGAAGGCTCTAAGTATTATGGACCTTTCGGCAATAAGTGAAAACTCAAAACTTCATTTAAGTTGCACCCAATCCAATTTTAGTTACTTGTGTATTTATTTATCAGTCAATACTGGGTTTGTTTAGTTTCTATTACAGTTATTTGAAACAATAATGCTTTCTTCTTTCTATTTCAAACGAGCCAAGACCCTTAGGTTGGAGCTTTGGAGGTTATTGGATGAGAAATGGTCGTATACCATAAGGGATGGACCTATAGATCTGTTAATGATTTGTTGCTGATCAAGTATCTGAGGTTTCTGAGGATTAAGGATGCTAAAGTGCTTTTTGGAAGTGAGATGTTCACGGTTTTGACAGTAGCATATCCTTTGCATCTGTTGAGGGGTAGAGTTTTTCTACTTGCCTCATGGTCATTTGTTATTGGGGCATTCTATGGCTGGATAGGAACTGGAGGGCTGCACTTTTTTAATTGTTTTTTATCAAGAGTTTTAACTTTATTTCTGTTCCTCTAAGGGTGGAGTCCTTGTCCTTCCTCATGTATCTTGGCTCTGCTATTAATGAGCTTGAAGGAGATGGCGGCCATTAAAAGGTTGGCACTGATAGAATTAAAAAATGAAGATGTGGACTGTGGAACAGTGACTAAGTTGAGATTTTCCTATTGATAGAGAGTATGTATATGTATTTATTCGGTTAATATCAGCGGTTTCAAAGGGAGAAACATAGATCCGATGGATAACTTTCTGTCCAAAAGAAGGCTCTTCCCTTCTTTCTCCTCCCCTCCCCCCCCCCCCAAAAAAAAATTAATTTTTTTTTTACCAAGTTTGACCATTTATAAGGGGAAAAAAATGTAATTTGTTTGAAGGTTGAGAAATGATGAAGTGAAAGTGGATAAGGATAAAATGATTACTATATATCTGAATATGCAAGGAGAAACAAAATACGACTTAGTTGATTTGTCCTTTATGTCTCCCCTAACTTATGCCTGATCTTTGTTCTTTTTATTTTCTTTATTAATTTGCTGCTATCAAGGAGATAAGGACTATTATTTATAGGATCTTTTGCTGATAGTTTTATGTTTACTTCTACACACTACAGAGAAAAGAGGGGAGAGGTTGAAGATGAAGCCGCAGTCAGAAAGATTTTCTGTTGATTTTATGATGGGAGGAATGGCAGCTGTAATTTCGAAGAGTGCGGCAGCGCCAATTGAGAGAGTGAAACTTTTATTGCAAAATCAAGGAGAGCTGTTAAAGAGGGGACAACTCAAGAGACCTTATATGGGTCTTGCTGATTGCTTCAGAAGGGTCTTGAGAGAGGAGGGTTTGTTGTCTTTTTGGAGAGGTAACCAGGCGAATGTCATACGATATTTTCCTACTCAGGTGATTTATTTTTCTTATCCCCTGTATCTTATATGCTTTCGGTGATTCTGTGCTGATTCTATTTTATTTTCAGTAGTATTTATTTGCACTCTTCTCTATTACTTCTTTACCTGTGACATTTGAGTTAATGAAGAAATAAGTTTTTGTTGAGTAAAAACGAAAAGATCTTTACTGTTGCAATTCACTTTAAAATTGTGGTGCGAGATTATTGTTGATCGTTTTCTCTTTTTGATAAGTTTCAAACACCTTCTATATATGTGTACCCATTGCTTTGAGCTATACCTTACGAGGAGCTCCTTTATTAGGAAGTTGGTTTTCATGTCTTTCCTTTCTTTTAAGTTAGAGAGGAAGAGGGGTTCCTTGTGACTTGAATTCGTTTTTGGTATTTCTAAACGAAATATTAGTATGGCTACTTCTTTTCAAGTGCATGTATAGTTTAACCAATGCCTTCTTTTTTGCTTGTCATATAAAATGGCAATTCATATCAATTTTATTGGTGTACTTGAAAAAAATCCCTTATTCTCAGCATAAACATGTGCACCCAAGCGGAAGAAGTAGGGAAACAATTGAAGACAATTAAATAGAAGACATGTGCACCCAACTTGGAAGACGTAGGGCAACAATTTAATAATGGCAAGTAGACTAGCTATTTTTCTTTAAACATTTCTAGTCTGGTATGGGACGGTATAAATCTAATTAAGTCTTTGCTTTCATTAGTAGCTCTACAGAAGGGACAGTTTTAGGTGCTTGCAAAACCAGTGAGCCCCTAAAAGTATTTAAGAAATGAGGAAAAAGTGAATCCAAGCAGGTGCGCTCAGTAAGCTTTCTGGTGAGACATTCCATATACTGGTTGTGACTACGATAAGTCTTTTGGTGGGTGATCTTGTGCTTGGACAACCATACCAGTGAGCCCCTAAAAAGATTAGAAACAGGAAAAGCGACTTAAAGCATGGGCATTCAGTAAACGTTCTATTCAAAATTCAGACCTATTCAAATGAATGGATTATGCATTTTGTGAGCAAATGAAGAATAGAAGCAATGATAGATGGAATAAATTAGAAATATCATATCTCATCTTGTGATGTCTCTCTTCTATTCACAAGAAAGATCTTTTTAGTTTCCCTGAGTTAATCTCTATCTAATATGATCCTTTGCACCTTGTTTGGACTAATCTTGTAATGTATAGAGATTATGGATCTCTCCTGCAAAGACCATCTTTTGCTAGCTTTAACCGTAAGGTAAAGGCTTTATGAATTGGATTAATAATAATTACATTTGAGCAAGGGTACCATGAGGATGAGATCAGTGAGCTTGTACCTCAGATTCATCAACTGGCGCATGGCTATAGCTCTTTGGATGGTTCTAATGGAATCCATAGTCAACAAATTAAACTCTCTTCTCGAAGGTTCGTATATTGTTATAAAAGATACAGCTTCCTGCATGCGATTATTTTCTTCCCCTCAGAAGTGGCAAGCATTTAATATCTTCCAATCAGCTGAAGTTCTATTTATGTGTCTAACTGAATTTCTCTACAACTTGACATTTTGAACTGATATATGAGCCAATAATTTTTAGTTAAAAGTGCCTGCATCGACAATTTATCAATTAACGCTGCTGATGTGATAGCATCATTCATTCAAACCAGAATGAATGGAAGCATTAATGTGCTAGGTTGGTAGCTGAAAACCTTTTTGACAGGAATTTTGGAATAAAATTGCAAGCCTATTCCAGGATGTGAAAATATGCTTAGCCAGATACTGATAAGTTGGGATTATAGTAGCCAAGATTATCGTAGCCACTGCAAAGTTTATTCCGTTTGTGGTGGTCATGTATATTGAATCATGGACTTTCCTATTGCCTTGAGCGAATTTGCATACATTACCTCAATCATTTACAATTCCTGGCTTCATGTGAATTATAGACCATTGAGTCTATACTCATATGAATGTTGGACGGACAGTGTAATTAATTTCACATGGTCTATATACCTATGAAATATGAACATGGACATAATATGATGAATACCAAAAAAAGTAGGACACTAACGCATCCTCTCGACACAATTTTTTTTAGAATTATCTGAATTAATGACACAGAAAGGAGTATTAAATATGTGTCCAAGAGTGTCAGCAAAGTCTCAATATATGCGATATGCTGACACGGACAAAGTGTTTGTATCAAGTATGCTGCCAAATCTTGTTACTAAAGAAACATTTCTGGATTGTTCGTAGGCCTTCAACTTTGCTTTCAAAGGTTACTTCAAGACCTTATTTGGATGCTCCAAAGAGAAGGATGGGTACTTAAAGGGGTTTGCTGGAAATGTTGCTTCAGGGAGTGCTGCTGGAGCAACCACGTCATTGTTTTTGTATCACCTTGATTACGCAAGGACCCGCTTAGGCACTGATGCAAAGGGGTGTTCTGTTAATGGCCAACGTCAATTCAAAGGGCTGGTTGATGTTTATCGTCAAACATGGTCAAGTGATGGCATTGTAGGCCTGTATCGAGGATTTGGGGTATCAATCATGGGAATTACTCTCTACAGAGGCATGTACTTTGGAATTTATGACACCATGAAGCCTGTGGTTTTGGTTGGACCTTTGCAAGTAAGTGCGCCCACCTCCTTGTGAGAAATACAATGTGCTTGACAAGTTTGTCATCAAAAGAATTTCTTCAATCTCTTTTTTTGTCTAAAAACATGGTGCATGAGCTTCTTCCTCTCATACAATTCCTTGCTCTATCTCAACATCTGAGCTATAACTTGTTGGTTTAAATGGGTACTGGAAATGAAATGTAGTTTAACATTTTGGTCTGATATCCTCCCAACTGATCAAAGGTAGCCTGTTTATCATAAATTCAAATTGCAGGATAATTTCATTGCGAGTTTTTTACTGGGTTGGAGCATAACAACAGTTTCTGGGGTCTGTGCATACCCCTTTGACACAGTGCGGCGGAGAATGATGCTAACCTCAGGCCAACAGTTAAAGTATCGGAATCCCTTGCATGCATTCTGCGAGATCATTCGCCTCGAAGGTTTCAGTGCACTATTTCGTGGAGTAACTGCAAACATGCTTCTTGGTGTAGCAGGGGCTGGAGTACTTGCAGGATATGATCAACTATCCCGGATAATTTATAGACATGGTTATAGTTTTGAACCACAAGTCCACAAAGAGTCTTGAAGAAGAAAAACCTTCAGAAACTGTTTGTATTGTGGTTTAGATGAAAGGTTGATTTTTACCAAATGTAAAAAGAAACTTTAAAAAAATAAATAAAATTGATACTTGCCTTCAAAAGACCTGAATATAAGAGGGGGAGAAGCAGAAAAGATGAAGAAAGGAAAACTGACAAATTGAGAGAAGTTTCTAAAGATGGAGATACTTCAAGGTGGTGTATATTGAAGAATATACTTTCTGCCCGTATTATGCTCTAGAGGGTTTTCCTAGTGGATCACCAAAACTACTTTAGACATAATCACATAACTGGGGTCTTGCGGCTTATATGCGTACAGTCTGCCTTTGTGCCTCCAGTCCCCAACAAAAAGAGCAGAGAGAATAAAATGCCTAAAGAGAACTTGAAGGATATATCTTTCTGTAATTTGTACAGTCGGATAACAAATTTGATTTGTTCGCATGAATATTTAATTCATTTGTAGTCTTGAAAGTTGTAAGAAGTAACAGTGCAGCAATCTGTGTAGGAGTGATTTTGCTGCGTGTATTAATGAAAGTTGAAATTTCAGGTAGAAGTCCCATTGTGCCAAAAATCTGCATTATGTACTTTGAATGTCAGAATGTTAGCATATGGAGGCAAAAAGGATCAGGGCTGCTCTCCTGTATTTGTTCATGGTTTATGAATTTGGTTTGCTGTGTGTTCAGATTAGGCTTAAACTATTTTAGCACTGTTATAGGATTGGGAGAGTATTATTTTTCTTTTTTACAAGACATGCACTTAAGAAGCAGTCTTTATATTTTTCTCCAAAATGAAAATGGAAAGAAAAGAGTTGATTCCAAGTCAAATTTGAGTCATCTTAGTCTTGGAGGAAGGGACAAGTTGAGTGGTTTCATTTGCTTATTATGTTGGGCGCAAATGGTGCTTTAATTTCAACGAAGACTTTGAAAGAGTATGTGGCTTCTTGTGGCTTTGTCAAAAATGATCATGATTTGTATACAATAACTTGATCCGGCTTCTTGTCGGTTTTTCATGCCAGAAATGACAAAATGTTGCTTTCTTAGTTTGGAAGAATATATATATATATATATATATATATATATATATATATATACACTGTACATACATTTTTTGGTATAGGTATCCAAATCACGCCCAAAACATTATATTATAGAAAAATTCCAGTTCCATAAAATATTAAAAAAAAAAATTTAGTTGTTTTAAAAAAAAAAAAAAAAAAAAAAAAATCTGCATTTTAACAAAGAAGGAGTTCTCACCGATGGTTTATATATATATATATATATATATATATATATATATATATATTCCCACCGATCGGGTTCTATATATATATATATATATATATATATATATAAGTGGTCTTTAGTTATAATCGTATAATTTTTCTTGGGATGCGGACAAAATGTGATCAAATTGGAGAAAATTATGTGTTTGTTGGATCTGGTTATCATGAAGTTAATTTCATGGTAAGTTGGTTAATTGACTAATACAGTGTTGATACGCAGAAAGAGAGATCACCTCCTGGCGCATGCGATGTCGATCTTTGTGATTGATCAATCAACCAAAAATTAACTTCACGTTAACCAATTCCCAGATTTATTTGTTAGGCCACGGCCCGATGACACCACCAGAAAGAAGAAAATACAGTACAATATCGTATCCACAGGTATAAGTATATTTATATATATCTTTCAGCATAAATTAGAATCACAACATATTTAATGAACAAAAACCAAGCTTAAAAACCAACACCAAATAGCCAAAAGCCGAAAGGCCTAATTAATTAACAAAAGGCGAAAAACTTATCAAACATTTGGTAAATTAATTAAGCCAAAAGCCAGAAATCCTTGTGACGCTTAGTGGTTATCAAATACCCTCCATGTTTGCTGCTCTTCCTTCTCACTGCAATTGTCATGCAATTGGCATTCTGAACACAGTAATCGACAGCGCTGCTGCCGAGCCTTCTCTTTCTTTTTCCGGCCCACATATTCCGTAGACGCCACATTATCGATTGTTTTGGCTGCCCCAACACCAGCAATGAGACCTTTTCTTGCTTTGCTTCTTCAACTATTGTGGCTCCCTTTTCCTGCCCTTCCTTCACTAATATTTCCACTTGTACCTAATTAATTGATAGTTACTTATAAAGAATTAGCATAAAGAATTAATCATGTTAATTATTAATTTGATGCATATGTAGAGGTGGAATATTATCAACTGACTTCATTTGTTTATTTTTGATGATTAATTAATTAATGGGTAGGTACATCCGTATATCCTAATTAGGTATATGCTGGTTGACTTTGTACAAGCAGACATGTCTATAATTCAGCCTTTACTATAATATTGTACATTATCTTTTTGAAAAAATTTATAAACACCTAATATGATTTTATAGTTTAAAAGTATATATTACTTAATTACCCCAGGCCTTTTCATTTGACAGATGTTCTTCGTAGAGGAAAGTAGTTCATAAGCCCTTTGATTAACTTCCCGACTAGAGTTTCCACCTGCAGCAAACATTTTATCAGTTAATTGGTTTAGTTTATATACATACGTACTCTCAACTCATTTTAAAAGTCTGTTTGTCAGTCTCATTTGACTTTTAAATTTTAGGGACAGAACGAGTATGAAATGATATATGCATGCATATATACCATACCTTGTGTAGATGAGTTATTGGTTACTAGTACATGCATAAGAATAATGGTATCCAGCTGGGATTGAACAGTGTGAGAAAGAGCCCAATGGAGAGCACCCTTAGCTTCAAGGCTGGAATCAACCACAATCATCACTCTATTCCCGGAGGAATTATTATCCTGCAGCTTGTAGTTCATTTCAGTGCTGTTTTTGCTTGAAAATTCGGATGTAGTACTGATCAACTCCTCGTCGGTTTTTATGGAACTATAGCTTCTCTTGTACTGCTGCTGTTGAGGCGGTGAACGTGTCCGAACACGGGCTGTGCCACGGCGCCCGATGCAAAACCTAGGCAGACGGGGACGAAGAACTCGAATCATGATCGATCGATCGATCTTCTTTTTGTGAGCTAGAGAATGAGAGAGGAGAGATTATAATTGGTGATGATGAATTAATGAGGTACGTAGGGTTTGGGTTTGGGTTTTAAAAAGGTGCATATATCCAATTTTTTCTTCTAGTGATGTTGTTTGTTTCTAAGGTTTTTCTATGGTGGGGTGAGTGGTGTGGGGATGTTCTTCAACGTGCCAACCATGAAGCTCAAGCTGTAGGTATACGTATAGGTGGAGGGGGTCCATAATCTTCTAAGATGGTCGTTGAATCTAAATGTTTAATTTTGCTTAGTGGAATAATAAATAAATAAATAAATAATAAAATTATATGTTAAATTAATATATCAACAAGTTTATTTAATTTATCAGCCAATAGGTGGCTTCATATACTTATTTAAATATTTTATTAATTTCTCAAATTGTAATATAACAGTCATTGCTTCTAAAAAGTAGGATGGATACATAATATTACATGATAATGATAGTAAATAGAAATCAAATAGTGAAATGAAAACCAAACCATCACTGTCAATGGTGGGAAATATTTTGTTACTTGTTAGTAGTATATGGCAATAATGGGAGTGAAATAATTCACAACTTTTCTACAAGGGCAGGTGTATCCTTTTGGGATCGCAAATTGAATCACTTGCACGTTTTTCATCACACACACACACACACACACACATATATATATATATATATATATATATATATATATATATATATATATATATATATATTCTTCCTTTGAGACGAGGGTTTCGCCCGTCTTCGTATTCATTAATTTTAAAAATTATAATATCATTTCAAAGATTATAATCTTTTTAGATTAATAATTTTAAGTAATTTTATGTAGTATGATGAATAAAACAAACGCCTCATAAAATTAAATAAAATATTACAAAAATTACAGCAATAATTGATTTCACTTTACTGAATTACGACAACGTCACATAATAATTTAACATAATAATTTAAAGATAAAAAAGAAGAGAGAGAGATAGAAATTAGTAAATATTTTTTTTTTTTTTTTATCTTTTGTGCCATGAAGTAAGTGGGTCTGTCTGTTTCTTTTAGGATAAGACATTAAGGAATAATACACGGCATCATCAACCCAAAATAATTAATTAATGTTAGTATAGTATATTATATAGAATATAGATCTGATTCCAAATTGTCGGCTAAAATCTGAAAATACATGCATCCCCTTGGATCTTTTTACTTTTTACATATATTTATTTATTTACTCTTGCAGTTTGATAATATTATTAATGTTTTAGAGAGACTCCAGTATTTTTCTAAGAACCTCTATGCAGGCCTGTTGGCATATATATATATATATATATATATATATATATATATTCAATTAAATTAACTATTTTTATAATAAAAAATTATATTATTTTCTTATAAATATCAACGGATAAACTATAAATCATAAAAACATACTATCATCTCCAACTTTAATGGGTGTGAAAATGTAAATAAATAAATTTATTTTTTAATTCTAAAATTGACCAATTTAATAATAGTAATAAATAAAAAAAAACTAAATCGCGTTTTGAGTGATGGAGGGCCTATTAATTATATCCGAGACTTTGTTTAGCATGACCAACTCAAATACCAAAGATTTGAAAAGCATGCATTTTTAAATTCTTTTAATTTTAGTAAAAATGATTTAATTTAGGCAAAATCCCCAATTATATACCAGAATTTCCACGTGTGAGTGACACACGTATATTTATAGCCTCATAATACTTTTGATCCTACTGAAAAATAAAACTGGCTTAGTGGGTGTTTGATAAAAATTGAATGAATCTGAATCTGAATCTGAATCTGAATTTGAATCTGAATGAAAAAAGCTGTTTGATAATTGATATGTCTGAAACATCTGAATGACAACTTTATTATTTTACCCTTATGAAAAAATTCAAAATTGTTGTAAATTTATTTAATATTACTTAATATAATAGTTAATATTTTTTTAATTTTTTTACTTCATTCAATTCTTTCATTCACCATTCAAATTTCAAAAAAATCTAACTTACTATTCAAATTCATCCATATTACCGATTCACCAAACGCACTAACCGATTCAAAGAAGTTTTCATAGTCAATTTTGTTGAATTTTGTTGTCGTGCTATTAAGTTGTTTCAAGCCTTAGTGTATCACATGTATATATATATATATATATATATATATATATATATATATATATATATATATATATATATATATATATATAGCTTCGTTCTGCTTTATAGAGAAATTAGTCAAATTGTTTATATATATAGGGATGTGTGTGTTCAAGTTCATGACTTGCAGGCATTTTCTTCTCTCACATTTGTACGTGTATGGAAGACAATTTACATAAATCCTCAATTATTAAGATTTGGCTCAATAATTGAAGGCTTGAATATTATGCAAATGTTGTATTTCCCTTCTTTTATAAATAATCCCTTGGACATGTAACAAATGTTGCAATTAATTAGTTTTACTTTATAATGTATTTTTTTGTTAGAGAATAACAACAAAGTGAAAATAATAATAAAGAGAAAGACGAAAGAAAATTAATCATACAAGACTTGTGTGGTTCATTGTTTTAATTAGCAGTTTCACTATCTCTTAGAAAATTTATACATCTTACAATTACATGATCCCTTTTTTATATAACAACATAAATAACCCTAATTCGTCTGAAAGTACAAAATTACGAGCCCAATTACCGGGATAACTTTACAATCACCTGTGAATTAAAGTTTAGATCAAACTTCACTAATAACATTTTTAATTGTTCAACTATTAATAAAAATAATCTCTTGGACATGTAAACAATATTCATCTAATAGTATTTCAAAGTTAGGGATTGTGCATTTTTTATATGATGCGGTTAAGGGTGTAAACGAGTCGAATTGAACCAAATTCATAGTCAAATTCGAATTGTATTTGAAAAATCTTTACATAGATTCGACTCGATCGACTCAAATATTCATTATTCGAATTTAATCTGACTCAGATCCAATTATATTCAAATTACTTGCGAGCTTCGAATTCAAGCTCAAATTCGAGTCTCCATATAGTGACTAACTTTATAATATATATAATTATAAATTGAACTTATTATTTACTTAGAAATGAGAAAATAAATTTACAACTACACTTTATAAATAGAAATCACAATAAAAATTAAAAACAAAATAAAAAATAATAACTAATTATTGTAAGACCCCGAAATTTTTAAATAAAAAGGAATTTCCTTTATTTTGAAATAGTAAGGGTTGATTTGATTAATGTGGATAGTTAAGGGTTAAATACATAAATATTTCAAAATAAGCAAGTGGTTATAAAATATTCATTGTTGTCGGGGAATATTCGTTTTGTCGTGGAATATTGGAATTGGGAATATTCGGAATATTAAATGCAAAGTAGCGACCATGTGTGGGCCCCATAACTGAAAGCGATTGGATAAAGAAAACGACAAATATAAGTTGTTTTTAAATAACGAGCGTAGTTGTCTTGCAATTATCATTGTTGGAATTCGTTGGTTAAAAACACACTAATACGCGTTGTTGAATAAAAGAAGACACTGCGGTATTGCACCAATTATTGATTCTTACGTAGAAGGCACTACTCAATAATGGTTACGTAATTATCGCTCGAAGATTTTATCGAGTTAATAATTGTTGCGTTGATATTTTATATTCTTTGTTGTTTCAATAATTGTCATTACACGAAGATCTTTCATTATCGAAGCAATAATTCATATTATCGAATAATATTATTAGATAACATTATTGGCAATGTCTAGAAAGTTCGCCTAAGGAGAGGTTTGGTCATCTAATCTTGCGGCCAAGAAGAAGAAATTCTTATTGGAAAGCCCCTCTTTCCAGGAACCTGCTCGGTTGTCAATATTGTGATTACGTAATATTATTTGTGAATAATTAATTATTGATTTATATGATAAGGAAAATATTGATTTTATGTGGATATAGATGGAGAAAATTTTTAAAATGACAATTGTTGAAAATTAATATTTTATCTTTTTACGATAAAATAATTCATTTAAATATATTATTTTAATAATATATTAATTGGTGATATTTTTACAATGAATGTGGGATATATGAGTATATGAGGAGGAAGAGTATTTTGTGGCATTAAATGTTTAACACATGTTTTGTGTGTTGGTGGACACAATTATTAATAGAAATTTGATTATAGCTGTGTAAAATCGCCTTCGTTTGTGGATTTCGGTCGATTTTTGTTTGGAATTTGGAAAAACTTTCTTCTGCAAAGTTGTAGAGAATTGAATTTCCTATAAAAACTCATGAGATTCGAATTTTCTGATGAAAGGGCTATTTATTATGAATTATTGAAGTTTCAAGCTCAAAATAATTGATTTTGGGAGTTTAAATTATTTTTGTTAAGAAAAACGTTTTTTGTATTTTTTGGACATCATTAACATGTGTGGCTGGTGTTTTGACCAAAAAGGTGGGCTAAGGAAAATTTGTATAATTATATTAATATTATATTAAATTTTCGCTTTTGGTGTTCTAAGCATTTTCCTATAAATAGGGTGCTTGGGTTAGAATTGAAAATCGCTTTTAAACCTGAAGTTTTCTCTATTTCTCTCGATATTTTGAGCGTATTCTTGTGAGTATTTTGAGTATTGCTAGATTTGGTGCAAGTTCCTTCAAAGACTATACATTAGATTCTAAGCTAGAAATCGATCTTCGAGGTAAGGGATATTATTTTTTGTAATGATATTATTTCTTCAATATCATTATCTTTGAAATGTTGATCTCAAGTTTTATCAAATTTGAAACTTTTTTTTCATGTGGGGGTTACTATTCACGAGTTCTTATTCACGAGTTCTTATTCATGAGTTACTATTCACGAGTTACTATTCATTAAGCGTAAAGATGTTTTTGTGGAATTTCTATCTTTTGGTGTTGAGTTACTATTCACGATATACTGGCCTTTATTCACGATATCAAGACTATTCACGATACTAAGACTATTCATCGAAAAATAAAATTTCTTCTTTTCGTCAAAATATCTATTTTGGATACTAGCTTTGATTGTATCCATGTTTTTGATCATTCTGAATTTTACACCACTATGATTATTTTTGAGGTATTTTGAGGCGTGGATAAAACCAAGTACTGAATCCTTAATCCTTAATCCTTGTCATTTTGTTTCTTTGGATTCGTTTCTTTAAAAATATTTTCATCATCCTCGGTCTTAAATGATGATATTATTGAATATCTTTGGCACGTAGTGCAAAGATGAATGATTTCTGAAGAATATCTTTGGCTGTAGTGCAAAGATGAGCAGTGTTGAGATGAATACGACCGATTGATTAATATCTTTGGCCCTGTAGTGTGAAGATGATGAACAGTGTTAAGATGAACATGACCGATTGATGAATATCTTTGGCACTGTAGTACAAAGATGAATATTTGATTTGAGAAGAATATTGATTGATGTTACTGGAGGATAAAATATTGATGATGGATCGTTAAATTCATAGATTATAGTAGATTTCATTCTCACGTAACTCTTCTATGAATTATTATTTCATGCGAATATTGATCTCGAAACTTGTTATCTCATTGTATTCTATCGATTTTTCCTGTTGAAGACTAACGATAATTTGTTGTATATTATCTTAGTCATAATATTCTTCTTGGGCTAGTTGAGCTCACCCTTTTCCTTGTTGTCCCATTTTTCTTCTCGGGAGGCGAGAATGTAGCAGTCTTAGTCGGGTATGGAATGAAGATTCTAGAGAGAGTTGTTTAGTAGTCCTCACCATTTTGTAAAATAATGAATCAATAATGTGATGAGGATTTATTTGAGTATAGATATTGTCTAGAAGATAATATTTGTATTCAAACTCACAGCTTTTCTTGTTGTAATAATAAAGTTGTAGTTGTTTACGTACCATGTATTTGGCGACTCGAGAATGGGTGTGTGTGTATACCTATTTTGGGGGGCGCGGTTAATGGTATCGAGCTTAGGGATATGATCTCTGGCGGAGATCGGGGAATAGAACTAGGAGGAGAGAGAGTAAATCCTTCGCTAGTGTGTCCTACCTAAGCTTATTTGTTAGTTGGTCAAGTATATAGGGATATTATGTGATATATTGATTTCCTTAATTAACCCTTATTTTATGGCGATGATTTGAGAATGTCAATTGAGAATATTAATGATGGAGTAAATGAGACCGTGGAGATGCCTCTACTCACCAACGAGGAGAACGTGCAACAACAAGTGGCAATGTTCCTCCCGTGAACAACACCACCGAGGCGAGATGATGAACGAGGGATGTTTAGAAGCTTTTTCAGTTCATGCAAAATCGCAACAGAGGAGACTCGTGTTCAAAATACTGAGGAGGAAATGATAGCGATTCACGAGTGGTCACATGCCCAAGCGATTCAAAGAGTTGGGACCACCGTGCACTGGGAAAGCGGATCCGATTAAGGCGAGGCGTGGGTCAAACAAATTACCAAGATATTCGATGTCTTGGGATGCACGGAGGAACAGAAAGTTCCATTCGCCACCTTTATGTTCCGTATGAGGCAGATTCATTGGTGGGAATCGTAAGCGTACCCATCCACCGACTTCGGCGATGTCATGGGAGACGTTTGAAAGCAGATTCAATGACAAGTACTTCCACGAAAGTATTCGGCTATATGAAGGAAGTAGAGTTTATTAGACTAGAAAGCGAATAACATGGCGGTGTCCCAAAGACGAGGCTAAGTTCGCGGAGTTATCGAGTTTGCACCTCATTTGGTGGAGAATGAGGAACGTATGTGCGCGGATGTTTCGAGAGGTTTGAAACCCGACATACGTCGGTATCTCATTTCTCATAAATTTTCTCTCTATTCAGATGTTGTCAGCGAGGCTCGGTTGTTAGAGCGAGATAACGAGTGCACGCTCAACCGAGGGACCATAACCGAGGATCATCTAGAAGATAGCGGTCATCGTAATAACGATAACCAAACGGAGAAAGAAGAATACAGACAAAGGCAGTAACCACTCTGGTGGTAATCGTGGCCATGAAAATAGAAGAAGCGAGTCGGGAGGAGATTTTAAAAGAGGAGATTCAACAACGACCATGTGAAGACGCGTCGCTTATATAGCAACTAGTTTTAAGGGAGGAGAACGACCACCGCCGGGACGTATGTTACAAATGCGGAAAGAGGGACATATCATTGGCGCCTGCACAGCAGTTTAAGGTATGCTATAGTTGTGGAAAGGAAGGACATATCGCTCGAGATTATGCGGTGGCGAAACCTAGTTCAATGGGGACGGTGACTCAAAAAGATCATCCAAGAAAAGTCAAAGTCAACGATTTCGGGAAGAGCGTTTTGTCGTGGCCTTCATTCAAAATGCAAGGAACCCGAACGAAGTTTAGCACGGGTTAGTTAATTATAAATTCTTCTAAGTATATACCTTATTAGATATCGATTCTACCCATTCTTTTATCTCTCTTACTTGCGCTCAACGTTTAAACTTGACTCAGGAGAAATTAGACTTTGACCTATCTCTGTGGAAACTCAGTTAGAGAAACTTTCATCACATCCATTGTTTATAAATCTTGCTTGATTCAGTTTGGCACTATCACATTACTCCGTTAACCTTATTTCTATAGAGATATTTGTTTTGATGTGATTTTAAGGTTAACTACTCATCATGCCTGTGAGACCCAGATTTTATTAATAAAGATTTAAATTTGGTGAAATAATTTTTAATATTATGGTGTGAATTTGAGATAATATTATAGTTGTGGGTAGTATTTATAAATTTTGCAAAGTATGCAAGTGGTTATATTATATTCGATTGGGTGGGGAATATTCTTGGTTTAGCAGGAATATTCGTATAACAGCTCAATCATTGGTGGACCCCATAATGTAATTATTCATCGGATTGAGAAAAGCAAAAAAATATTTTATTGAAATAACGGCGGAAGTTTTACCGTAGTTCTTGTTGAAACTACTCGGTAGTAAAAGTACAAAGATGTCGTGTGGTTGCATAGAAGCATTACCGGTGTTGATTATTGATGCTTATGAGAAGTCACCGGTTTGATTCCATTATTGTCGATTAATAATATGAATTATTATAGCGATAATGACGTTTTGTTTTATTCGTATTATTAACGTAATAAAAGCGAAACATCTTTTATATAAAATAGAATACTTTATTAAAGTTATTCTATAAATAGAATATATTATATTTTATTACGATATAGTGTTGCATAGTATTTTTGCATAGTGTTTTGCATAGTATTGCATAGTGTTTTTGTAGTAGTAAAATGTTTTTATATAAATAGAATATATTATATTTTATTTAAAAGATTTTTCTTTAAATATGGACCGTCAGATTAAAGTAAATCAATCTGGACCGTTCATGGATTAATTCTTATACATTCCATTTTTCTATAAATAGAAGCTCATTCCTTCATTATTTTCATTAATTCATTGAAACTCTAGAGAGAGAAATTATAGAGAGAAGCTATAGAGAAAGTTATAGAAAGAAGAAGAGTATTCTCGCTACTTCACTACTTCTATATTAGGTTCTTTTACGGTAAGGGTGTTATTCTTTCTTCTTGAAGAGAACTTACATTATTCCATTCACTATTATTCTGTTGGAATAACTTTGTAAAAGTGGCATACCCTATACATAACCCAGATACGCTGTGACATACCCTATACTTGGTGAAATCCTTATGTTATTCCATTGCTTATTATTACATTGAATAACAGATACGCTTGTTTACCCTATACTTGGTGACATTCTTTTATTATTACATTTGGAACATCACATCGTGTGTTTTACACCTGACCGGTTAAAATTTTATTATTCTCGTTGGAACATCACATGCATGTGTGTTTTACAGGACCGGTAAAATCTTTATTATTCTCGTTGGAATATCCTATCGTGTGTTTTACATCGGATCTGGTTCCATCTTTATTATTCTGTTGGAACATCCCGCTTGCGTGAATTTCACCCGACCGGTTCCGTTATTATTATTATGTTGGAATAACTGCATACATGCGAAGCACCGCATGCATGGTGATTTCTTTTGTTATTCCATTCTTTATTATACCCAAATTGGTTAAAACTTTGACTCTATACTCCATGAAATTAGTAGGATATCCTTGATATTTGCGTTTCATCCAAAGTATCTTTTCATGGAAATATTCTTCCGATCATTCTTGAATTTTACTCACTGAAAACAAAGATATCATGTTGACAATTTGGACGTTAATAATTCATGGATTAAATAATTCTTGAACTTGTTTTATTGAATTATTATGTCATTGTCATCATCCTCATGTTATATTATGTTATCTTTCGCTTACGGCATAGATGAACTTAGTATGATTATGACCTGAGGATCATTCTAAGTATAATCATGACTTGATATAAATGATGTGACAAAGTCCTCGATTGGCTGTAATGCGTTGATGGATAATTTTGGTATGATTATGACCGGGGGTGATTCGGTATAGTCATGACCATTGATAATTTGATGAAAATCCTTGACCGCAAGTGGTATGCGGGGATGATTAGATGTGGTGGTTTATTTATTAAAATTTGAGTCTCTCGTGATAAAAATTGATGAAAACCTTTTAAAACCTAAAAGATAGTAGACTTTTATTCTCTACTGACTCTTTTAATGGATTGCTTATTCCGCTGCGATTAAACCGGTTGTCTATTGTATTTTATCGGTTTAACATTTGTTGAAGGCTAATGATAATTTATTCTCGCATTATCTTAGTCATAATATTTCTTCATTGGGCTAGTTGAGCTCACCCTTTCTTTTCACCTTTCTTCAGGAAATGAGAACATATTTGGGGACGAGTCCTGGGAACGTAAGTAATGGTCCGAGAGGATAGCATTAATAGTCCTCACTATTTCGTGAAATAGTGTGATAATAGTTGTAATGAGGACTCCTTTTGAGTTTGTATAATATCTAGTAGACAATATTTGTATTCAAACTCATAGTTTATGTCGTATTGTATACTTACAGTTATATTAGTAAGTTGTATTTGAATTTATGTACCATGTAAGTGGCGACCCAAGATGGGTGGACGTATACCTAATTTTGGGGGCGCCACGGTTGGTATCGAGCTTAGGATATGATCCTGGCTAAGATGTGAGAATAGTACTAGGAGGGGAGAGACGGGAATTCCTTCGCTAGTATGACCTACCTAAGTTTATTTGGTATTTGATTGGCTCATTAGAATATAGGGATAATTTGTTAAATGTCAATTAACCCTTGTTTTGTGACAAGGTGTTTGAGAATGGCATCCGAAAATGCTTTGAGATAAGCAATGAAGCACATGAGAGTGTTGATTCAGTTCAAACAAAAGGTAACGACACCAACAACACGATAATAATCATCTTTGGTGGCAACGGCTATCGAACAATGATAACCATTGTGGGGAAATTATCATGCTAAGAATGGTAACCACTTTCGGTGGTAATCATGGCAAAGATAATAGAAGTGGAAATTTCAAGAAGAGAAGGTCATTTAGCTCGATTTTTGTCGTTATAGTGAAGTCAAGTTCAAATTTGGGATAGTGGCACCAAAGGCGGATACGGACAAAAAAAAATCGGTGGTTTCAGGAAGAGCGTTTTTCGTGACTTCTCAAAAAGTGGGTAACCCGAACGAAGTTAGCACGGGTTAGTTAATTATAAATTCTTGCGAAGTCTATACCTTATTAGATACCGGTTCTACCCATTCTTTTATCTCTCTTGCTTGCGTTCAACGTTTAAATTTGACTCCGGAGAAATTAGAATTTGATTTATCTATTGAAACTTCGTTGGGAGAAACCTTCGTTACCTCCACTGTTTATTAATCTTGTTGTTTCAAATAAACACTTTCACGTTACCTGTCTATCTTATCTCTTTAAAAATACTTGCCTTTGAGGTAATTTTGAAAACGATTGATTAACTACTCATTATTCTTTTTGTAAGGTTGTTAGCTTTCATATTCCTAACCAACTGTTATAACTAATTCAAAGTAACCAAATCCTAAAGTTAATCAACGTTATATCAAGCCATAAGTAAAAAGAGCCCGATCCTTTCGTTGTTGACTTCCTTGTGTGGAATGCACCAAGCGGACTTTCTACAGAGGCGACGTCATATTTGAAGATGGCAAGTTGATAGGTATCATTGTGAGGTCTTTATCCAAAGTTAAGGGATAGAAGTCACAGATTGGTATTAATGTGACGACTTATCCAAGTCTTGACGAGAGAGTACAGCTTTTGAATGATATTTCTATCATTAATAAATTTCTTGGCGTATTCTTGAAGACTTCTAGCCTACCCTAGAGCGTGAAATCGAATTTTGTATTGACCCCAGTACAAAACCCATTTCTTAAACCCTCAAATATTTCTTCAACTAAAAGGATCTGTTTACGTGGATTATGATGAAAGTCATAATAAAAGTATAGAACTAATAAAAATCATGGGTATATGAAGTATTAGTAAGTTTTATGATGAGTTATGTTGGTTAGTATGTGAAAACATGAAAGTTTCTTAGAAATCACAAAGAGTTGAAAATCAGATTTTGGTGAAAAACGTAACATGAAATTCAATAGACCATATCTCCTGTTATATTTTGAATTTTTGAATGTGGTCAAGTCCTAGAGTTAGATCTATGAGTTACCTAACTAATCCAAGTGGAATTACTGGAAAAGGTGTTGTAGATTTTTGTGTGAACTGATTTTAGCAAAGGAGTGCAAAGCTGCAAAAACCGAAAAAGCTTCTGCCATGATTTTAGAGAGGCTGTTTCGGCCACTTAAATTATGAGAAAAATTCTGGCCTTTTGGGACATGAAAGTATATGGTATAAAGTACCTCCTGTCCAAAAATGAGCTCATTCTGACTTAAAATGAGCAAGTTATGACTATTTCAATATTTAGGTTTTTCCGACGAAAAACGCTATAACCGGAGTTCTATAACTCCGATGACCATGAAATTTAAACTAGAAGCTCATGTTAACATGTGTAAGGTCCTGCCAAGATTTGGGAATTTTTGGAGTTAAACTTGAGGTAGCTAATTTCTTAAGGAATTAAGTGGAAATTGATTTTTAAAAAATAGTAAATAAATTTTAAAAATTCCGAGAAAAATATATTTTCATTATGGGACTATATTATGCTAAATCCCAGAAAAGAAATATTTTTGGGGCTGATTTGGTATTTTTCATGAAAATAGTTTAGTTACGAACATATGAGTTAAATATGTTATGTGAAGTAACAAAGTTGAAAATAGGATTTTATGGCTAGAGAATCCTATATAGAGTATATGCATATTTTTTGATGAGGGATTTGATAATTGGTGATGATATCTTATGAGTATGACATTTTTGAATGATTAAATGCATTATATGGTAAAAAGTGTAAACAATTAAGATAAATTGTTTATAAATTTAAGAAGTGATTAAAATATTGTTATAATATTAATGTTATTAGATTATGAGATTATTAAATGATTGATAACATGGGGATATTCTTTAATCTCGGATAAATTATATTATAAATGTTTAATATTTATCCTTTATCTCATTTGATTGATTCTTTATATCATTATCCTCATGTTTATATTATGTTGAAAGTCATACGTGTGGCTTTGTAGTGCATAGATGGACTTGGTATGATTATGACCACGGATTATTTAAGTATAATCATAACTCAGTAAATGAATACACAATTATCTTTGGTAGTAGTGCATGGATAATTTGTGGTCGTGATACTAATGAATATCCTTGGCACGTAGTGCGCAGGATGATTCGATGATGTGGATTAATTATCGAGTGAGTCTCAAAGAATGAAATATTAATTCATGGATGTGTTCAAAGTCATCGTGGCTTACGTGCATAGATGGACTTGGTATGATTATGACCGAGGATTGTTCGGCATAATCATAACCAGTAATTGAAAAAACACAATTATCTTTGGCCGTAGTGCATGGATAATTTGTGGTCGTGATACTAATGAATATCCTCGGCCCACGTAGTGCGAGGATGATTCGATGATGTGGATTAATTATTGAGTGAGTCTCAAAGAATGAAATATTAATTCATGGATGTGTTCAAAGTCATCGTGGCTTACGTGCATAGATGGACTTGGTATGATTATGACCGAGGATTGTTGGCATAATCATAACCAGTAATTGAAAACACAATTATCTTTGGCAGTAGTGTATGGATAATTTGTGGTCGTGATACTAATGAATATCCTTGGCACGTAGCAGGGGATGATTCGATGATGTGGATTAATTATTGAGTCGAGTCTCAAAGAATGAAATATTAATTCATGGATGCGTTCAAAGTCATACGTGGCTTACGCATGCATAGATGGACTTGGTATGATTATGACCGAGGATTGTTCGCAGATAATCATAATAATTGAAAAAACACGAATATCCTTGGCCGGTGGTGCATGGATAATTCGTGGTCGTGATACTATTAAGTCTGCGTCTTAGCATTATTGGTTTTACGGTTGTATATCTTTAAATTCAGAAGCAAAAGATGAATTGTTAATGAATAGCTTTGGTGATTTCAAAGATGAATTTAATATTTTTAAGCGATAAAGGTATTCAAGGTATCCTCATCTCTTTATCATACTGTAATACACCCTAATTTCGAGGGCAAAATTCCATAAGGAGGGAGATTGTGAGACCCCAGATTTTATTAATAAAGATTTAAATTTGGTCGAAATAATTTTTTAATATTATGGTGTGAATTTGAGATAATATTATAGTTGTGGGTAGTATTTATAAATTTTGCAAAGTATGCAAGTGGTTATATTATATTCGATTGGTCTGGGAATATTAGGTTTAAGGGGAATATTCGCATACAACTACTCAATCATTGGTGGACCCACAATGTAATTATTATGTCGGATTGAAAACGACAAAAATATTTTATTGAAATAACGGCGGAAGTTTTACTGGTAGTTCTTGTTGAACTACTCGGTAGTAAAAAAATAAGAATACGTGTGGTTGCATAGTAGAAGACACGGTGTTGATTATTGATGCTTATGTGAGAAGTCACCGGTTTGATTCCATTATTGTCGATTAATAATATGAATTATTATAGCGATAATGACGCTTTTGTTTTATTCAGTATTATTAACGTAATAAAACGTAAACATCTTTTATATAAAATAGAATACTTTATTAAAGTTATTCTATAAATAGAATATATTATATTTTATTATGCATAGTGTTCATATAGTATTTTGCATAGTGTTTTGCATAGTATTGCATAGTGTTTGCATAGTAAAATGTTTTTATATAAATAGAATATATTATATTTTATTTAAAAGATTTTTTTTAAATATGGACCGTCCGATTAAAGTAAATCAACTGGAATAGTTCATGGATTAAGTCTTATGCATTCCATTTTTCTATAAATAGAAGCTCATTCCTTCATTATTTTCTTACGAATTCATTCAAACTCTAGAGAGAGAAATTAGAGAGAAGCTTATAGAGAGAAAGTTATAGAAAGAAGAAGAGTATTCGCTACTTCACTACTTCTATATTCAGTTCTTTTTACGGTGAAGAAGGTGTTATTCTTTCTTCTTGAAGAGAACTTACGTTATTCCATTCACTATTATTCGTTTGGAATAACTTTGTAAAAGTGGCATACCCTATACATAACCTTTGATACGCTGTGGCATACCCTATACTTGGTGAAATCCTTATGTTATTCCATTGCTTATTATTCTACATTGGAATAACTCAGATAATGTGGTTTACCCTATACTTGGTGACATTCTTTTTATTATTACATTGGAACATCACATCATGTGTTTTACACCGGACTGGTAAAATCTTTATTATTACATTGGAACATCTCGCATGCATGTTTTACACCGGACCGGTTAAAATCTTTATTATTCGTTGGAATATCCTATCTCATGTGTTTTACAGGATCCGTTCCATCTTTATTATTCTGTTGGAACATCGCTTCGGTGTGAATTTCACCGACCGGTTCCGTTATTATTATTATGTTGGAATAACTTTGTCATGCTAAGCACCGCATGCATGGTGATTTCTTTTGTTATTCCATTCTTTATTATACCCAGTTGGTTAAAACTTTGACTTCTATACTCCATGAAATTAGTAGAATATCCTTGATATTTGCGTTTCATCCAAAGATCTTTTCATGGAAATATTCTTTACGATCATTCTTGAATTTTACTCTACTAAAACGAAGATCATGTTGACAATTTGGACGTTAATAATTCATGGATTAAATAATTCTTGAACTTGTTTTATTGAATTATTATGTCATTGTCATCATCCTCATGTTATATTATGTTATCTTTGGCTTACGTGCATAGATGAACTTAGTATGATTATGACGGGGATCATTAAGTATAATCACGACTTGATATAAATGATGTGACAAAGTCCTCGGTGGCACTGTAATGCGTTGATGGATAATTTTTGGTATGATTATGACCGGGGGTGATTTTGGTATAGTCATGACCATTGATAATTTGATGAAAATCCTTGACCGTAGTATACGAGGATGATTAGATGTGGTGGTTTATTTATTGTCGAGTCTCAATGATAAAAATTGATGAAAACCTTTTAAAACCTAAAAGATAGTAGACTTTATTCTCTACTTGACTCTTTTAATGGATTGCTTATTCTATCGCAGATTAAACCTGATGTTGTCTATTGTATTTTATCGGTTTAACATCGTTGAAGGCTAATGATAATTTATTCGCATTATCTTAGTCATAATATTTCTTCGGGCTAGTTGAGCTCACCCTTTTCTTTCACCGTTCTCTTCAGAAATGAGAACATATTTGGGACGACAGTCTGGGAACGAAGTAATGGTCCGGAGGATAGCATTAATAGTCCTCACTATTCGTGAAATAGTGTGATAATAGTTGTAATGAGGACTCCTTTTGAGTTTTGTATAATATCTAGTAGACAATATTTGTATTCAAACTCATAGTTTATGTCGTATTGTACACCTACAGCTTATATTAGTAAGTTGTATTTGAATTTATGTACCATGTAAGTGGCGACCCAAGATGGGTGACGATACCTAATTTTGGGGGCGCCACAATGCGAAAATTGATTATTTTCGTAAGGTTGTTAGTTTTCATATTCCTAAGCAAACACGTTATTCAATTCAAGCAATCAAACCATTGTAGTCAAACATTTTCATATCAAGCAATGAAGTCATTCGTTTATTACGGATGTCAAATTTTCTTAGTCCATGTTATGGATTTGAATAAAGACACGTCGATTTGAATAATATTCCCTGTTGTTATTGATTTTTCCCGACGTATTTTCGAAGAATTTCTTGGCTTACTCCCAAAGCACGATATTAAATTTTGTATCGACTTTGAACTCAGACAAAACTCATTTCTAAAATCTCATATCGAATGGCTCTATTGAACTTGAGGAGTTAAAAATTCAACTATAAATTTGGTACCGAGCCTTTATCTTGTGACTTCCTTTGTGGAATTCACCTAAGCGAACTCTCTGTAGGGGACGTCATATTAGATGCGATAGTAAAGCGATAGGTGTCATTGTGACGTCTTATCCAAGATTGGGATATGAGTCACGATTGAGAGCAACCTAAGTCGAGAATCGAAATACGTAGCTTTCAGGCTTTAGTTGGTTATTATCGGAGATTCGTTGAAGGATATTCTCGAATCGCTATTTCGTTAACTTAGTGACTCGAAAAGATACAAAATTCGTATGGAGCGAGGAATGCGAGAAGATTTTCCAAGAGCTCAAGAGGCGACTCATTTCGTTACATATTCAACCATACCATCTTGGAAAAGCGAACGTAGTAGGCGACGCGCGTTGAGTAGAAGATCTTATGCGAGAACGAAAAGCGATGATGTCAAGTATACGATAGAGCCAACTTTAATAGAAAAGTTAAGGTTGCTCAAGCCAGCCACCCGGAAATGATGCGAAGAAAGTACAAGAAGGAGCTATTCCTAAGGCGAGAATTGATGAAGAAGGAATACTTGAGTCCACTCTAGACTTTGTGTTCTAACGACTCGATTTGAAGAACAAGATTATGATGGAGGCACACAATACACCATTTGCAATCCATCTGGGAGTACCAAAATGTATTATGATCTTCAACATACATTTTGGTGGAGCAATATGAGGAGAGAGATCGCGTGGTTTATCTCGATGTGTTTAAACTTGCTAACGTGTAAAGCGGAGCATCTTGTACCTAAGGGTCCGTTGCAACCACTTGAGATTTTGAAATGGAAGTGGGAACACATTACACGAATTTCATTACTAATCTTCCTGTGGTTTCTCAAGGCATAGATGCGATTTGGGTTATTGTTGATAGATTAACCAAGTCTACTCATTTCTACCGATACGAGAGACTTATTCCCTTGAACGTCTTTTTCTCAGTATGTACGTAAATGAGATTGTGAGATTGCATGGCATGCCAAGATCCATAGTTTTAGATCGTGACCCAAGATTCACTTCATGATTTTGGGTTAGTTTGTAGAAAGCTATGGGCACAATTTACGATTCGATTTGGCATACCATCCTCAAACGGATGGGCAATCGAAAGGACTACTCAAACTCTTGAAGATATATTAAAACTCGTGTCCTAGATTTCAAAGGAAGTTGGGATAAGTACTTGTCATTGGTGGAATTCTCATACAACAATAGTTATTAAACAAATATAGGCATGGTTCCATTGAAGCATTATATGGACAAAAATATCGTTCTCAATATGTTGGGATGAGGTGGGTGAAGCAACATTGTTGGGACCCAGGAGTTAATACGTATGACTAATGATTCGACAACGTATACAAGCGCACGACAAGATCGACAAAAGAGTTATGCGAATCTTCATCGAAAGGACGTGGAATTTAGTGTAGGGGATCATGTATTGTTGCGAGTGGCTCCATGGAAGGGAGTTACAAGATTTGGGAAGAGAGGAAAGCTCAATCCACGATTTATCGGTCCATTTCAAATTCTTGACCGAGTAGGAAATGTAGCCTATAGACTTGCGTTACCTCCGAGTATGTCTCGTGTTCATAATGTGTTTCACATATCTGTACTTCGTAAATATGTGAAAGACCCGAACCACGTTATAGAGTTAGAACCGGACGAGATAGCCGAAGACTTAACGTATGAGGAGGTACCTGTCAAGATTTTGGATAGGAAGGAGCATGTCCTACGTACGAAGGTCATACCACAAGTTAAAGTTTTGTGGAGAAATCATGCTATAGAGAAATGACTTGGGAATTGGAAAGCGAAAATGAAAGCGAGGTATCTCACCTTTTCAAAACACAGTATCGTCACGTCAATTTCGAGGACGAAATTTCATAAGGAGGGAGGTTGTAAGACCCCGAAATTTTTAAATAAAAAGGAATTTCCTTTATTTTGAAATAGTAAGGGTTGATTTGATTAATGTGGATAGTTAAGGGTTAAATACTTAAATATTTCAAAATAAGCAAGTGGTTATAAAATATTCATTGTTGTTCGGGAAATATTCGTTTGGTCGTGGAATATTCATGACCGTCGGGGAATATTAAATGCAAGCCAGCCATGACCATGTGTGGGCCCCATAACGAAAAGCGATTGGATAAAGAAAACGACAAATATAAGTTGTTTTTAAATAACGGCGTGTAGTTGTTACGCTAAGATTAATCATTGTTGGAATACCGTTGGTTAAAACACACTAATACGCGTTGTTGAACAAGAAGACACGGTATTGCACCAATTATTGATTCTTACGTGAAGGCACTACTCAATAATGGTTACGATAATTCTTATTCGATTATTTTATTGAGTTAATAATTGCTGCGTTGATATTTTATATTCATTGTTGTTTCAATAATTGTCATTACAGTATCTTTCATTATCGAAGCAATAATTCATATTATCTGAATAATATTATTAGATAACATTATTGGCAATGTCTAGAAAGTTACATCTAAGGAGAGGTTTGGTCATCTAATTCTTGGCTACCAAGAAGAAGAAATTCTTATTGGAAAGCCCCTATTTCTCAGAACCGCACGGTTGTCAATATTGTGATTACGTAATATTATTTGTGAATAATTAATTATTGATTTATATGATAAGGAAAATATTGATTTTATGTGGATATAGATGGAGAAAATTTTTAAAATGACAATTGTTGAAAATTAATATTTTATCTTTTCTCGATAAAATAATTCATTTAAATATATTATTTTAATAATATATTAACGGTGATATTTTTACAATGAATGTGGGATATATGAGTATATGAGGAGGAAGAGTATTTTGTGGCATTAAATGTTTTAACACATGTTTTGTGTGTTGGTGGACACAATTATTGACCGAAATTTGATTATAGACTGTAAAATCGCCCGTTTGTGGATTTCGGTCAATTTTTGTTTGGAATTTGGAAAAACTTTCTTCTGCAAAGTTGTAGAGAATTGAATTTCCTATAAAAACTCATGAGATTCGAATTTTCTGATGAAAGGGCTATTTATTATGAATTATTGAAGTTACGAAGTCAGAAATAATTGATTTTGGGAGTTTAAATTATTTTTGTTAAGAAAACGTTTTTGTATTTTTTGGACATCATTAACATGTGTGGCTGGTGTTTTGACCAAAAGGTGGGCTAAGGAAAATTTGTATAATTATATTAATATTATATTAAATTTTTCGCTTTGGTGTTCTAAGCATTTTCCTATAAATAGGGTGCTTAGGTTAGAATTGAAAATCGCACTTTTAAACTGAAGTTTTCTCTCTATTTCTCTCTCGATATTTTGAGCGTATTCTTGTGAGTATTTTGAGTATTGCTAGCAGGTGCAAGTTCCCTTCAAAGACTACTTATAGGTATTCTAGCTGTAAATCATCGATCTTTCGAGGTAAGGGATATTATTTTTTGTAATGATATTATTTCTTCAATATCATTATCTTTGAAATGTTGATCTGAAGTTTTATCAAATTTGAAACTTTTTTCATGTCGGGGTTACTATTCACGAGTTACTTATTCACGAGTTCTTATTCATGAGTTACTTATTCACGAGTTCTTATTCACGAAGTACTATTCATGAAGCGTAAAGATGTTTTTGTGGAATTTCTATCTTTTGGTGTCTGAGTTCTTATTCACGATATCTGGCCCTTTATTCACGATATCTGACACTATTCACGATATCGGTACTATTCAATAGAAAAATAAAATTTCTTCTTTTCGTCAAAACATCTATTCTCGGATACTAACTTCGATTGTATCCATGTTTTGATCATTCTTGAATTTTACACCACTATGATTATTTTTGAGGTATTTTTGGCGTGGATAAAAACCAAGTACGAATCCTTAATCCTTAATCCTTGTCATTTTGTTTTCTTTGGATTCGTTTCTTTAAAAATATTTTCATCATCCTCGGTCTTAAATGATGATATTATTGAATATCTTTGGCACCTGTAGTGCAAAGATGAATGATTTCTGAAGAATATCTTTGGCTGTAGGTGCAAAAAGATGAGCAGTGTTGAGATGAACATGGCCAGATTGATTAATATCTTTGGCTGTGTAGTGCAAAGATGAGCAGTGTTTAAATGAATACATGACCGGTGATGAATATCTTTGGCACTGTAGTGCAAAGATGAATATTTGATTCAGGATGTATATTGATTGATGTTACGAGGATAAAATATTGATGATGGACCGTTAAATTCATAGATTATAGTAGATTTCATTCTCTCACGTAACTCTTCTATGAATTATTATTTCATTGCGAATATTGATCCGAAACTTGTTGTCTATTGTATTATCGATTTTTCCTGTTGAAGACTAACGATAATTTGTTGTATATTATCTTAGTCATAATATTCTTCTTTGGGCTAGTTGAGCTCACCCTTTTCCTTGTTGTCCCATTTTCTTCTCGGGAGGCGAGAATGTAGCGAAGTACTAGTAGGGGGTATGGAATGAAGATTCTAGAGAGAGTTGTTTAGTAGTCCTCACCATTTTTGTAAAATAATGAATCAATAATGTGATGAGGATTTATTTGAGTATAGATATTGTCTAGAAGATAATATTTGTATTCAAACTCACAGTTTTACTGTTGTAATAATAAAGTTGTAGTTGTTTCTGTACCATGTATTTGGCGACTCAGAATGGGTGTTGTGTATACCTATTTTGGGGGCGTCACAATTATCCTAATTTTATTCATCTTTGTACATATTATAAGCGAATGTATTGTGAGTATCTACTCGAATATGTATCAACCGAGTATGTATCGAATCACAATCGAAAATTCGAGTAGTTTGAATATTAAACGATTCAAGTATAGCATTACTCAAATTCTACTCGTATTTTTATTCGAACTATTTTTTATACTCAGATTTAGATTATATTATTAACGAATTTAAGTCTCGCTCACATTTATTCGAGTTGAGCCAGATTGAGCCTGAACCGTTTGTTTCGATTGTTTCGATTTATAGCCTAAGATACAGCCGGTGTGCTTGGTCCAAATAACATATATAATTGTTGTACTTCCTGGCTATCAACTTGACACCATATGCACCCATACACCACACAACTCAAGAATCAGAAACATCTTATATACTTTTTCTATTCCTAAATAAATGTCGTTTAAAGTTTTTATACATGAATTAAGGAAGCTATTATTATGAGTAAAAAATTATTGTACATGACTAAAATACCCTTATTTAATAAATATTCTCTCTCCTCTCTAGCTCACACTATTTCATATCTTTCTTTTATGTCTAGCCGTCTAACTTAAAAAATTTCTTCGACCAAAAAATTAATTACCACTGTTATGAATAAGTATTGGGAAGGAAAGGAATATGAAAGAGTAGCCTAAAACTAATCTAATGCAATTAAAAATTGAAAAAACTAATTATTGTGTGCATTAATTACACACTTAATGGAAAAGACAGATAAGGATAAATTTGGAAGAAAAAATATTAATTATGCTTTGATTTTATTAAACGTCAAATATTTTGGAATAACTCAAAGGGTGTAAAACGTCGGTTAATATGGAATGGAGGGAGTACTTACTTTAAAGGTAAAAAATAAAAATGAGACCATTTTCAAAACATTGTCTTCACCCAAAAATAAAAGGAAAAAAATAAATAAATAAAAAGTAAAAGTCGTATCTAAAAAAGTGTATTTTTTGGAGTTTAAAACATAATATTTCGACTAGAACAAAATATATGAGAACTTCTGTAAGACCCTAACTTATTATAAATAAAATTAAATTTTTTCTCTATTCATTATTCTAAATTAATAAGGTATTAATTTGATATAATGCTTTGATTATGAGTGAAATGTGCAAATTTTACAAAATAAGCAAGTGGTTATAAAATATTCATTACGTCGAGGAATATTCGTTTGGTCGTGGAATATTCTTTTTTTTAGGAAATATCCGCATGACTGACACGATAAGTCAATTGTGGGCCCCATAACGGAATAAGCGCTTGAGGATGAAAAGCGACAAAGTTTGAGTTTTATAAATAACTGGCGTAATTGTTACAGATTGTTAATTTGTTGGAATACCAAAATTGGTTAAAATACGATGTCTGGCGTGGTTGCACAAAGATAGATTGCGGTATTTACGATATTTTGGAATTATTGATTCTTACGAAAGAAGGCACTACTCAATAATTATTCTGATGAATTCTTTGTTCAATATTTTATTTTATTGATTCAATAATTTCTTTGCGTTGATAGTTTATATTATTATTGTTTTGATAATTATCAACTGCATGATATTTTCCATTATCAGATCAATAATTCATATTATTTGAATAATATTATTAGATAGCATTACTGACAATGTCTAGAAAGTTTTGTCAATGAGAGGTTTGGTCACCTAATTACGCGCCAGTAAGGAGAAATCCTTATTGAAAAGCCCCTCTTTCGAAGGAAAGCTGCTGGTCATCATAATTGTGATTCTGTAATATTATTTGTGAATAATTAATTATTGATTTATATGGTAAGAAAATATTTATTTGATGTGGATATTAATGATGGATTTATTTATGTGTTTATAAATGAAAGAATTAATGCTGAGGTATTTTATCAGTATTTTGTCGGAATGGAGGTATTAAAAATCATCCGTTTGTGGATTTCAGATATTTTCGGTTTGGAATTTGGAAAAACTCAAAGCTACAAAGTTGTAGAGAATTTGATTTCGTGTGGAATGGACATAAAATTCGTATTTTTCTGATAAACGGCCTATTTTCTATGAATTACTGAAGTTTCAAAAAATAAAATAATTTTTATTAATTTATGGGTGGGACCCACTTTTTGGTTGGTGTTGAATACACATGTGGGCTGCTAATTTTGTTCAAAGATGACTGATCTTGATTTTCAAACCTAGCATGCGTAGGAGAAAAGAAAAGAAAATATTATATTTTATTATTTTAGTCTCCTATGGCGTTAAAGCATTTTCTATAAATAGGCGCTTAGGTTAGAATTGAAAATCACACGAAACAAGTTTTCTTTCTCTCTAGATTATCGAGCGTATTTTTGTGAGTATTTTGATACTTTGAGAGTTCTTTATTGGATTGCAAGTTTACATCGAGACTTATATCAGAAATTCGATCGGAAATCTGCATTATTTTGAGGCGAGGATGTTATTTTTTCTTAAATGATATTATTTTCTTCAATATCATTATCTTAGAAATATTGGTTGAACTTTTAATCAAATTTGGAACTTTTTGTGTCGGGGTTCTTTATTCATGTATCTGATCTTATTCACGTATCGACATAATTATTCACGAATATGACTTTAATCACGAATCGACACTATTCAATTAGAAAAATAAAAAATTTCTTTTTTCCAAGATGTCTATTTTGGCTAATATCTTTGATTGTATCCATGTTTTGATCGTTATTTTTGAATTACGCTTCACAATTGGTTATTATGAAGTATTATTGATCTTGAATAAGCTGCATTATCTGAATCCCTAATATTTGTCCTTACATCTCCTTTGAATTCGTTTTCTTTAACAAATTTTTCATCATCCTCGGTCTTAAATGATGATGTTCTTTGAATATCTTTGGCTTGTAATGCAAAGATGAATGATTAATCGATGAATATCTTTGGCGTAGTGCAAAGATGAGCAGTGTTGAGATGAAACATGGCCATTTGGTGATATAAATGAATATCTTTGGCCTGTAGTGCAAAGATGAATATTTGATTAAAGATGTATATTGATTGACGTTACAGGGATAAAATATTGATGATGAACTTTTAAATCTTAGAAGATAGTAGAGCTCATTCTCTACTTGACTCTTCTAATGGATTGCTGTTTCCACTGCAGAATATTGATCTAAAACTTGTTGTCTATTATATTCTATCGGATTTTTCCCTGTTGAAGACTAATGATAATTTGTTGTATATTATCTTAGTCGTAATATTCTTTACTAGGCTAGTTGAGCTCACCTTTTTCTTTTTTTGTTCCATTTTTCTTCTCAGGAGGTGAGAACATAGCAGGATCTAGTCGGGGTATGGAGTGATGGTTCTAGAAAGATGTTTTAGCAGTCCTCACTATTTCTGTAAAATAGTGTTTGAATAATTGTAATGAGGACTTATTTGAGTGTTGATATTGTTTAGAAGACAATATTTGTATTTAAACTCACAGTATGTGTTGTCGTATTTTGCACGACAATTGTATTATTGAAGTTGTAGTTTGCTTTCTGTACCATGTATTTGGCGACTCAGGATAGGTGTTGTATACCTATTTTGGGGGCGTCACAACTTCAACTACAACAAAATATATGTGAAGTTCGATTAAATAATTCGACTACAACAAAATATATGAAAATACATTTATTGAAAAATACTTTTTTTAGTATTCCTAGAGTTAAAATCTTCAAATTTTGTGTACTTTTTTAGGGATCTATTTCGAAATATGGCATGTTTTTTTGTTATATATGATTGTAACTTCTCAAGAATTTAATTTGAATGATCTGATAAGTGCATAAAATTGTATTATTAAGCACGATGAAAAATAAAACGAGACCATTTTTGAAATATTAGTTTCACAATAAAAAGTAAAAGTAAATAAATAAAAAGTACAAGCTGTATCCAAAAAAGTGTCTTTTCGGAGTTTAAAACATAATAGTTCGACTACAACAAACACTACAAGAAAAAGTCCTATCAGCGACCAATAATATCGTGACGCATGTCATCGATTGATGATATCGTAATGTGATCGACATCTGCTAATAGTGAATTAATCCAGTCGCTATATTATATCAGCGATCTCATGCGGTCGCCAGCACAAATTTGCCTCCCAAAATTTGGCAGGAAATGTTGGCGCTAAGTTTTTTTGCGACCACTAATGTTCAACGATCGCATGCGGTCGTTGATAAGTCCATGTCATTAAAATTCAGCGACCGCATGCGGTCGCTGCTAACGGTCGCTGATCAAACTTAATTTTATCAGTAACCAGCATTCGCTTGACACAGAACACGGAAGGAAAAAGAAAAGAGGGACGTCAGAAAAAGAGAGAAGAGGGAGAAAGGGGGGAGAAGAGAAGAAGGAGAAAAAGGAGTTCGGCCGCCGCCGCCACCTGCCACCGGCCACCATTCACGGCCAGCTGTGAACTCAAGTGAGAAGAAACTCACTTAGGTTCTCTAAACAAGAAGAAATTTTCGCCTCTACAAAGGTAACTGTAAGACCCCGAAATTTTTAAATAAAAAGGAATTTCCTTTATTTTGAAATAGTAAGGGTTGATTTGATTAATGTGGATAGTTAAGGGTTAAATACGCAAATATTTCAAAATAAGCAAGTGGTTATAAAATATTCATTGTTGTGGGGAATATTCGTTTGGTCGTGGAATATTAAATCTTTGTCGGGGAATATTATTAAATACGACGGTATGACCATGTGTGGGCCCCATAATGTAAAAAGCGATTGGATAAAGAAAGCGACAAATATAAGTTGTTTTTAAATAACTTGGCGTAGTTGTTATTTATTATCTTGTTGGAATACCCGGTGGTTAAAACACACTAATCGGCGTTGTTGAGCAGTAGCTTTGCAGTATTGCACCAATTATTGATTCTTACGTGAAGAAGGCACTACTCAATAATGGTTACGGTAATTCTTATTCGATATTTTATTGAGTTAATAATTCTTTGCGTTGATATTTTATATTCTTTGTTGTTTGATAATTGTCATTACGATTATCTTTCATTATCGAAGCAATAATTCATATTATCTGAATAATATTATTAGATAACATTATTGGCAATGTCTAGAAAGTTCTGTCTAAGGAGAGGTTTGGTCATCTAATTGCTTGCGCGCAGATAAGAAGAAATTCTTATTGGAAAGCCCCTCTTTCTGAGGCGCACAGTGGTTGTCAATATTGTGATTACGTAATATTATTTGTGAATAATTAATTATTGATTTATATGATAAGGAAAATATTGATTTTATGTGGATATAGATGGAGAAAATTTTAAAATGACAATTGTTGAAAATTAATATTTTATCTTTTACGATAAAATAATTCATTTAAATATATTATTTTAATAATATATTAGCGGTGATATTTTACAATGAATGTGGGATATATGAGTATATGAGGAGGAAGAGTATTTTGTGGCATTAAATGTTTAACACATGTTTTGTGTGTTGGTGGACACAATTATTAATAGAAATTTGATTATAGCACATGTAAAATCGCCCGTTTGTGGATTTCGGTCGATTTTGTTTGGAATTTGGAAAAACTTTCTTCTGCAAAGTTGTAGAGAATTGAATTTCCTATAAAACTCATGAGATTCGAATTTTCTGATGATGAAAGGGCTATTTATTATGAATTATTGAAGTTACGAAGCTCAGAAATAATTGATTTTTGGGAGTTTAAATTATTTTGTTAAGAAAAACGTTTTTGTATTTTTTTTGGACATCATTAACATGTGTGGCTGGTGTTTTGACCAAAAGGTGGGCTAAGGAAAATTTGTATAATTATATTAATATTATATTAAATTTTACGCTTTGGTGTTCTAAGCATTTTCCTATAAATAGGGTGCTTGGGTTAGAATTGAAAATCACACGAAGCGAAGTTTTCTCTATTTCTCTCTCGATATTTTGAGCGTATTCTTGTGAGTATTTTGAGTATACTTTGAGTATTGCTAGGCGGTGCAAGTTCCCTTGACCTTATACAGGTGATTCTAGTAGAAATCTTGATCTTTCGAGGTAAGGGATATTATTTTTTTGTAATGATATTATTTCTTCAATATCATTATCTTTGAAATGTTGATCTGAAGTTTTTATCAAATTTAGAACTTTTTCATGTATGGGGTTACTATTCACGAGTTACTTATTCACGAGTTCTATTCATGAGTTCTTATTCACGAGTTCTCTTATTCACGAGTACTATTAAGTAAGCGTAAAGATATTTTTGTGGAATTTCTATCTTTTGGTGTCGAGTTACTATTCACGTATCTTGACTTTATTCACGATATCTGACACTATTCACATTATCTGGTCTTATTCACGAAAAATAAAATTTCTTCTTTTTCGTCAAAACATCTATTACGGATACTAACTACGATTGTATCCATGTTTTGATCATTCTTGAATTTTACACCACTATGATTATTTTTGAGGTATTTTGGGCGTGGATAAAACCAAGTACGAATCCTTAATCCTTAATCCTTGTCATTTTGTTTCACTTTGGATTCGTTTCTTTAAAAATATTTTCATCATCCTCGGTCTTAAATGATGATATTATTGAATATCTTTGGCCTGTAGTGCAAAGATGAATGATTTCTGAAGAATATCTTTGGCCTGTAGTGCAAAGATGAATAGGTGTTGAGATGAATATGACCGATTGATTAATATCTTTGGCACGTAGTTCAAAGATGAGCAGTGTTTAAATGAACATGACCAGTGATGAATATCTTTGGCACTGTAGTGCAAAGATGAATATTTGATTCAGATGTATATTGATTGATGTTACGAGGGATAAAATATTGATGATGAATTTATTAAATTCATAGATTATAGTAGATTTCATTCTCTACGTAACTCTTCTATGAATTATTATTTCGGCCGCGAATATTGATGCGAAACTTGTTGTCTATTGTATTCTATCAGATTTTTCCATTGAAGACTAACGATAATTTGTTGTATATTATCTTAGTCATAATATTCTTCTTGGGCTAGTTGAGCTCACCCTTTTCCTTGTTGTCCCATTTTTCTTCTCGGGAGGCGAGAATGTAGCGAGTCTTAGTCGGGGTATGGAATGAAGATTCTAGAGAGAGTTGTTTAGTAGTCCTCACCATTTTGTAAAATAATGAATCAATAATGTGATGAGGATTTATTTGAGTATAGATATTGTCAGAAGATAATATTTGTATTCAAACTCACGCTTTTCTTGTTGTAATAATAAAGTTGTAGTTGTTTACATACCATGTATTTGGCGATTTCAGAATGGGTGTTGTGTATACCTATTTTGGGGCGTCACAGTTAATATCGAGCTTTAGGATATGATCTCTGGCGGAGATGGGGAATAGAACTAGAGGGAGAGGCGAGTAAATCCTTCGCTAGTGTGTCCTACCTAAGCTTATTTGTTAGTTAAGTCGGTATATAGGGATATTATGTGATATATTGATTTCCTTAATTAACCCTTATTTTATGCGATGATTTGAGAATGTCATTGAGAATATTAATGATTGGAGTAAATGAGACCGTGGAGATGCTGTACTCACCAACGAGGAGAAGCGTCTGACAGTGGCAATGTTCCTCCTGTGAACAACACCCTTGGCGAGATGATGAGCGAGGGGATGTTTAGAAGCTTTTGCGAGTTCATGCAAAATCGGACGAGGAGACTTCGTGTTCAAAATCTGAGGAGGAAATGATAGCAATTCACAGTGGTCACAATGCAAGCAGTTCAAAGAGTTGGGACCACGAAGTGCGGGGAAAAGCGGATCCGATTAAAGGCGAGGCGTGGGTCAAACAAATTACCAAGATATTCGATGTCTTGGGATGCGGAGAACAGAAAGTTCCATTCGCCACCTTTATGTTAAAGTGGCGGTGATTCTTGGTGGGAATCGTGAAGCGTACCCATCCGGTACTTTTCGGCATGTCGTGGAGAGCGTTTGAAGCAGTTCAATGACAAGTACTTCCCGAAAGTATTTGTCATATGAAGGAAGTAGAGTTTATTAGACTAGAGCGAGAATAACATGGCGGTGTCAAAGTCTGGGCGAAGTTCGGCGGAGTTATCGAGTTGCACCTCATTTGGTGGAGAATGAGGAGCGTATGACGCGGATGTTTACGAGAGGTTTGAAAGCCGACATACGTCGATTATCTCATTTCTCATAAATTTCTCTCTATTCGAGATGTTGTCAGCGGGGCTCGGTTGTTAGAAGCGAGATAACGAAATACGTTCAACCGAGGGACCATAACCGAGGATCATCTAGAAGATAGCGATCATCGAATAACGATAACCAACGGAGAAAGAAGAATACTGACAAAGGCGGTAACCACTCTGGTGGTAATCGTGGCCATGAAAATAGAAGAAGCGAGTCGGGAGGAGATTTTAAAAGAGGAGATTCAACAACGACCATGTGAAGCGTCGGCGCCTATAGCAACTAGTTTTAAGGGAGGAGAGCGACCCACCGTGCAGTATGTTACAAAATGCGGAAAGAGGGACATATCATTAGCCCCGCCCACAAGCAGTTTAAGGTATGCTATAGTTGTGGAAAGGAAGGACATATCGCTCGAGATTATGCAGTAGCGAAACCTAGTTCGTGAGGGACGGTGACTCAAAAGATGCCCAAGAAAAGTCAAAGTCAGCGATTTGGGAAGAAGCGTTTTTGTCGTGGCCGGTCAAAATGCAAGGAAACGAACGAAGTTATACGGGTTAGTCAATTATAAATTCTTCGAAGTATATACCTTACTAGATATCGATTCTACCCATTCTTTTATCTCTCTTACTTGCGCTTTCAGCGTTTAAACTTGACTCAGGAGAAATTAGACTTTGACTATCTGTGGAAACTCCGTTAGGAGAAACTTTCATCACATCCTTTGTTTATAAATCTTGCTTGATTCGAGTTGGCACTATCACATTACTGTTAACCTTATTTCTATAGAGATATTTGTTTTGATGTGATTTTAAGGTTAACTACTCATCATGCCTAAAATTGATTATTTTCGTAAGGTTGTTAGTTTTCATATTCTAAGCAACTTTTGTTATTCAATTCAAGCAATCAAACCATTGTAGTCAAACATTTTCATATCAAGCAATGAAGTCATTCGTTTATTACGGATGTCAAATTTTCTTAGTCCATGTTATGGATTTGAATAAAGACACGTCGATTTGAATAATATTCTGTTGTTATTGATTTTTTCCGACGTATTTTACGAAGAATTTCTTGGCTTACTCCCAAAGCGATATTAAATTTTGTATCGACTTTGAACTCCATTTACAAAACTCATTTCTAAAATCTCATATCGAATGGCTCTATTGAACTTCGAGGAGTTAAAAATTCAACTATAGAATTTGGTACCGAGCCTTTATCTTGTGACTTCCTTTGTGGAATTCACCTAAGCGAGACTCTCTGGGGGGCGTCATATTCGATGCGATAGTAAAGCGATAGGTGTCATTGTGACGTCTTTATCCAAGATTGGGATATGAGTCGCGAGTTGAGAGCAACCTAAGTCGAGAATCGAAAATCGTAGCTTCAGAAGCTTAGTTGGTTATTATCGGAGATTCGTTGAAGGATATTCTCGAATCGCTATTTCGTTAACAAGTGACTCGAAAAGATACAAAATTCGTATGGAGCGAGGAATGCGAGAAGATTTTCCAAGAGCTCAAGAGGCGACTCATTTCGATTACATATTCTAACCATACCATCTTGGAAAAGCGAGCGTGGTAGGTGCGTAGCGTTGAGTAGAAGATCATATGCGGAACGAAAAGTGCGATGATGTCAAGTATACGATAGAGCCAACTTTAATAGAAAAAGTTAAGGTTGCTCAAGCCACCACCAATCTTGATGATGCGAGAAGAAAGTACAAGAAGGAGCTATTCCTAAGCGAGAATTGATGAAGAAGGAATACTTGAGTCCACTCTGAACTTTGTGTTCTAACGACTCACGATTTGAAGAACAAGATTATGATGGAGGCACACAATACACCATTTGCAATCCATCTGGGAGTACCAAAATGTATTATGATCTTCAACATACATTTTGGTGGAGCAATATGAGAGAGAGATCGCGTAGTTTATCTCGATGTGTTTAACTTGCCAACGTGTAAAGCGGAGCATCTTGTACCTAAGGGTCCGTTGCAACCACTTGAGATTTTGAAATGGAAGTGGGAACACATTACCACGAATTTCATTACTAATCTTCCGGGGTTTCTCAAGGCATAGATGCGATTTGGGTTATTGTTGATAGATTAACCAAGTCTACTCATTTCTCACCGATCTGAGAGACTTATTCCTTGAGCGTCTTTCTCGTATATACGTAAATGAGATTGTGAGATTGCATGGCATGCCGGTATCCATAGTTTTAGATCGTGACCCAAGATTCACTTCATGATTTTGGGTTAGTTTTGTAGAAAGCTATAGGCGCGAATTTACGATTGGGTTTGGCATACCATCCTCAAAGCGGATGGGCAATCGAAAGGACTACTCAAACTCTTGAAGATATATTAAAACTCGTGTCCTAGATTTCAAAGGAAGTTGGGATAAGTACTTGCCATTGGTGGAATTCTCATACAACAATAGTTATTAAACAAATATAGGCATGGTTCCATTCAAGCATTATATGGACAAAATATCGTTCTCAATATGTTGGGATGAGGTGGGTGAAGCAACATTGTTGGGACCCGAGGTTAATACGTATGACTAATGATTCGACAAGCGATACAAAGCGCACAAGATCGACAAAAAGAGTTATGCGAATCTTCATCGAAAGGACGTGGAATTTAGTGTGGGGATCATGTATTGTTTTGAGTGGCTCCGTGGAAGGGAGTTACAAGATTTTTGGGAAGAGAGGAAAGCTCGATCCACGATTTATCGGTCCATTTCAAATTCTTGACCGAGTATGAAATGTAGCCTATAGACTTGCGTTACCTCAAGAGTATGTCTCGTGTTCATAATGTGTTTCACATATCTCATACTTCGTAAATATGTGAAAGACCCGAACCACGTTATAGAGTTAGAACCCGGACGAGATAGCCAAGACTTAACGTATGAGGAGGTTTGTCAAGATTTTGGATAGGAAGGAGCATGTCTATCTTGCAAAAGATCATACCACAAGTTAAAGTTTTGTGGAGAAATCATGCTTTATAGGAAATGACACAGGAATTGGAAAGCGAAAATGAAAGCGAGGTATCCTCACCTTTTCAAAACACCAGTACGTCACGTCAATTTCGAGGACGAAATTTCATAAGGAGGGAGGTTGTAAGACCCGAAATTTTTAAATAAAAGGAATTTCCTTTATTTTGAAATAGTAAGGGTTGATTTGATTAATGTGGATAGTTAAGGGTTAAATACATAAATATTTCAAAATAAGCAAGTGGTTATAAAATATTCATTGTTGTGGGGAATATTCGTTTTGGTCGTGGAATATTAAATCTTGTCGAGAATATTCGTATTTGATGACGCAATGACCATGTGTGGGCCCCATGTGAAAGCGATTGGATAAAGCGACAAATATAAGTTGTTTTAAATAGCAGGCGTAGTTGTTGCAGATTAATATCTTTGTTGGAATACCCGGTGGTTAAAACACACTAATACGCGTTGTTGAACAAGAAGATACACGCGGTATTGCACCAATTATTGATTCTTACGTAAGAAGGCACTACTCAATAATGGTTACGATAATTCTTATTCGAAGTATTTTATTGAGTTAATAATTCTTTGCGTTGATATTTTATATTCTTCATTGTTTGATAATTGTCATTACAATTATCTTTCATTATCGAAGCAATAATTCATATTATCTGAATAATATTATTAGATAACATTATTGGCAATGTCTAGAAAGTTACATCTAAGGAGAGGTTTGGTCATCTAATTGCGGCATGAAGAAGAAATTCTTATTGGAAAGCCCCCTCTTTCGTAGGAGGCTGCACGGTTGTCAATATTGTGATTACGTAATATTATTTGTGAATAATTAATTAATGATTTATATGATAAGGAAAATATTGATTTTATGTGGATATAGATGGAGAAAATTTTTAAAATGACAATTGTTGAAAATTAATATTTTATCTTTTTACGATAAAATAATTCATTTAAATATATTATTTTAATAATATATTAATCGGTGATATTTTACAATGAATGTGGGATATATGAGTATATGAGGAGGAAGAGTATTTTTGTGGCATTAAATGTTTAACACATGTTTTGTGTGTTGGTGGACACAATTATTAATAGAAATTTGATTATAGCTGTAAAATCGCCCCGTTTGTGGATTTCGGTCAATTTTTGTTTGGAATTTGGAAAAACTTTCTTCTGCAAAGTTGTAGAGAATTGAATTTCCTATAAAAACTCATGAGATTCGAATTTTCTGATGAAAGGGCTATTTATTATGAATTATTGAAGTTCGAAGCTCAGAAATAATTAATTTTGGGAGTTTAAATTATTTTGTTAAGAAAAACGTTTTTGTATTTTTTGGACATCATTAACATGTGTGGCTGGTGTTTTGACCAAAAGGTGGGCTAAGGAAAATTTGTATAATTATATTAATATTATATTAAATTTTACGCTTTGGTGTTCTAAGCATTTTCCTATAAATAGGGTGCTTAGGTTAGAATTGAAAATCACACCGTAAGGCGAAGTTTTCTCTATTTCTCTCGATATTTTGAGCGTATTCTTGTGAGTATTTTGAGTATACTTTGAGTATTGCTAGGCGGTGCAAGTTCCCTTGACCTTATACGGTGATACAAGCTAGAAATCTTGATCTTTTCGAGGTAAGGGATATTATTTTTTGTAATGATATTATTTCTTCAATATCATTATCTTTGAAATGTTGATCTGAAGTTTTTATCAAATTTGGAACTTTTTTCATATCAGGGTTACTTATTCACGAGTTCTTATTCACGAGTTCTTATTCATGAGTTACTTATTCACGATTCTTATTATTCATGAGTACTATTCATGAAGCGTGAAGATGTTTTTGTGGAATTTCTATCTTTTGGTGTGGAGTTACTATTCACGATATCTAAGACTTATTCACGATATCTGACTATTATTCACGTATCTGACTATTCATCATGAAAAATAAAATTTCTTCTTTTCGTCAAAATATCTATTTTGGATACTAGCTTTGATTGTATCCATGTTTTGATCATTCTGAATTTTACACCACTATGATTATTTTTGAGGTATTTTTGGGCGTGGATAAAACCAAGTCACGAATCCTTAATCCTTAATCCTTGTCATTTTGTTTCTTTGGATTCGTTTCTTTAAAATATTTTTCATCATCCTCGGTCTTAAATGATGATATTATTGAATATCTTTGGCTGTAGTGCGAAGATGAATGATTTTGAAGAATATCTTTGGCTGTAGTGCAAAAAGATGAATAGGTGTTGAGATGAACATGATTAGATTGATTAATATCTTTGGCTGTAGTTCAAAGATGAGCAGTGTTTAAATGAACATGACTAGTGATGAATATCTTTGGCACGTAGTGCAAAGATGAATATTTGATTCGAGATGTATATTGATTGATGTTACGGAGGATAAAATATTGATGATGGTATTAAATTCATAGATTATAGTAGATTTCATTCTCTACGTAACTCTTCTATGAATTATTATTTCATTGCGAATATTGATCTGAAACTTGTTGTACATTGTATTCTATCAGATTTTTCCTGTTGAAGACTAACGATAATTTGTTGTATATTATCTTAGTCATAATATTCTTTTCTTGGGCTAGTTGAGCTCACCCTTTTCCTTGTTGTCCCATTTTTCTTCTCGGGAGGCGAGAATGTAGCGAGTACTTAGTCGGGGTATGGAATGAAGATTCTAGAGAGAGTTGTTTAGTAGTCCTCACCATTTTGTAAAATAATGAATCAATAATGTGATGAGGATTTATTTGAGTATAGATATTATCAGAAGATAATATTTGTATTCAAACTCACAGTTTTACTGTTGTAATAATAAAGTTGTAGTTGTTTCTGTACCATGTATTTGGCGACTCAGAATGGGTGTTGTGTATACCTATTTTGGGGGCGTCACAGTAACTCACTTGAAATTTACTAGAAACCTTGAATCTGTTGTTAATTTGTTAATTAAATATGGTTCAGATTCCATTCTGTTGTTAATTTATTAATTGAATGTGGTTTAGAAATAGTGTTTGGAATGAGGAATTTGTGCTATTTGAGCTGTATGTATACCCTAACATTAGAAATGTGGCACCCTTAAATTTGTGATGTTGGCTATATATAAAATTAAATTTGGATGTTGTATTTTGGATGCAAGGAGATTTTTCAGACAGTAAAGTGGTAATGCGCCTAGTAATAATATTTTGTTGGTGACAAAATATTGAATATAAAATGATGTGTATGATAGTAATTGATTATAATGATATGACCTACTATATTAATGAATTATAATTGGACACATCATTTTGTATCTAATTTTTTATCTACTTTATGCCTAGTGTCATTATATGTATCTTGGGATTGTTTTTATAGGATAGGGATAGGGATAGGGAGTTAATGTTTTGCATTGATAAATTATCCAAGACAAGCCGAGCAACAAAAAGTTAGAATTAGCATTTGGTAAGTTTCATTTCAAAATCCTATAAAAACTCTTGCCCATATTTAATCATTGTTTGGTTCCAACCTCTATCAATAACTAATCTTATCTGACACGTGGACCACGTCAGCCTTTGGCTCTGAGTCATGTTGACTCAGCTTAGCGACCGAAATGACGAAAACGGTCGCTAATTGTGATCGTAGAGAAATCGGTCGCTAATAGTGGTTACGATGTGCACATCGGTGACGAGATCTATCTGACGACTATCGGTATTTGAATCAAGATTGCCGCTAATAGGTATCTCTGCGATCGTAGCGATCATTGATAGACCATTTTCTTGTATAGTGAAAATATATGAGAACTTCGACTACAATAAAATATATGAGAAGTTCGACTACAACAAAATATATGATAATATATTCATTGAAAGATACTTATTCAAGTATTCTTAGAGGCAAAATTATTAATCAAATATTCAAAATCAAACTTGTCCAACATATTTTTCTCGATGTACATATTGTTATATCATTATAAATTTATATTTTTAATTTCACACACACACACACACATATATAAACTCATCGAGGGCACATGATGATCGACCCTCTCACCCTTGTTCAGGAACAGCTATGTTATCACCTTACAACTCAAGAATAAGAAACAACTTTTGTAATTGGAAAAACTCCTCCAATTATAAGCGTCTTTGATAAATTAAATAAATCACGCCAAATAAATAATGCAATTCTACCAAATAAATTATAACCACAGAAAATAATAATACGAAAAATAATCTAACCACAAGACACCAAATCTTATGTGAAAAACTCTATAAAATTAAGAGGTAAAAATCACGGGCCAAACTCCAAAAAAAATTCCACTATAATCAACTGTGTATACAAAGTCCTTCCAAGTTTTATAACTAAAAATTTGAAATATTAAGAAATTGAGAGAATACAAGAATACCTCAATTTGAGTGAATTCAAATGATCTCACCACCCAAAACCTTCAAATTAATTAAAGTCTTCAAGCAATTAATTAATCCGAAAAGATGATGACAAATCGTGAATAAACCTTCACAAAAACCCTCTCAATTTACTAACATGCACCCACTCTTTTCTCCGTGTAGTAAACTCAAAACAGAGCACTCAAATTTTTCATGTGTCAAATCCTGTCTTCAAGAGCCTATATATATATACTCCCTGATGTCATCCAAGTTGATTTTGGATTGGAAAAGCACTCCTAGATAATTCATGATAGACTTCGGATATATATACTCTCTGAATCCTAATTCATGTTAGCTTCGGAATTCATGCCATCCCCAAATCCTTTTCCATATAAGAGAGATATATATATATTCCCTTGATTCATGATAATTCATGCTTGCTTCACATTTGAGTTTTCCAGTTATGTAGGACAATGTATTACATATACCCAAACAAGGAAAAGTTAGATATATATATATATATATATAGCGGTAGATAGATTGTCATATAATATCCTAATTCAGAGATAATATTGCACCAGACATTTTACATTGCTGCATTTGAAATACAAATATGTTACCCATATATATGTAGTAAAACTTTGCAGTATCGCATATTTATCCGTTCAGGTGTCTAAGCATCCAAGAGGGCATGACTGTGTTAGCTTGATTTTGTTGCAGTGTCTCTTCAATTTCTCCATCTGCTCCAGCTTGGTACACATCACTGCGTCGCATGCATATACTACAGACCTTAGTATTCTTTATACAATATATTTGCAAATACTATCAGTGTAATGACCTAAAACGAGAGCCAAATTTATCTTCTTTTTTTTTTTTTAAATATTTCACACTTTAAATATTTCACATATTTAAAGTTCTCTAACCACACACTTGTACGTAAAGGTCTCTATTTTGTGACATAAGAAGTCTCATCGTCCTAGAATGAGAACCACATTTGTCTTCTTTTTTTTTTTTTTAATCTATTAAACATATTCAGGCACACGGAGTAGTCCTAACCTCCTAAAATGAGAGCCTGTTTGTCTTTTATTCTTTATTTTTATCTTTTAATCTATTTCACGTATTAATGTTTGATAAAATTGTGTAATAAGAACATATTAAAATAGAGACTGTATAAAATAAAAACTATGTATAAAATAGATTTGTTTAAATGATGGCGGTGGATGGCGAGCGATGGTGGTGGTTGGTGGTGCTGAGTGGTAGGTAGATGGTGGTGAGTGATGGGGAGGTGAACGATGGTGGTGGGGTTGGTGAGTAGTGATGGTGGGTCGTGGGTGAGTAGGGTTGAAAATGAACTTAAGTGGTTCGAAACTCGGTTCGAGATCAACTATAAAAATTTGAAAAAGGTGAAAATTTTAAAAATTGTGTTGTAATTGTGAAATTCAAGATAATATTGGAGTTTAAATAAGAAAATAGTTGGAGGAGTTGATTATGATAATGGCGATGGATGAGTTTAGGGAAGAAAGAATGAGATTTTATTATTTTGTTTTTATATTATTAAGTCTTTAAATTAGTTATTATGGAAATAATTCCTAAATTTTTTATTATTTAATGAAGTCATCGTATATGAATATGGTAGACTGTATAAAAGTAAATGAGTTGCCGACAAATAGAGTATTCTGACTAATAGGAAGTGGTACGTACCAACGTTTTAAAATGAGAGTCCGTTTGTCTTTTTTATTGTTATCTATTTCACATTTTAAGATTTGCTAACAACACACTTCTATGTAAGCGACTCTATTTTGGGACATCTTTTACCTCACATATTAAGCTTCACTAACGATACACTTTTACACAAAAGGACTCAATTGGGGACATAGGAAATAATCCCAGTGTCTTAAAGTGAGAGCCTTGTTTGTGTTTTTTACATCTTTTTCATATAAGGGGTATAAATGAATCGAGTTGAGCAGAGTATTGAGTTACTCAGATTTTGTTTATAAAATTTATCGAGTCTGAAATAAGATTTGATTGAGACATTTATTTATCAAGTCGAAAGACGATCTCGAATTTATATTATCGAACTCGTAAAATTATAATTTTGAACTTATATTATCCTCAAAAGATCAACATTTATAGAAAATTATAATTTGTAAAGACTTGAGTAATTTCTCAAAAACTTTAAAATTTGTTTATATTTGAATCATTTATATTTTAAATCGAACTCGAATCAAATTTTTAGTCGAACGGGTACGATTCAAGTCCAAATCGTTTGATTCATTTTACAGCATTATTCACATATCAACACCTATACATAAAATGATTCTTTTTTCGGGACACATGAAGTATATGATAAAAAGCTAACAATTTATGTTATGTAGTCGGTAAATTTTGAATTCCAGAACCAACAAAAAGAAAGTCTGGATTCACCGTTATGTGCACCAAGAGGTATGATTGTACTATGTATTATTCAATAAGAAGCATAAAAATCACAACAATATGCAAAAACAGACAAACAAGCTGGGACTAACCCTATGTTCATGGGCTGCAATGGATGTGGCATATTAGGATGAGCTCTCATAGTTTTCATGCTCCAAATGAGGCTGTTGGGCTATCTCCTTCTCCTTATCCTTAACCTATATATATTAATTCTAACCATTAGAAAGAGATGTGTTTTGTACTGTTTATGGCATGATAATTAATGAGAACAATAATAGTTGTCTGGATATGATAAAGATGAACACCTTCTTTTCAAGCAAGTTATTTTGCTCCTGCAAAACCTTGTCCTGTCAGAGAAACACTCGAGAGATTTAGCTGCGTTACAAACTAATATAGTTGCTCTCTAGCTCTTGTTATAATGCTACATGCTGCTTTCCAAAACGAAAAATTACATTATATTCATCCCAATGGTGATAAATATAAGGTTATCAAGAAACACTGATAGATACAACGTATGTGTACTTTCAGTTTTACTATTTCACATTTAAATTAATATATTATTCATTAATTCATCCTAACAGTGCATGAGGAATCATTGATCTTCTGTTCTATATGAGTACTGCAAAATTCTCAACCTTCAATCTACGAAACTGATATTTCCACATGTTAAAATGATATTTCTACATGAGTTTCTCACATAGAGGTGAAACTCACTCATGAATATTCATGTGAGAGGAATCATGTGGAAATATCAGTTCCCTCAATCTATTATTGAAAACGTATGAAAAGTGTTGAGATATAAAGTCCAACATGTAACTAAGACCTAGAGACTCAATAAATAACTTAAAAGGATTGCCAATGGGTTTGAGTTGGATGCTTCAATATGCATGGTATCAGAGCAGACACCATTCATGTGAGCCACATGTGAAGGGGCTACTCCACTAATTACCAATTGATTTTTAGTTGTATGCTTCAATAAAAAAGACTCTAACCTTCTTCTGGAGTAGAGAAATGGATTCGAACATGAGCTGATTCTGTAATTAAGAGATTTTGAGTTCAATGAACATGCTTATTGTGTTACGAATTAATGAGAAAATCACATTAGTCATTGTATTAAATTGCAAAAATTTTACCTTTCTTGACCTAATGTGTTTAAGGGCAGAATCAAGCTGATGCTCCAAATTTTGAAGCTCTTTGAGATTCAAAGAATCTAGGTCTTCTCCCATGTAATTCCTGAAGAACATCAAGAAGGCAGGATGATTTGTCGATGTTTTAGGTAGCATTGCTGCATACAAAATGAGAATCTGGATTTAGGTTGGCTACTACCTTAGGTTTCTCTGCAAAACCTCTATCCTAGCCTTGAGCTTTGCATGTTCCAGAGTCCAACTTCCCTAAATATCATTGAAAAATGAAAATCTAAATTATCAAATTCAATTTACCCACAAAATTTATTGAAATGTACTCCTTCCATCCGGCAAAGAATGTCAAAATTGGCTTCGATTTTTGCTGTGAAAATGATTTGTGTTTTTTCCCTAACATACTTGTGCTAATTATTAATCTGAAAATACTTTGAATAACATAATAAAATAATTTTGGGAAAAAATTCTATCACTTGAAGTTCCTTTGTGATCATTTTCATCAAATCTCAGTCTTGGTGATACTTGAAGAAGGGTTGGAGTGTTTGTTAAAGGTAAGACTGGTGTCACCTGTGTCTCAGTATCTGTTGCAACAAGCTGCTTTTCTGCATACGAGTATCTCTCGTATCGTTCAAGGATCCTTTCCATACTTTTGCCAATGAAGGGTTGAAAAGGAGTGGTCAGTAGTTACACAAGAATTTCAACCATCTTTCTATATATGTGAAAATCCTAATAAGAATCTAAAGAAAAGCACTCAAAAGAATCTAAAGAAAATTAATAATCAAGAACACAAGAAGAAGTTTGACATAACATGGATAACATATCTTTGCTAATCTCTCATGTGAAAATTTGCTAATATGGAAATCTTTTGCAGATGTACATAAAATCTAAATATAGCAAAGTTGATGCTCTAAGATAAAGAACCAAATAATATTTATTACCCCTTCAGTTCCTCAAAAAAATCTCATTTATCAAATTTTTAGTTCCAAAAAGTATTCATTTTTAAGTAATTAATAGTAGTATAAAATGATACAATGTACTCAAGTTTGTTATATTATTTTAACTACATTAAAACAAAACAAGATCTTGACGAGAGTTTTTAACGATATATATCAAGATTAACAATATTAGATTTGTAACAAAAAAATTATTGAACTTTGCAATTTAATTAATGAAAGAGAAAAAATTGGGTTAGGAGAGAATGAGTGATTTGACTTTTTTTAACATACAAGACTAACTGTAATGAGTTCTTTATGATAGATCGCAATGAACGGCTCACGATTAGTTGGTTGTGACATGAGCGACAACTAACGGTTGTGGATATATATATATATATATATATATATATATATATATATATATATATATATATATATATATAGGTGATGATCCATATATAGTATCCGCTACTAATACTATCGAGATGGTAAAAAACACTTAGATCAAAATTAGGGTTTGACTTAATAACAAGGGTTTAAAATTTATTAGTCAATATTTAGAGTTTATTAACTCGGGGTTGGGGTTTATTAATTATGATTTATAAACCAGAGTTTAGGGTTTATTAATCAGGGTTTAGGGTTTATTAAATTTGAGAAAATACAAGTTGCGGATACATAATTATAAACACTAAACCCTTATTAATAAACCCTAAACACTTGTTTATGAACCCTAAATTCTTGTTAATAAGCTCTAAAGATTTATTGGTAAAATCAAACTTGTTATGATACATGTCTACTACTATTAGTAGCACACGCTAAGTATTTTTTTTTATGGTCCGTTACTAATTGTAACGAATGTTGATTTTTAATTTCTAATTATGGTCTTTCTTTTTTATTTTCAATGATATAGTTATAAGTATTTATAGCAAATACATATTATGAATCATTCATCTCTATCTATCTATCTATCTATCTATCTATCTATCTATCTATATATATATGTCACGGTCAATTAATCTTTGGACCCCTTTCAAACAAAGAAAATCAAATTCATTCGTATCCATAAAGCATACATTCGGGACTTTTGCAATTTTTTGGTTACCGGGTATATATCTTTTGTACCAAGGTTGAGTATCATCAATTGACAAAGAAAATAGAAAAGAGAAAAAGAGAAACATGATGAGGAAGAGTAAGCTAGTATAATAGGTTATAGTAAAATAAAATAATTACTATTGTTAATAAATTGACAAGGAAAAGATAGTAAGTCCAGCTTGAATTAGTTCATCAACTTGAATATTAAGGCCATGTTACAATATCACTATGCTAATATTTGACACACATAAATAATACATACTGTTTAACTTTTTAAATAATTATTTTCACTTTTTATGATTTATGTAAACAAAATATTTTACACAGTTTATAATTCTTTTACACAGATATTTTCTTTTATATATATGTATATGAACAATTCTTGTTCACAATATAAGAACCGAGGGGAAGACGAGTGGGAGTAACCGGCCCACCAACATATGAATTAAAGTCCCCATTTTAGGCACTATATATATAATTGAGATGATTACAATAAAACAAGAACAGTATATAAAATGATTATGAGTGGGTGTAGCAAACTTTTCAAACTACTAACACTTGCCCCCATGCCACTGGATTTTATTAAAACTTTATATAATAACCCTATGCTTTCAGTGCAACAGTCTTGAACCAAACAAGACTTTCAAATGCCCAAAAGGATTTTTTTTATATAACTTTTTTATGTTTTCTTTATGAATATAAATTTTTTTTTATACATACTTTAATGTAACTCTTTCTAAATTGATTCTTTTAATATTTAAGATTAAAATTCACCGTTGGGGGAGGTAGAATGAAAAAAAATGAAGCCTGAAATATGAAGAATTATTCCATGGTCGAATCTTAGTCATCATTATTCTTATTTCTTTAAAATATACTAATACACACTGTTGCGTGGGTAAATAGAGTGACACAAAATAAAAATTTATAAAATTTGGAAGAGTAGATAAAAGATAAAATATTTTTAAATTAAAAAAAATAATAATAATAATATAACAAAATTTATAAGGCAAAAGAGAGAAATTATTTATTGAGACACGTAACGCCTATAACAATATTAGAGCCATGGCTGCTTTATAATATAAATATAAAAAGATTTAAGTGTTTGCATGTATATAAATAATGGATAACGATGCATAATATGTATTTGTTATGAATTTTTATAAAACATACACTATCTATACAATTGAAAACAAGAAAGAACAGCGTCCTAAACGTTAATCAGAATAAGGATTTGGCTTATTAACAAGAGCTTGGGATTTATTGACCAATATTTAGGGTTTATTAACTAAGGTTTAAAAACCAGGGTTTAAGGTTTATTAATCAAGTTTATAATTTATTAAGGTTGGAAAATAGATGTTGCGGATACATAATTATAAATCCTAAACCCTCCTTATATAATAAACCCTAACCATTTATTGGTAAAGTTAAACTCATTCTGATAAGCGTATGCTACTATATAATAGTAACGGGCGTTAAGTATTTTTTTAGCGTCCGCTACTAATAGTAGCGAATGTCGATTTTCACTTTCTATGAATCCTGACCGTTCTTTTTTAATTTTAATGGTATGAGATAGTGTATGCCCTATCCATAGCAAATACATGGTATGAATCATTTTCACTCTTATTTTCAAAATTATGTTATTATTCTGGAGAGCACTGTTATTTTATATCATCAACTCTTGATGTGAAACAAATACTTTTTATAAAAAATAAATATGACTCCTTTTATCCAACGAGGAGGTCTATTTGATGATAAATTAAAGTTCATCGACAATGATGTCCTTCCTAAACAGACAACCTTTTCAAATACGTGTATTTCCACCTCTTGGTAGGGACTATTAGAGATTGTCCGCCATTAAAGAGTACAAAATTTAGACACGTATATACTCCCCATGTCTCGTACGTACTTTTATTTAGACAAATGAACAGAAAATGATTATACTTTTGTACAGTATGGGAATTAGATTATTTGAATGCAGCCTAATTTGGAGTTAATGTCAAGGAGATTACTAAACAATGTGTGCACCAAGTAACGTACTTCCTAAACTAACAAATAACAAATTTACATATCTTTTAAACTTTATGAACTCTACTGTAATATACTTTTGAGAGTAAACTAATTTTTAGACATTCTATTTAACTTGTTTATTTTTAAATATTATTTTACGAATAAAATATTTGAGAATTGATGAGGAAGTAATAAATATTTTGTATATATACTCGAAATCTACCAATACTTGTATAAAAAAAAAAAAAGGGTCAACTTAACTATCTGTCCCGTACGTATGTATGCATGTAAACTATAAATTTCATCTGCTCTAAGCGAACTAGCTAGTTGAATCCTAACTTTCTTTTTCTTAAAAAATCTTCTCCTTTTTTCTTTTATATTCCTTACAGCTCGCCTGAAATCAAGTACTACGGATTGTACTATGTAATTTTTTTTAAAAAAAAAACAATTTACCAATTCAGATCCCTATGATTGATCATAGGAATTAAAACTAGCCAAAGCCAGATTTACAAATCTACGTACGAACACATAAACATAACATGATGTTAACGCTAAGATTTTTCTATGCGTCTCGATCGTCAAAAGGGCAAACTCCTATAACCTTATGCATGAAATAGTCGAAATTAAACTGCTCACAAGAAAAAGATTTTGTATTATTACTATTAACTCCGTGTTTGATTAACAAATCAAGTCTAAATATATATACTAACTAATAAACAAAAATAAATAAATAAAAAGGAGTAACATTTTTTGAAAGGGACGAAGAAAATCCACAAATCAAAATTACCCTTTATCAAGAAATATATCAGTACTCCAAAAAAAAAAAATTAAGAATCGATATATATATATATATATGTACCAGGAATCAGTAGCATATTCGCAGAGCTTTCCTTTGGTGGAGAAGACGATCAAGGCGACCTCGGCATCGCAAAGAACAGAGATCTCATGAGCTTTCTTAAGCAGGCCGGATCGGCGTTTCGAGAAAGTAACTTGTCTGTTAATCTTATTCTCAATTCTCTTCAATTGCACTCTTCCCCTCCCCATTTCAATTTCACTCTAATATCTCCTTATTCATTCAAAAGGAATTTAGGAGAGAGAGAATGATATTGATAATATATTTTTCTCTCTCAGAGAGAAAATAAAATGGGAGAGAGAGAGAGAGAGGGGGGATGTTAAGAAAGACTAAGTATATTATATTAATGGGTAGTAAGGAAATTGGACTAGTGTTAGATTTGTGGTATTGGAAAACCGGGGTGGTTTCGTCAAAAACGTTGTCGAGTTATGATTGGTGGGAGGGACTGTTCAGTCGTTACTGTCTCCCTGGACTTATGTAAATGGGGAGCACAAGTATTTTGGAGGAGTAATATTTTAGATCTTATTGTTACACGTGGGACTGTGAGGATTCCACGTCATATGTATGAGAATGAGATGGAGGAGAACCATCTCATGTCATTCATTATATTATAATATTGATCCAAGTGCATGTTTGCTTTGCCGCTTTTCTTGTGTTTGAAATGTTTAGACCTTGTAATATGGGAGTAAATCTTCTAGGTGAACATAAAAATTAGACAAGGATGTATTTAAATTTTATTTATTTATATTTTTATCCTATTGGGATGTCAGAATACAAATATGTCCAATTTTTTTTATGTCTACTTAGAATTTTTGATATGGAAGTGTTCAAGACGAGTTTAGTTTTAGTTAATCGATTAAAACAGCGTTGACACGCAAATCAGGAGGTAATCTCTTTCTGCGTGTCAACACTATATTGGTCAATTGACTAATTCATCATAAATTTAACTTTATGATAACCAGATCCGTTAAACATGTTTATAAATCTTATTGAAAACTGATATTTTCACATTATTTTTAATATTTCTACACGTATAACTCACATATTAACTGTGACGCCCCCAAAATAGGTATACATCACCCATCTTGAGTCGCCAAATACATGGTACAAAATTCAAATACAACTTAATAATACAAATGCAGTGTAAAATACTAAGAAAAACATAAAGCGATAGTTTAAAAGCGAATATTGTCTTCAGGCGATGATTCAACTCAAATGGAGTCCTCAATACATTTATTATCACACTATTTCATAGAATAGTGAGTACTACTAATGCTATCATTTTGACTGGTCACTCCGGTTCCCCGACTAGTCCATTGCCACGTTCTCATTTTCAAGAAGAGGACAATGAAAGCAAAAGGGTGAGCTCAACTAGCCTAGTAAGAAATATTATGACTAAGATAATGCAGAATAATTTATCGTTAGCCTTCAATAGTGTTAAACTGATAAAATATAACAAATATCAAGTTTAACTGTAGCGGAACTCAATCCATTAGAAGAGTCAAGTAGAGCATAAAATCTACTATCTTCTATGATTTAAAAGGTTTTTCATCACTTTTATCGCTGAGACTAAACTTAATAAATAATCCACATCATCGAATTATCCCTGCACTACGGCCAAAGATATTCTTTAGTATCACGACCACAAATTATCCATGCACTACGGGCCAAGGATATTCCTGTATTTATTAATGGTCATGATCATGCCAACAACTGTCCATCAATGCACTACGGGCCAATGAGGACTTTTACCACATCATTTGTAACATTACGGTCATGATTATACAAAAAAATCCCTGATCATAATCATACTAAGTCCATCTATGCACTACAGGCCACAGATGACTTTCAACATAATATAAACATGAGGATGATGACAATGATATAAGAAATCAACAAAACAAGTTCAAGGATAAATTTTTAAAGATTTATAATTTAATTTATCTAGAAATCAATAACGTCCAAATTGTCAACATAATACTATTTTGTGGAGTAAAATTCAAGAATAATATTGTACCAAAAATAATTTAGACAAAAAATGAATCAATTTTTAACATGAATAGTACCCCTGGTGAATAGTACTCGAGTGAATAGTACCTTGTGACGCCCCCAAAATAGGTATACATCACCCATCTTGAGTCGTCAAATACATGGTACATAAATCAAATATAACTTAATTATACAACCTGTCGTGTAAAAAATACGACAAAACATAAAGCGAGAGTTTAAACAAGAATATTGCTTTCTAGACAATATCCATTCTCAATGGAGTCCTCATAGACAGTGTACAAACTCAAATTCAGTCCTCATTACATTTATTATCACACTATTTAACATAATAGTGAGGACTACTAATGCTATCATCTGGACTGTCAATTCATTCCCCGACTCATCCCAGCTATATTCTCATTTCCTGAAGAGAACAGTGAAAGAAAGGGTGAGCTCAACTAGCCCAGTAAGAAATATTATGACTAAGATAATGCAGAATAAATTATCATTAGTCTTCAACAATGTTAAACTAATAAAATACAATAGACATCAAGTTTAATTGCAGCGGAACAAGCAATCCATTAAAAGAGTCAAGTAGAGAATAAAATCTACTATCTTTTATGATTTAAGAAGTTTTTCATCACTTTTATCGCTGAGACACGGCTTAATAAATAATCCACATCATCCCTGCACTACGGCCAAGGATATTCATTAGGGTCACGACCACAAATTTCATGCACTACGGGCCAAGGATATTTGTGTATTTATCAATGGTCATGATCATGCCAACAACTGTCCATCAATGCACTACGGGCCAATGAGGACTTTTATCACATTATTTATAACATTACGGTCATGATTACACCGAATAATCCCTGGTCATAATCATACCAAGTCCATCCATGCTCTACAGGCCATAGATGACTTTAAAAAAAATATAAACATGAGGATGATGACAATGATATAAGAATTCAATAAAACAAGTTCACGAATTAATTTATTCAAGAACTAAAAACGTCCAAATTGTCAACATGATACTGCTTTGTAGAGTAAAATTCAAGAATGCTCAGAAGAATATTTCCATGAAAAATACTGGATGAAGCGCAAATATCAAGGATATTCCACTAATTTCATGGAGTATAGAAGTCAAAATTTTAACCAACTGAGTATAATAACGAATGGAATAACAAAAGAAATCACCATGCATGCGGTACTTCGCATAGACAGGTTATTCCAACAGAATAATAATAACGGAACCAGGTCAGGTGAAATTCACACCGACAGGATGTTCCAACAGAATAATAAGTGCGGAATAATAAATAATGGAACCAGGTCCGGTGTAAAACACACAGACAGGATATTCCGACAGAATAATAAAGACGGAATAATAAATAATGGAACCAGGTCCGGTGTAAAACACACAGACAGGATATTCCAACAGAATAATAAAGACAGAATAATAGAAGAATGTCACCAAGTATAGGGTAGACCGCGTATACAGGTTATTCCAACAGAATAATAAGAAATGGAATAACAACAGTTCTCTTCATGAATAAGAAAGAATAACACCCTTACCGTAAAAAAACTGGATATAAGAGTAGGGAAGTAGCAGAATACTTTTCTATAGTTTCTCTATAATTTTTCTCTCTGGAGTTTCAGGTGAATTTGTAAGAAATAATGAAGGAATGAGCTTCATTTATAGGAGAATGGAAAGGACTTGGTAAGGATTTCTTCACAGATGAAATAATTCAAAGACTCACGGATGAAAATTTTGATACTACATATTCAAATTGTCAAACCTTCAACCAATCATAACAAAGCAAGACAAAATATAGTACATATATATATATATATATATATATAAACCCACATGTTATAAATATATATATATATATATATATATATATAATACTAACTACCTCTATTATAATTCAACTCCATTCCCCCACCATTTCCCACTCACATAATAAACATATATACTATAATCATACACACATCACTTTCACCCTTTCTTTTCCCCCACCACTTCCCACTCACACACATATTATATTATATATACACACTCACACATAACAACCTTATATACATAAACTCCCTCCCCTATATGTATCTCTCTCCCACCCCCAATTCCAAAATTAGTTTTTCAACACATATGGGCCCCACATGTGGCCCCCATATGTGGGCCCCACCTTTAAATAATTTTTATCGATTATTTTGAAAAATGGGTAAATGGAGATTCATAAAATAAGCAAAACTTACACAAATACCTCATAAAAATCACATTAATAATTTTAACAACATTTATCACATTTATTATAATTCACAATATTAATTGTGACGCTCCCAAAATTAGGTGTACATCACCCATCTTGAGTCGCCATATATATGGTACAAAATATAAATACAACTTAATTATACAATTGTCGTGTAAAATACGACAAAACATAAACTGAGAGTTTAAACAAGAATACGCTTTCTGCACAATATCCATTCTCAATGGAGTCCTCATAGGCGATGATACAAACTCAAATTTAGTCCTCGTTACATTTATTGTCACACTTTATTTAACAAAATAGTGAGGACTACTAATCTTATCATCGGACCGATCACTCCGTTCCCGAGCTCCTCCCAAATTTATATTCTCATTTCTGAAGAGAAACGGTGAAGGAAAGGGTGAGCTCAACTAGCCCAAGAAGAAATATTATGACTAAGATAATACGAATAAATTATCATTAGTCTTCAACAATGTTAAAGCGATAATATACAATAGACATCAAGTTTAAGCTGCGGTGAATATCGCAATCAATTAAAAGAGTCAAGTAGAGAATAAAGTTTACTATCTTTTAGGTTTTAAAAGGTTTTCATCAATTTTTATCACGAGACTCGACAATAAATAAACCACCACATCTAATCATCCATGTACCACGATCAAGGATTTTCATTAAATCATCAATGGTCATGACTATATCGAATAAACCACAGTCATAATCATACCAAAACTATTCATCAATGCATTACAAAGCCCCTTTGAGGACTTTTATCACATTATTTATAATAGGTCATGATTATCTTTGAATGATCCCTCGGTCATAATCATACTAAGTCCATCTATGCACGTAAGCCAAAGATGACTTTCAACATAATATAACATGAGAATGATGACAATGACATAATAATTCAATAAAACAAGTTCAAGAATTAATTTATTCAGGAACTAATAATGTCCAAATTGTCAACATAATACTTCTTTGTAAAGTAAAATTCAAGAATGCTCAGAAGAATATTTCCATGAAAAGATACTGGATGAAGCGCAAATATCAAGGATATTCCACTAATTTCATGGAGTATAGAAGTCAAAACTTTAACCAAGTGAGTATAATAAAGAATATATAAAATTGCAAATGGATTTTCACCCGCCATGAGGTAATCCACGTATACAAATCATTTCCACAATTTAATAAGGAATGAATACAAAGGATCATTCACCATGCATGTGGCAATCCACATAGACAGGTTATTCCAACAGAATAATAAATGCGGAATAATAAATAATAGAACCAGGTAAGGTGAAATTCACACCGATAGGATATTTTGACAGAATAATAAATGCGGAATAATAAATATGGAACCAGTTCAGGTGAAATTCATACCGACAGGATATTCTGACAGAATAATAAAGAACGGAATAATAAAAGAATTTCACCAAGTATGTGGTACTTCGCATAAACAGGTTATTCCAACATAATAATAAAGAATGGAATAACAGAAGAAGATCACCAAGTATTGGGTAAACCACATATACAGGTCATTCCACCAAGTATAGGGTAAGCCAGCGCATCTGAGTTATTCCAAGCAGAATAATAAAGAATGGAATAACATAAGGATTTCACCAATTATAGGTATGTCTGGCGATACTGAGTTATTCAATAGAATAAATAAGAATGGAGTAATGTGAAGTTCTCTTCATGAATAAGAAAGAATAACACCCTCACAGTAAAAAAAGCTGGATATAGAAGTAGTGAAGTAGCAAAATACTCTTCTTCTTTCTCTCTATAATTTTCTCTCTATAGCTTCTCTCTATAATTTCTCTCTCTAGAGTTTCAATGAATTCGTAAGAAATAATGAAGGAATGAGCTTCAATTTATAGAAAAACTAAGAGTGGCTCTTGGTCTTAACGAATGGTCAAAATGACTCTTGGTAATATTGAAGAGACAACTACTATTTGCGAAGGGTAATTAACTCTTGGAACACCGAAGAGGCAAATAACTCTTGGAAAACTGAAGGGTCAAATAACTCTTGGAAAGCTAAAGGGTCAAATAACTCTTGAAAAACTGAAAGGACAAATTACTATTAAAACTCATGAATAGTAACTCATGAATAGTAACTCGTGAATAGTAACTTGTAAGACCCCAGCTTTTATAAATAAAGATGAATTTTTTTTATAGATATTATTTTTGAATATTATGGAATAAATTTGATATAATGTTATAGTTGTGGGTAATATTTATAAATTTTGCAAAGTAAGCAAGTTGTTATAAAATATTCATTTAATTGTGGAATATTCTTTTTATCGGGGAATATTTCAGACGACGGCTCAATCATTAAGTGGACCCTATTAATGGAAGTATTGTCGTAGTTAGAAAACGACAAAATTATTTTTCTATAAAAAATAATGGCAGAGGTGTTATTCATTAAAGCGTTGAACTACCCGGTAGTAAAAGTACGAATGTCTGGCGTAGTTGTATAGTAAGACACGATATTGATTATTGATGCTTACGTGAGAAGTCACTCATTTATGCTCAATTATTGCTATATAATAATTGCGCATCATATCTCTTATATTATTGATTCAATTATTGTCACAAAGATCATCATCGTATAATATGTTATAGTATTAAATTATTAATTGAGACGACAAGTTATAAATGATTAATAATTGTTGAAAGATTAAATATGTGTTGATTAAAAATAAAATGATTTGTGGTAATATTTATTCAATCCTTGATGTATATAAAGAGTCCATTATGAGACGTTTGTGGTAAGTTTGATTATTTTATAAAAAATATATATGTCATCATCTAAAAGTCCTTTCATCGATAGTAATTACCTTTGTGAATAGTAATTACCTTCGTCAATAGTATTTACCTTCGCCAATAGTAATTACCTTTGTGAATAGTAATTACCTTTGTGAATAGTAATTACCTTCGTCAATAGTATTTACCTTCGTCAATAGTAATTACCTTCTTCAATAGTAATTACCTTCGTCAATAAGTAATTACCCCTTCGCAAATAGTAGTTGTCCTTCAATATTACCAAGAGTTAAGCGCCTCTTGATTGTTCCAAGGGTTAATTACCCTTCATGAAATAGTAGTTGTCTCTTTGATATTACCAAGAGTCATTTTTGACCCTTCGTTAAGACCAAGAGCCACCCTCGCTTTTTCTATAAATAGAAAGCTCATTCCTTCATTATTTCTTACTTAATTCACCAAACTCTCAGAGAGAGAAACTATAGAGAGAAAGAAGAAAAGTATTTTTGCTACTTCACTTTTCCAATATTCAAATTTCTTCTAAGGTAGGGAATATTATTTGTTGTACTCGTAAGGGTGTTATTTTTTTTATTCATGAAGAGAACTTCATTATTCCATTCTTTATTATTCTATTGGAATAACTTTGTAAAAGTGGCATACCCTATACATGACTTTGTATATGCGGAATACCCTATACTTGGTGAAATTCTTATATTATTCCATTCTTATTTATTACATTGGAATAACTTTGTATATGCGGAATCCCCTATACTTGGTGACATTCTTCTATTATTTTATTATTAGTTGGAACATCCACATGCTCAGGCTTTTCGCTTTAGGACTGGTTAAAATCTTTATTATTCTGTCTTTATTATTCTATTGGAATATCACATCGTGTGTTTTACACCAGGACTGGTTAAAATCTTTATTATTACATCTTTATTATTCTATTGGAATATCACATGCGTGTGTTTTTACAGGACACGGTTCCGCTTTTTATTATTCTCGTATTTATTATTACATTGGAATAACTTGCATCATGCAATACGCGCATGCATAAGTGATTTCTTTTGTTATTTCATTCATTTATTATACTCGGTTGGTTAAAATTTTGACTTCTATACTCCATGAATTTAGTGGAATATCCTTGATATTTTGCGCTTCATCCAAATATTTTTAATGAAAATATTTTACGAGCATTCTTGAATTTTACTCTACAAAGCGATATCATGTTGACAATTTGGGACGTTATTAGTTCTGAATAAATTAATTCGTGAACTTGTTTTATTGAATTATTATGTCATTGTCATCATCCTCATGTTATATTATGTTATCTTTTGGCTTACGTGTGAGACCCCATATTTTATCAATAAAGATTTAAATTTTATCGAAATAATTTTTTTTAATATTATGGTGTGAATTTAAGATAATATTATAGTTGTGGGTAGTATTTATAAATTTTGCAAAGTATGCAAGTTGTTATAAAATATTCGTTTGGTGGGAGAATATTCTTTTTTGTCGGAGAATATTAAATACTGACGGCTCAATCATTAAGTGGACCCCAAAGCGGAAGTATTGTCGTAGTTAGAAAGCGACAAAATTATCTTTCTATAAAAATAACGGCAGAGAGGTGTTACCGATTAAAAGCTGTTGAATTACCCGGTAGTAAAAGTACGATAATACACGTAGTTGTATAGTAGACACGATATTGATTATTGATCTTACGTGAAAAGTCACTCATATTATGCTCAATTATTGCTACGATAATTCTTTGCATCATATCTCTTATATTATTGATTCAATTATTGTCACAAGATTATCATTTGTATAATATGTTATAGTATTAAATCAATAATTGAGGCGACAAGTTATAAATGATTAATAATTGTTGAAAGATTAAATATGTGTTGATTAAAAATAAAATGATTTGTGGTAATATTTATTCAATCCTTGATGTATATAAAGAGTGCATTATGAGACATTTGTGGTAAGTTTGATTATTTTATGGGGGCCCATATGTCATCATCTAAGAGTCTCTTCGTCGATAATAGTAATTACCTTCGTCGATAGTAATTACCTTCGTCAATAGTAATTACCTTCGTCGATAATAATTACCTTTGTGAATAGTAATTACCTTAAATCGATAGTAATTACCTTTGTGAATAGTAATTATCTTAAATCGATAGTAATTACCTTCGTCGATAGTAATTACCTTTGTGAATAGTAATTACCTTAAATCGATAGTAATTACCTTTACCAAAGCGTCGAACCACTTGTCGTTTCACATTCTGAGCGTCGAACCACTTGTCGTTTCACATTACTGAGCGTCGAACCACTTGTCGTTTTCACATTAAAGCGATCAAACCACTTTTCTTTTCAAATCACCAATCGTCAAGCCACTTGCCTTTTCACATGGCGGTCTTAAGCTAGAAATCTTCTATAAATAGAGGCCCGAAAGGCTTCATTATTTTCACGAATTCTTGAAACTCTAGAGAGAAACTATAGAGAAAGAAGAAAAAAGTATACGCTACTTCACCTTGCCAATATTGGTTCTTCTAAGGTAGGAATATTATTTATTGTATTCGTAAAGGGTGTTATTCTTTCTTATTCTTGAAGAGAACTGTTGTTATTCCATTGCTTATTATTACATTGGAATAACTTTTGTATCGTGGTTTACCCTATACTTGGTGACATTCTTCTATTATTACATTTGGAACATCCACATTCGTATGTTTTGCCGGACTGGTTAAAATCTTTATTCTTATTACATTGGAATATCACATGCGTGTGTGTTTTACAGGACTGGTTCCATCTTTATTATTATTACATTGGAAACATCCGTGCGTGTGTGTTTTACGCCGGACTGGTTCCATTCTTTATTATTCTGTTGGAACATCCTATCGGTGTGAATTTCACGACACGGTTCCGTTATTATTATTACATTGGAATAACTCCCATCATGCGCAAGTACCGCATGCATGGTGATTTCTTTTGTTATTCCATTCTTTATTATACCCGGTTGGTTAAAACTTTGACTTCTATACTCCATGAAATTAGTAGAATATCCTTGATATTTGCGTTTCATCCAAAGATATCTTTTCATGGAAATATTCTTACGATCATTCTTGAATTTTACTCTACAAAACAAAGATATCTTGTTGACAATTTGGACGTTATTAATTCTCGGATAAAATAATTCTTGAACTTGTTTTATTGAATTATTATGTCATTGTCATCATCCCTCGTGATATATTATGTTATCTTTGGCTTACGTGCATAGATGAACTTAGTATGATTATGACCGAGGATCATTCGGTATAATCATGGCTTGTTATAAATGATGTGATAAAAGTCCTCGTGGCTTTGTAATGCGTTGATGGATAGTTTTGGTATGATTATGACGGGGGGTGATTCGGTATAGTCATGACCATTGATAATTTGATGAAAATTCTTGGCCGTGGTAGTGCGAGGGGATGATTAGATATTGTGGTTTATTCTTTAAAGCGAGTCTTAATGATAAAATTTATGAAAACCTTTTAAAACCTAAAAGATAATAGACTTTATTTTCTACTTGACTCTTTTAATGGATTACATATTCATTGCTTGATTAAACTGGTTGTCTATTGTATTTTATCGGTTTAACATCTTTGTTGAAGGCTAATGATAATTTATTCTGCATTATCTTAGTCATAATATTTCTTCTTGGGCTAGTTGAGCTCACCCTTTCTTTCTTTGTTTCTCTTGAAATGAGAACATAGCTTTGATTGAGTCGGGAGCGGAGTAATGGTCGAGATGATAGCATTAGTAGTCCTCACTATTACGTGAAATAGTGTGATAATAGTTGTAATGAGGACTCCTTTTGAGTTTGTATAATATCTAGTAGACAATATTTGTATTCAAACTCACGATTTTATGTCGTATTATTATACCAGACAGTTATATTAAGTAAGTTGTATTTGAATTTATGTACCATGTATGTGGCGACCCAAGATGGGTGGCGTATACCTAATTTTGGGGCGCCACGGTTGGTATCGAGCTTAGGATATGATCCCTGGCTAAGATGCGAGATAAGAACTAGGAGGGAGAGCGGGAATTCCTTCACTAGTATGATCTACCGAGTTTATTTGTTATTTAATTGGTCGATCGTGAGTATAGGGATAATATTTGATATATTAATTAACCCTTGTGTTGTGGCGGTGTTTGGAAATGGCAAATTGAAAATATTCACAATGAAGTGAATGTGACCAGTTATGACACCTTCAATCACTAATCGAGTTAACGCAACGGTGTCAGACGAGGAACAAATTAGAGATATCCACGTAGTGAATGAAGAACTAATTGTTGCACCCGAGCTAGTTGCAGAGGTAGCAGCTGAGAGTGAGGAAGAAGATGAAGAAGAGGAAGAAGAGGAACCTGAGGAGAATTGGTTAGAAGAAGTTTATGATCAAAACTTAGAATTACAAAATCGTGTTCGTGAGCTAGAAGAACAGGTTGAAGAACGGCAAACGGTCGTGGAACAAAGGGATACAACAATTCAAAATTGGGTTACCCGATATGTGATGCTCGAACAAAATCACGCTTTGGCGGTGTAAGATATTAAAGTTGGAATCGAGAATTTAAAAATCAAAGATCAATTTGAAAGAAGAAACAACCGAGCGAAGGAGAATAGGCGATGCATGGGTAAAAGCACCGCACAACGCGTTGATAATATAGAAAAAGACGTCCAGATCCAATAAAACCAAAATAGATGAAATGGACTTTGCTTTTTGGACAAAGAATTGGGAGAATTTAACATCGAATTGAATTACCACATGCATAGCGGTCAACCCGAATTCGATATGGATCGAGAATAATGATTCAAATCATGGATCGAGGAATGTGAAGAAGCACTTAAGGGTGGAATGTACCCTATAGTAAAGTCAAACTTCGGTAATTTAAGCGAGAGCGTTTATCGCATGAAAACCCGAACGAAGTTATTACGGGTAAATTAATTATAAATTATTACGAAGTCTATACTTTATTCAATACAAGTTCTACCCACTCTTTTATTCTACCTAGTTGTGTTCAATGTTTAAATTTGACTCCGGAAAAATTAGACTTTGATTTATCTATTGAAACTTCGTTGGGAGAAACCTTCGTTACCTCCACTGTTTATTAATCTTGTTGTTTCAAATAAACACTTTCACGATCTTATCTCTTTGAAAATACTTGCTTTGAGGTAATTTTTGAAAATGATTGATTAACTACTCATTATTCTTTTTGTAAGGTTGTTAGCTTTCATATTCCTAACCAACCTGTTATATAAATTCAAAGTAACCAAACCCTAAAGTTAATCAAGCCATAAGTAAAGATCCCCGATCCTTTCATTGTTGACTTCCTTGTGTGGAATGCAATGCAAAGCCGGACTTTACGTGGCGGCGACGTGATTGAAGATGGCAAGTTGATAGGTATCATTGTGAGAGTGCTTTATCGAGGTTAAGGGATAGAAGTCACAGTTGGTATTAATGTGACGTCTTATCCAAGTCTTGGATGAGAGTCACAGATTTTGAATGATATTTCTATTATTGATAAATTTTCTGGTGTATTCTTGAAGACTTCTTAGCCTACTTAGAGCGTGAAATCGAATTTTATATTGACAAAGATAAAAACCCATTTCTTAAACCCTCAAATATTTCTTCAACTAAAAGGATCTGTTTACGTGGATTATGATGAAAGTCATAATAAAAGTATAGAACTGATGAAAATCATGGGTATATGAAGTATTAGTAAGTTTTATGATGAGTTATGTTGGTTGGTATGTGAAAACATGAAAGTTTCTTAGAAATCACAAAGAGTTGAAAATCAGATTTTGGTGAAAAACGTAACATGAAATTCAATTGACCATATCTCCTATTATATTTTGAATTTTTGAGTTTGGTCAAGTCCTAGAGTTAGATCTATGAGTTACCTAACTAATCCAAGTGGAATTACTGGAAAAGGTGTTGTAGATTTTTGTGTGGACTGATTTTAGCAAAGGAGGGCAAAGCTGCAAAAAAACCGAAAAAGCTGCTGCCATGATTTTAGAGGGGCTGTTTCGGCCACTTAAATTATGAGAAAAATTCTGACCTTTTGGGACATGAAGGTATATGGTATAAAGTACCTCCTGTCCAAAAATGAGCTCATTCTGACTTAAAATGAGCAAGTTATGACTATTTCAATATTTAGGTTTTCGAATGAAAAATGCTATAACCAGAGTTCTATAACTCCGATGACCATGAAATTTAAACTGGAAGCTCACGTTAACATTGGTAAGGTCCTGTCAAGATTTGGGAATTTTTAGAGTTAAACTTGAGGTAGCTAATTTCTTAAGGAATTAATTAGAAATTGATTTTTGAAAAATAGTAAATAAATTTTAAAAATTCCGAGAAAAATATAATTTCATTATGGGACTATATTATGCTAAATACCAGAAAAGAAATATTTTTGGGACTGATTTGGTATTTTTCATGAAAATAGTTTAATTCTGAACATATGAGTTAAATATGTTATGTGAAGTTACAAAAGTTGAAAATAGGATTTTATGGCTAGAGAATCCTATATAGAGTATATGCATATTTTTGAGGATTTAATAATTGGTGATGATATCTTATGAGTATGACATTTTGAATGATTAAATGCATTATATGGTAAAGCGTAAACAATTGAGATAAATTGTTTATAAATTTAAGAAGTGATTAAAATATTGTTATAATGATATTAGATTATAAGATTATTAAGTGATTGATAACATGGGGATATTCTTGAATCTGGATAAATTATATTATAAATGTTTAATATTTATCCTTTATCTCATTTGATTGATTCTTTATATCATTATCCTCATGTTTATATTATGTTGAAAGTCATACGTGGCACTGTAGGTGCATAGATGGACTTGGTATGATTATGACCGAGGATTGTTCGGTATAATCATAACCGTAATTGAAAACACGATTATCTTTGGTAGTAGTGTATGGATAATTTGTGGTCGTGATACTTAATGAATACACGATTATCTTTTGCACGTAGTGCATGGATAATTTGTGGTCGCGATACTAAAGAATATCCTTGGCACCGTAGTGCGGGGATGATTCGATGATGTGGATTAATTATTGGTGAGTCTCAAAGAATGAAATATTAATTCATGGATGTGGTAAAAAGTCATCTTTGGTAGTAGTGCATTGATAGACTTGGTATGATTATGACCGAGGATTATTCGGTATAATCATAACTCAGTAATTGAAAACACGAATATCCTTGGCGATAGTGCATGGATAATTCGTGGTTGTGATACTATTGTTCGAGTCTCGATATTATTGGTTTTACAGATTATATATCTTTTGGCCCGTAGTGCAAAAGTGAATTGTTAATGAATATCTTTGGCGGATTAGAAGATGAATTTAATATTTTTAACGATAAAGGTATTCAAGGTATCCTCACCTCTTTATCATACCGTGCACGTACCCAGATTTTATCAATAAAGATTTAAATTTTGTCGAAATAATTTTTTAATATTATGGTGTGAATTTAAGATAATATTATAGTTGTGGGTAGTATTTATAAATTTTGCAAAGTATGCAAGTTGTTATAAAATATTCGTTTGGTGGGGAATATTTTTTTTGTGGGGAATATTAAATACGACTTTACTCAATCATTAGTGGACCCCTAGCGGAAGTATTGTCGTAGTTAGAAAGCGACAAAATTATCTTTCTATAAAAATAACGGCGGAGAGGTGTTACCGTTAAAAGCGTTGAATTACCCCGGTAGTAAAAGTCACGAAGAATACACGTGGTTGTATAGTAGCACACGATATTGATTATTGATGCTTACGTGAAAAGTCACTCAAATATGCTCAATTATTGCTACTGATGAATTCTTTGCATCATATCTCTTATATTATTGATTCAATTATTGTCACAAGATTATCATCGTATAATATGTTATAGTATTAAATCAATAATTGAGACGACAAGTTATAAATGATTAATAATTGTTGAAAGATTAAATATGTGTTGATTAAAAATAAAATGATTTGTGGTAATATTTATTCAATCCTTGATGTATATAAAGAGTCTGTTATGAGACATTTGTGGTAAGTTTGATTATTTTATGGGGGCCCATATGTCATCATCTAAGAGTCTCTTCGTCAATAGTAATTACCTTCGTCAATAGTAATTACCTTCGTCAATAGTAATTACCTTTGTGAATAGTAATTACCTTTGTCAATAGTAATTACCTTTGTGAATAGTAATTATCTTCGTCAATAGTAATTACCTTCGTCAATAGTAATTACCTTTGTGGATAGTAATTACCTTCGTCAATAGTAATTACCTTTACCAGGCGTCGAACCACTTGTCGTTTCACATTACAGGCGTCGAACCACTTGTCGTTTCACATTACAGGCGTCGAATGTGAGACCCCAGATTTTATCAATAAAGATTTAAATTTTGTCGAAATAATTTTTAATATTATAGTGTGAATTTGAGATAATATTATAGTTGTGGGTAGTATTTATAAATTTTACAAAGTATGCAAGTGGTTATATTATATTCGATTGGTGGGGAATATTCGATTTAGCGAGGAATATTCGATAACTACTCAATCATTGGTGGACCCCTAATGTAATTATTGTCGGATTGAGAAAGCGACAAAAATATTTTATTGAAATAACGGCGGAAGTTTTGCCGTGATCTTTGTTGAACTACTTTCGGTAGTAAAAGTGCGATGTCACGTGGTTGACAAGAAGTACACGGTATTGATTATTGATGCTTATGTGAGAAGTCACTCGGTTTGATTCCATTATTCACGATTAATAATATGAATTATTATAGCGATAATGACGTTTTGTTTTATTCAGTATTATTAACGTAATAAAAGCGAAACATCTTTTATATAAAACATAATACTTTATTAAAGTTATTCTATAAATAGAATATATTATATTTTATTATGCATAGTGTTGCGTAGTGTTTTGCATTGTGTTTTGCATAGTATTGCATAGTGTTTACATAGTAAAATGTTTTTATATAAATAGAATATATTATATTTTATTTAAAAGATTTTGCTTTAAATATGGACCGTCCGATTAAAGTAAATCAATCTGGAGATAGTTCATGGATTAATTACTATGCATTCTATTTTCCTATAAATAGAAGCTCATTCCTTCATTATTTTCTTACTTAATTCCTTTGAAACTTTAGAGAGAGAAATTATAGTATGTGTTTATAGAGAGAAAATCTATAGAGTGAAAGAAGAAGAGATATTCAGTACTTCACTACTTTGATATCCAAAGTGTCTTTTTACGGTAAGGGTATTATTTTGTTCAAATTCGTAAGGGTGTTATTCTTTCTTATTCATGAAGAGAACTTACATTATTCCATTCATTATTATTCTATTGGAATAACTTTGTAAAAGTGGTATACCTATACATAACCTCGTATATGCGTACAATACCTATACTTGGTGAAATCCTTATGTTATTCCATTCTTATTTATTACATTGGAATAACTTTGATACTGTGGAATCCCCTATACTTGGTGATCTTCTTCATTATTCCATTCTTTATTATTACATTTGGAATATCACTCGCTCGTGTGTTTTACACCGGACACTGGTTCCATTGTTTATTATTCCGCATTTATTATTACATTTGGAATATCACATGCGTGTGTTTTACAGGACTGGTTCCATTGTTTATTATTCAAGCATTTATTATTACATTGGATCATCCACGTAAATTGAATTTCACGACGACTGGTTCCGTTATTATTATTCTATTGGAATAACATTTACATGTCAAATACCGCATGCATGGTGATTTCTTTTGTTATTCCATTCTTTATTATACCCGGTTGGTTAAAACTTTGACTTCTATACTCCATGAAATTAGTAGAATATCTTTGATATTTGCGTTTCATCCAAAGATATCTTTTCATGGAAATATTCTTCCGATTATTCTTGAATTTTACTCTACAAAACAAAAGATTATCGTGTTGACAATTTGGGACGTTAATAATTCCGGATTAAATAATTCTTGAACTTGTTTTATTGAATTATTATGTCATTGTCATCATCCTCATGATATATTATGTTATCTTTGGCTTACGTGCATAGATGAACTTAGTATGATTATGACTAGGGATCATTCGGTATAATCATGGCTTGTTATAAATGATGTGATAAAAGTCCTCGATTGGCACGTGAATGCAAATGATGGATAGTTTTTGGTATGATTATGACCGGGGTGATTTGGTATAGTCATGACTATTGATAATTTGATGAAAATCCTTGGCCAAGTAGTACGGGGATGATTAGATGTGGTGGTTTATTTATTGTTGAGTCTCAACGATAAAAATTCGATTGAAAACCTTTTAAAACCTAAAACACAAGAAACTTTATTTTCTACTTGACTCTTTTAATAGATCAGATATTCCGCTGCAGATTAAACTGGTTGTCTATTGTATTTTATCGGTTTAACATCATTGAAGGCTAATGATAATTTATTCGCATTATCTTAGTCATAATATTTCTTCTTTGGGCTAGTTGAGCTCACCCTTTCTTTCACCGTTCTCTTGTGAAATAAGAATATAATTTGGGACGAGTCGGGGAAAAGAGTGATGGTCCAGAAGATAGCATTAGTAGTCCTCACTATTACATTAAATAGTGTGACAATAAATGTAATTAGGACTCCTTGAGTATGGATATTGTCTAAATGACAATATTCCTATTAGAACTCTCGGTTTATGTATTGTCGTATGTTATACCTACGGATGTATAATTAAGTTTGTATTTGAATTTATGTACCATTAAGTGGCGACCCAAGATGGGTGACGTATACCTAATTTTGGGGGCGTCACATCGAACCACTTGTCGTTTCACATTACAGGCGTCGAACCACTTGTCGTTTCACATTACAGGGGTCAAACCACTTTTCTTTTCACATCACCAGTCGTCAAGCCACTTGACTTTTCAAATGGCAGGTGCTAAGCTAGAAATATTCTATAAATAGAGGCCTAGTGCTTCATTATTTTTCACTTAATTCTTTGAAACTCTAGAGAGAGAAACTATATAGAGAAAGAAGAAAAGTATTACGCTACTTCACCTTCGCCAATATTCAGGTTCTTCTAAGGTAGGGAATATTATTTGTTGTAAAATTCGTAAAAGGGTGTTATTCTTCTTATTCATGAAGAGAACTGTTGTTATTCCATTGCTTATTATTCATTGGAATAACTTTGTATAACGTGGTTTACCCTATACTTGGTGACATTCTTCTATTATTACATTGGAACATCCCGTCATGTGTTTTACAAGAACTCGGGTTCCGTCTTTTTTATTCTTATCTCATTGGAATATCACATGTGTGTGTGTTTTATTTGGGACCTGGTTCCATCTTTTTATTATTATTCTGTTGGAACATCCATGCCTACGTGTGTTTTACGGGACTGGTTCCATTCTTTATTATTCTGTTGGAACATCCTCGCTTCGATTGTGAATTTCACCGACTGGTTCCGTTATTATTATTCTGTTGGAATAACTTGTCTATGCAAGTAACCGCATGCATGGTGATTTCTTTTGTTATTCCATTCTTTATTATACCCAATTTGGTTAAAACTTTGACTTTATACTCCATGAAATTAGTAGAATATCCTTGATATTTCGTTTCATCCGATATCTTTTCATGGAAATATTCTTCCGATCATTCTTGAATTTTACTCTACAAAACAGTATCTTGTTGACAATTTGGACGTTATTAATTCCTGGATAAAATAATTCTTGAACTTGTTTTATTGAATTATTATGTCATTGTCATCATCCTCATGATATATTATGTTTGTTAGGTTTGTAATATTCAAGAACGCAATCAAATTGCAAAATAAGCGGAAGCGAGTAAAAATCAGAGTTTAAAAATTTTACAAACCATATACCCGGATCACCCTTTATGCACAATTATTAATTAAACGAAAAGATATGAAGAACAAACATACCCTTGAAGATCCGAAGCTTCCTCGGTACAAGTTCACCTCCAATCCTTTTCGTTCAACTTGAATCCACCGGGGTTGGTTCCTTCCTTTGATCAATGTAAGCCACTTTGAGTGTTTGGCCTCTAGAGGTGATCCACCAAGGAAAAGAATTTTCAAGAAGAAGGGGTATTGGCTCAAACCCTAGTTTTTCTATCTGTATAGAAAAAGGGCGTACTCTCCAACAAATTGGAATTATTACGTTGTAAAAGTCAACAACTCCCACCACCCATAATAAGACTCCTCTTATTTATAGATGTGGGCAACCCACCTTAACAATTAAGGAATTGGGTTTATTTAATTAATTAAATTCTTTTAATTAATTAAGCTCCCTAATCTTATTAGGGATAATTAATTAAACTCTTTTAATTAATTTAACCTCCTAATCTTATTAGGAATAAATGAGAGTACTTATATTAAATTAATTCCTAAACTCTTTTAGAAATTAAAATAATAATAATTGTAATAATATTAATAAGACTCCTCTTATTAATTTATATTTAATATTTCTAAAATATTAAATAATAAATATTAAGCTATTTAATTTATTCTATCACCATAGATTAAATTAAATATACATAACATATTATTACGATTATGCCATTAACTTCTTAAATAATTATTCTTCCTTTTATGGTGTGACCCTTTAGGTTCTCCATATTAAATAGGTTGTGAATAAATCAATTAGAACAATTTAATCTTATTTAAATAAATAAATTAAACAATTAATTTATTTAAATAAATAATATTTATTCTACAATAAGGATAAGCCTCCCTAGCGATCAACGACTTTCCAGATAATATAGATTTCAACATTAATCATTAAAGAACCTTTGAGTAAATAGTTACCGTGACAATTCAATCCTTCCACCATCTGATGTCCCAATTAAATATAAGACATGGAATTCTTGTCAAGTCTTATTTTATTTAATTATATGTATTTCGATCCTTAAATGCACAACTCCAAATAATGCAAATTAGAAACTCCTTTCTAATTTCATTACGCCTTCGCCAAGGACTCTTTGGTTGTCATTTATCGAATCACATAGGACATTTCTTCTTTTATTAGAAGTGGTAGATTCTTTATTGATCATCATACATTATCTCCATGTACAACTTATTATACCCAAGCATACCCTTTGATATACCCTAAGGGTCTTAAGGAATAAGTCAAAGTATAACTCATCATACACAAGATACTATGATGATCTCAAGTCCAAGGATTACTTCAGACTACTATCACTACAGAATTCCTATTGACAGCAAATAAAACTCCATTAGGTATTCCTTAGCGAGCCAACGCTCAAATTGAACTTATTCTCTAATAAGCACCTACATACTTGCTTTAGTGTTCCACACAAATGATCATGAGATCAATCATCCTCATCTAATGAGCAAGCAACGATGTACCAATCTATCCAGGATTCACTAATCCCCAATTTAGTAATCCAATGATTAGGAACTATTTTAGTTTTAAGCTTTCTAAGAATTTAGATCTCATTAGAATGATCAAGCATCATTATTCTAAAAGCATTGCTTAAAACTATGGGTTTATCACATATAATAAAACAACATCATGTAGATAATTAAAAGCCTTTAATAAATTAATACTTTTTATTAATAAATGAATAAGATTGTTACAAAGTATATGCTTTATCATCAAACATGATTGGCTTGTGTGCATACTACTTTCAATGTTATCTTTGGCTTACGTGCATAGATGAACTTAGTATGATTATGACCAGGGATCATTCGGTATAATCATGGCTTGTTATAAATGATGTGATAAAAGTCCAAAGTGGTCTGTGAATGCATTGATGGATAGTTTTGGTATGATTATGACTGTGGGTGATTCGGTATAGTCATGACCATTGATAATTTGATGAAAATCCTTGACCGTGTAGTATGTGGATGATTAGATATTGTGGTTTATTCTTTAAAATGAGTCTTAATGATAAAAATTTATGAAAACCTTTTAAAACCTAAAATATAGTAGACTTTATTTTCTACTCGACTCTCTTTTTAATGGATTACATATTCCACGCAGATTAAACCGGTTGTCTATTGTATTTTATCGTTTAACACTTTGTTCAAGGCTAATAATAATTTATTACGCATTATCATAGTCATAATATTTCTTCTTTGGGCTAGTTGAGCTCACCCTTTCTTTTCATCGTTTCTTTAGAAAATGAGAACATACCGAGACGAAGTCGGGAGCGGAGTAATGGTCCGAGATGATAGCATTAGTAGTCCTCACTATTACGTGAAATAGTGTGATAATAGTTGTAATGAGGACTCCTTTTGAGTTTGTATAATATCTAGTAGACAATATTTGTATTCAAACTCACGATTTATGTCGTATTGTATACTATGCTTATATTAGTAAGTTGTATTTGAATTTATGTACCATGTATGTGGCGACCCAAGATGGGTGACGTATACCTAATTTTAGGGGCGTCACATTACGTGCATAGATGAACTTAGTATGATTATGACCGTGGATCATTCGGTATAATCATGGCTTGATATAAATGATGTGACAAAAGTCCTCGGTGGCTCTGTAATGCAATGATGGATAGTTTTGGTATGATTATGACCGGGGTGATTCGGTATAGTCTTGACCATTGATAATTTGATGAAAATCCTTGGACCGTGGTATGGGGATGTTTAGATATTGTGGTTTATTCATTAAACCTGAGTCTTAGTGATAAAAATTGATGAAAACCTTTAAAACCTAAAAGATAGTAGACTTTATTTTCTACTTGACTCTTTTAATGGATCAGATATTCGCCGCAGATTAAACCGGTTGTCTATTGTATTTTATCGGTTTAACATTGTTGAAAACTATTGATAATTTATTCAAAGATTATCTTAGTTATAATATTTCTTATTGGGCTAGTTGAGCTCACCCTTTCTTTCACTTTTTTCTTCGTGAAATGAGAATATAAATTGGGACGAGTCTGGGAAAAGAGTGATGGTCCCGAAGATAGCATTAGTAGTCCTCACTATTCATTAAATAGTGTGACAATAAATGTAATGAGGACTCCTTGAGTATGGATATTGTCTAAATGACAATATTCCTATTAGAACTCTCAGTTTATGTATTGTCGTATGTTACACGACAGATGTATAATTAAGTTTGTATTTGAATTTATGTACCATGTAAGTGGCGACCCAAGATGGGTGACGTATACCAAATTTTGGGGGCGTCACATAACTCGTGAATAGTAACTCGTGAATAGTAACTCTGACACGAAAAGTTCTCCAAATATCCGATTGAACAATATAACCTCCAGACATCAATTATTATCGAAATAAATGTCAATTTTCACTAACACAAATAATTTCAACACAATGGAACTATCAAATTCATCTTTAATCAACACGAACTTATCCATCATTAATATCATAACTCACAATATTTAACAACCAGGTCATTCCCAGGAAAGAGGGGGCTTTCCAATAAGGATTTCTCCCTATTAGCGCGCAATTAGGTGAACAAACCTCTCCTTGACAGAACTTCTAGACATTGTAAATATTGCAATTTAATAATATGAATAACTTTGTCGTCTCAATTATTGATTTAATAATATAACATATTATGCACACGATAATCTTTGTGACAATAATTGGATCAATAATATGAGAGATATGATGCAAGAATTATTGTAGCAATAATGCAAGATAACCGAGTGACTTCTTACGTAAGCATCGATAATCAATACAGGTATGCTCTTTACTATGCAACCACGCAGATTCTTTATTTACTTTACTCTAGGGTAGTTCAACAATATTAATGGTAAAACCTCCGCCGTTATTTCCATTAAATATTTTTGTCGCTTTTTAACTCTGATGAAGATTACATTGTGGGGTCCACTAATGATTGTGCCGTCGTCACGGATATTCCAAACAAAAAGAATATTCCCACCAAACGAATATTTATAACAACTTGCATACTTTGCAAAATTTTCAAATACTACCCACAACTATAACACTATCTCAAATCCACACCATAATATAAAAAATATTTCGAGAAATTTAAATCTTTATTTATAAAATCTGGGGTCTCATATTAATCGACCAGGTCGTTCCCATGAAAGAGGGGGCTTTCCAATAAGGATTTCTCCCTATTGGCGCGCAATTATGTGACCAAACCTCTCCTTGGCAAAACTTCTAGACATCGTTAATATTGCAATTTATAATATTAATAACTGTCATTTCAATTATTGATTTAATAATATATAAAATATCGACAATAATTGAATCAAATAACGTGAGATAATATGCAACAATTACTATAGCAATAATTGAACAAAATTGAGTGACTTCTCACGTAAGCATTAATAATCAATTCAGGTATACTCTTTATGCAACCACGCAGACATCGTACTTTTACTACCGAAGTAGTTCAACAAGATAACAGTAAAACTTTCGCCGTTATTTTCAATAAAATATTTTTGTCATTTTCTCAATCGTGATAATAATTCCGTTATTGGGGTCCACAATGATTGTCTTAGTCATCGAATATTCCCCACACAAAGAATATTTCGACCAATCGAATATAATACAACAACTTGCATACTTTGCAAAATTTATAAATACTACCCATAACTATAACATTATATCAAATCCACACCATAATATTCAAAAAAATATTTCGAGAAATTTAAATCTTTATTTATAAAATCTGGGGTCTCACATACCCCGTGAATAGTACTTCAGGAATAGTAACCCCGTTAATAGTACTCCGGCATGAAAAAGTTAAAACTTATCAAGAATGCTCGAATAATATTTCCATAAAAGATCTTTGGATGAAGCCTTGAAATATCGAGGATATTCTACTAATTTCATGGAGTATAGAAGCCAAAATTTTAATAAAGCGAGTATAGAATTCGAAATCTGAAACGAAATAATATTACTTACATACTATAGAGTATGGAAGAAAATATTATTTTAAGCGAATATTGAACAAAAATAACATCCCTTACCTTGAAAAGAAGAGTATTCCAACTGGTATAGAGGGGATATTCTTGAAGAAAACTTTCACTGTTTTCTACGCTTAAAGCTTTCTAAAACTCTAAAGAAATACACTCAATATTATAGAAGAAGAATTCTACGATTACGGTGTGATTTTCAATTCTAACACAAAGCGCTTTATTTATGAAAAATCTTTAGAAACGATATAGGAGACTAAATTAATAAAATATTAATTTATATAAAAATAATCTACGCATATTTATTTGACCCAATTTATCAGCCATCACAAGTGGGGCCCACCAGAAATCAAAATTTCCACACCAACCAAAGTGGGGCCCATCATATTTTTAAATAAAAATATTTAATTTTCAAAACTTCAATAATTCATAATAAATGACCCTTTTATCAGAAAAATACGAATTTTATGTCCATTCCATACGAAATCAAATTCTCTACAACTTTGCATAAGAAAGTTTTTCCAAATTTCAAACAGAAAATATCCGAAATCCACAAACGGATGATTTTTAACACCTCTTAAAATTCATAACAAATCATACGCTAATTTTTAACGGTTCAAAATTTGTGGACATATATACTCAACTTATATATGTATAACATATCCAAAAATCACAACGATCCAACGGTCGGATCAAAATTATAACTCACGCAATATAGCTTTAAGAACACTAATTTGATTTTTAATACCTCCAATCCGATAAAACACCTCAACATTAATTCCTTCATCTATATCCACATAAAAATTTATATTTCCTTATCATATAAATCAATAATTAATTGTTTACAAATAATATTCTGAGAATCACAATTATAACAACCGGAATAGTTCAAAGAAAGGGGTTTTTCAATAAGGATTTCTACTTACTCTGCAAGCGCGATTAGGTGACCAAATCTCTCCTCGAGCGGGACTTTCTAGACATCGCTAATAATGCTATCTAATAATATTATTCAAATAATATGAATTATTGATCCGATAATAGGAAATGCATGCGGTGACAATTATTGAAACAACAATAATATAAAATATCAATGTAAAAAATTATTGAATCAATAAAATAAAATATTGAGCGAGTAAATTACCGTAAATAATTATTGAGTAGTGCGCTTTTACGTAAAATCAATAATTCAAAAATATTATGCAATATCTGGTGTCTTCTTTAATGCGAACAACGCGTAGACATCGTATTTTAACCACCGGGTATTCCAACGGTGTTAGCAGTAATAACTACGTCGTTATTTATATAAAAGATATTTTTGTCGTTTTTCTCAATCCAAATAATAATTCCGTTAAGTAGTCCTGATGATTGTCGCCGTCGCATCACGAATACTCCTCGTTAAAACGAATATTCTCTACAATTAATCGAATATAGTATAACAACTTGCGTAGCAAAATTTATAAATATTACCACAACTATAATATTATATTAAATTCAACCCCATAATATTCAAAAATGATATTTATAAAAAATTCATCTTTATTCTTAAAAGTTAAAATTTTACATTAATCAATAAAATTTAACACGTCAATTAATATGTGAATTATACGTGTAAAAATATTAAAATATAACGTGAACATATCAATTTTCATCTTATTTCCTTCAATACAATTTAATTAACTCACAAATATAACAATTTTTCGTGATACATTTGAAAATGTATATGTTATTAATGCTCTAAATACACTTGATCAAATAAGCTCCACATACCACATCACACAACCAGGTGATCACCCTAGTGGTCAAGGGCCCTCCCCATCACGCGTCATCTCTTGAGTTAGCTGCCACATAAGTTTCTGAATCATGGTCTACGCGTCAACATTTGGGACACGTGTCACTTTACGAATGGTCCATCACACGCCATATAAGGTCAAATAACATACAAGTTGGTGAGTGGTTTACATCCGCCCTCAATTTGAACTTAATTATCGCCTGAGCGCAATAGACGGATATCATAGAATCTATTATGACAAAAAGCACTTTTATACCGTTATAGTGGTAGTGTTTTAAGTAATTAGTTATTGTGCTTTTAAAATATTTAATTAGTCCATTGTATTTTTTAAAAATGTTCAATCAAGTCATTCCGTCCAATTTCTTGGACGGACGTCAAATAATTACACACGTGACATTGAAAAAAATATCAAAAAATTATTATTTTCTGATGTGCCAACACAACAAAAAAAAATAAACTCATTGACTATGTGGCAAAAAAATAATTAAAATAATTGCTCCTTTCAGGCAAATCATCATCATCACCACGCTTCCTATATTCCCCCTGTTCAGATCGCTTTCCCATTCCCATTGTTGCCGACCTTGTTCATTCTTTTTCTCTTTCTCAAATGCATCTTCACATAGAAATTCAAAAACAGCAGCAGAATTGCGCCGTTGAGGACTGAATTGAAAATCCAAGCACTAATTCCATTGCACCCGCCTTTTATATAATGCAGCAAAAGAACCCCAATATGGCAAACCAAATTACAGCTTAGAAGCACGATTTGGCAATTTATAACAAACGGAAAACAAGCACCCGGTAACCCAATCGCCGTCCAGAATCGGTACCCGTAAACGACCGAATAAATTGAAGTTGTCATCAGTATTGCCAGAACTTGGAATGATTGGGAGAACTCGAGCCATAGAAAGGACATGAAAATGAGGATTGAGCGGTTGAAGAGAGAGAAAAAAGAGAGCTGCCGTCGCCGGAAAATTGTGAAATAGGTCCGGAAAGTGTGGAGGAATCGGGAGAGGTAGAAGATGTATGACCAGAAGAAGACCCGACCCGACCCGAGGGCGGGTGCCGAGGGGGAAGCAGAGGAGCCACTGGAAGGGGGTGGTTTGGGACCGCCGCCAGGACCACCGGATGTTGCGGATCTCAGCGGCGGCGGAGAATAGGATTCCAGTGAAGAAGGTGACGGAGATGAGGACCATGGCGAGACTGTGGAGGGCGGGTAACAAAGACTGTGGAATCGAGGCCTTTGTGGAGAATATTGAGATGGGTGTTGGGGAAAGGGCAAGTGGGTTCTATCGTATTATTTCAGATCTAGATGTTATGTGTGTCTGCTTATTTTTTAATGTCTTTGATTGGATTTTTTATTTTTTCTCTAGATTCCGGTGTCTTCACCGGTGCTTTTCATTAAAAATCATGTGTGATTTAGCTAAGCTCAAGATCTGATTTTGTTTTGTATTTCGTTTTGACTGGATTTCTGGGTTTTTACTTGGGAGTTCTGCTATGCTATGTCCAAATTAGTTCGAATTGGGGTTGAGGATAATGTTCTGCTGTGTTCTGCTGTGTTATGCCGAATTTCATGGTGCCTGTCGTTGTCACCGTTGGAATGGGGTTAAGGATAAAAACATACATATTATGAATAATTATTTTAAAATATAAAAGTATTTTTATTTTTATTTTTAAAATAAAATATTCATATTATAAATATTATAATATTAATTTTTATTAATATTATATATATTATAAACATTTAGGTAAAGAAAAAGAAAGAAAATAAAACATAAAAAATATTTTTATTTTAAAAATTTTATAAGTATTTTAAAATATAAAATATTTTATTTTTAAAATAAAACATAAATATTATAAATATTTAGGTTAAGAAAAAAAGAAAGAAAATAAAACATAAAAATATTTTTATTTTTACAAATTTATTATGAATAAGTATTTTAAAATATAACAATATTTTTATTTTTATTTTAAAATAAAACATACATATTAAGTTGACGCCCCAAAAAAATAGGTCAATCCATTCCAACCTATCTACGAAATGCATAGAATACGTAAGATACGAAATAACTACAACTTTATTATTACAATTGTAAATGCAAAAAAATAATGCGTAACACATAAATGAGTTTAAATACAAATATTATCTTCTTGCATAATATCCACACTCAAATAAATTCCTTATTATAATTATTGATCTGTTTATTTTTACAAAATAATGAGACTACTAAAACAACTATCTTGAACCAACTCCACACCTTGCACATTCCCGCTTATATTTCTCGCCCGGAAGAAAAATGGAACAAAAAAAGAAAAAATGAAATTTCAACTAAATTGGCGGGTAAAGAATATTATAACTAAGATAATGTATGATAAATTATCCTTAGTTCAATGAGGAAAAATCGATAGAATCTGATAGACAATGAGTTTTTAGATCAACAATCAGAATGAAAACAACAATTTATTAGAAGAGTTAAGTAGAGAATGAAATCTACTATCATCTATGAATTTAAAAGTTCATCGTCGATATTTTATCCCGTAACATCAATAAATATACATCTTGAATCAAATATTCATCTGCTGACTACTAAATTTAAAGATATTCATCAGTTGGCCGTGTTTCATCTCAACACATTCATATTTGCAGACTACTACCAAAAGATATTCATCATAAAATCATTAATTTTGACTACAAGCCAAATATATTCAAAGATAATATCATCATTTAGGATAGATGATGATGAAAAATATATTTTAAAGAAAATGAATCCGAACGGATGAAAAGAACAAATATTAAGAATTAAATCTTGGTTTATCCAAGTTCAAAAAATCTTTCCATAATAAACTATTGTGGAGCGAGAGAATAAAAAAGGAAGATCAAAACATGATCCAATCAAAGATAGGAATCATAATAGATAATCTCGAACACAAAAAAGAAAATTTAATTTTTTTGTGAATAGTGTAAAGATTGTGAATAAATACGATATCGTGAATAGTGTTGTAGATACGTGAATAAGAATTCGACACTAAAAGGTAAAAATTCCATAAAAAAAAAAAAATCGTAAATCTTACGTGAATAAGACTCGTGAATAAGAAGCTCATAAATAGTAAGCTCGTGAATAAGTAGCTTCGTGAATAAGAATCTCATACGTGAAAAGATCGTAATTTTACAAAAAAAAATCTTACCAATATATTAAGATAATGATATTGGAAAAAATAATATCATTTTAAAAAAATAATATCCCTTATCTCAAAAGAATAAGATTTCTTACTTTGGAATATCGATATATATTTGAAGGAAACTTCAGACCAGATAAAGAACACTCAAGATATATAAATACTCACAAAAATCTGTTCGATAATATAGAGAAGATTTGAGTTACGGTGTGATTTTCAATTTTAACCCAAGACCCTATTTATAGGAAAACGCTTTAACACCAAAAAAAGTAAAATTTAATATAATAATATTATTTTAATCAAATTTTTCTTAGCCCACCACATCAAAAACACATTTTCCACAAAAAAACGTTTTTCATGAAAAAAATATTTTATAACCCAAAATCAATTCAGACCCAATATTTCAAAACTTCAATAATTCATAATAAATAGTCCTTTTGTCAGAAAAATTCGAATCTTATGTCCATTTCATAGGAAATTTAATTCACTACAACTTTGCAGAAGAAAGTTTTTTCAAATTCCAAACAAAAATTGACCGAAATCCACATACGGATGATTTTGCATGCTATAATCAAATTTTAGTCAAACATAGGGTCCACCAACACACAAAACATGTGTTAAACATTTTTTGTAATAAAAATACTCTTCCTCCTCATTTATTCATATATCACACATTCATTGTAAAAATATCACTATTATTATAATATAATAATATATTTAAATGAATTATTTAATCAGAAAAGATAAAATATTAATTTTTAACAATTGTCACATTAAAATTTTCTCCATCTATATCCACATAAAATGAATATTTTCTTTACCATATAAATCAATAATTAATTATTCACAAATAATATTACGTAATCACAAATCGATAATCGGTAGTTCACCAGAAAGATGGGGCTTTCCAATAAGGATTTCTCCTCACTTGGTAGCAATAATTAGGTGACCAAACCTCTCTTTATGTAACTTTCTGTACATTGTCAATAACGCTTATCTAATAATATTATTCAAATAATATGAATTATTGATCCGATAATTGAAAATATCTTGCAGAAAGTGACAATTATTGAAACAATAACAATAATATAAAATATCAACGTAGCAAATATTGAATTAATAAAATATAATATTGAATAATAATTACTATAACAATTATCGAAAGAAAGGTGCGCTTTCACGTAAGAATCAATAATTGGTGCAATAATACCGTGTCTTCTTGTGTTTTAACCACCAAGTATTCCAATAAGATTAATTCAGAATAACTACGCAAGTTATTTATAAACAACTTATACTTGTTGTTTTCTTCATCCAATCACTTTCCGTTATGGGCCCATTAAAAGGTTGCGCCTGCCGCATTTAATATTATTCGACAAAGCAAAGAATATTCCACGACCAACCGAATATTCCCGAACAAACAATGAATATTTTATAACCAGTTGCTTATTTAAAATATTTGCATAATTTACCCATAACTAACCACATTAATCAAATCAACCCTTACTATTTCAAAATAATAAATAGAGGAAATTCAATTTTATTAAAAAAAATAAAAAAATTTGGGGTCTTACAACCTCCCCTCCTTATGAAATTTCGTCTTCGAAATTGACGACGCATTCGGTGTTTCAAAAGGTGAGGATACCTCGCTTTCATTTCGATTCCAACTCCTGGTCATTTCTTGATAAGCATGGTTCCTCCACAAAACCTTGACTTGTGGTATAACCTTTGTGCGTAGGACATGCTCCTTTCTATCCAAGATCTTGACTGGTACTTCCTCGTACGTTAAGTCTTCGACTATCTCGTCTGGTTCTAACTCAATAACGTGATTCGGGTCGTCCACATATTTATGTAACATCGATATGTGAAAAAAGTTATGAACATGTGACATACTTGGCGGTAAAACGAGTCTATAGGCCACAGTTCCTATTCGATCGAGGGTTTCAAATGGACTAATGAATCGAAGGTTTGAGCTTTCCTCACATCGCCGATTCTCGCTTTTGGAATAACAACTTCTTTCACCTCCTTCTTCATATTCTTCAGCTACGGTGTGTAGCTTGAACGGTTTTAACTTTATCGATTAAAGTCGGTTTTACTCGTATATCATCACGTGGGTCCCTAGAGTCTTTAACTCTATCTCTATCATTTGTAAGTTATACGAAATGGGTCTTTGTATTCGATAATATCGCACTCGTACCCGCATACGATCTTCTACTCAACACGTCAGCTACCACGTTCGCTTTTCCAGGATGGTATGGTCAGAACAGGTGTCGAAATGAGTCTCCTCTTGAGTTCTTCGAAGCTCTTCCACATTCCTTGCTCTATTTGAATTTTGTATCTCTATGAGTCAGCTGAGTTAATGGAGTAGCGATTCGAGAAATCCTTCCACGAATCTCAGATAGTAACCAGCTAAGCCTAGAAAACTACGTATTTCAATTACTGACTTAGGTTGCTCTCAACTGTGACTCATATTCCAATCTTGGATAACACGTCACAATGGCACCTATTAGCTTACTACCACACGAATATGGCGTCCCCTACGGAGAGTCTGGCTTCGATGCATTCCACAAAGGAAGTCACCAAATAGAGGCTAGGGTACCAAATTCTATAGTTGAATTTTTAACTCCTGAAGTTCAATAGGAGCTAGCAATTCGATATGAGATTTTAGAAATGGGTTTTGTACTGGGTTCAAAGTCGATACAAAATTCAATATCACGCTCTGGAAGTAGGCCAGGAGATTCTTCAGGAAATACATCAGGAAATTTACTAACAACAGAAATATCATTCAAATCTGACGTATTTTTGTTTAAATCCACGAAATGGCTAAGAAAGCTTGACATCCATTTTTCAATAAACGAATGGCTTTATGGCTTGATATGAAAGAGTTTGACTTCAATGGTTTAGTTACTTGAATTCGAATAACAGGTTGCTTAGGAATATGAAAACTAACAACCTTACGAAAATAATCAATTTTGGTATGATGAGTAGTTAACCAATCAATCCCTAAAATCACATCAAAAACAAGCATCTTTAAAGAGATAAGATCAACATGTGAGGGTACCAATTTGAATCAAGCAAAATTTATAAGCAGTGAATGTAACGAAAGTTTCTCCTAACGAAGTTTCAACAGATAAGTCAAAGTCTAAATTTCTCCGGAGTCAAGTTTAAACGTTGAGCACAAGTAGGAGAGATAAATGAATTGGTAGAACCGATATCTAATAAGGTATAGACTTCGCAAGAATTTATAATTAACTAATCCGTGATACCTTCGTTCTGGTTCCTTGCATTTTGTGTAGTCATGACAAATGCTCTTCCAGGAACCGCTGGCTTTGACTTGTCCGTATCCGCCTTTGGTGCCACCGTCCCAACTGGACTTGATTTTGCTACAGGACAAAATCGAGCTATGTTACCATCTTTTCCATAACTAAAATATACCTTGGAAGGCTATGAACAGTTTGGACTTATATGTCCCTCCTCTCTGCATTTGAAGCATCTAACTGGCGGTCGTTTTCCTCCCCTAGAATTTATTGCTGGTGTTGGTGGAACTGCCGACGAATATAGAAAAAATTTATGAGAAATGAGATATTGACGTATATCGGGTTTCAAACCTCTCAGAAACATCCGCGTCATACATTCCTCATTCTCCACCAAATGAGGAGCAAACCTGGATAACTCCGCGAACTTCGCCTCGTACTGGGACACCGTCATGTTTTTCTGTTCTAGTCTAATAAACTCTACCTCCTTCATATGACGAATACTTTTAGGAAAATACTTGTCATTGAACAGTTTTTGAAACGTTTCCCAAGACATGTTGAGTGCGGCTGGATGGGTACGCTTCACAGATTCCCACAAGTAATTTGCCTCATTACAGAACATAAAGGTGGCGAATGGAACCTTCTATTCCTCCGTGCATCCCAAGACATCGAATATCTTGGTAATTTGCTTGACCCACGTCTCTGCTTTAATCGGATCCGCTTTCCTGCAATTCGGTGGTCCCAACTCTTTGAGGCTCGCCATTTGTGACAAACCGTGCGTTCTTATCATTTCCACCATATTTTGTACATGAGTCTCCTTCGTCTAATTTTGCATGAAGCGTAAAAAGCTTCTAAACATCCCATCGTTCATCATCGTCGATCGGTGGTGTTATTTACGGGAGGAACATTGTCTTCTGTTGCACGTTTCTCTCCGATTGGTGAAAGTAAAGGTGTCTCAGCGGTCTCATTTACTCCATGTTAACATTCTCGGATTGTCATTCTTAACATCGCCATAAAACAAAGGTTAATTAAAGAAATTAACATATCACATAATATCCCTATATTCTGACCAACCAACAAATAAGCTTAGGTAGGACACACTAGCGAAGGATTTACTTGTCTCTCCCCTCCTAGTTCTATTCCTCGATCTCCACTAGAGACCATATCCCTAAGCTCTGATACCAACTGTGACGCCCCCAAAATAGGTCCAATCCATCCAACCTATTATGAGTCGCCAAATTCATGGTATAGAAATAACTACAACTTCATTATTACAATTGTCGTGCAAAATACGACAACACATAAACTGTGAGTTTAAATACAAATATTATCTTCTAGAAAATATCCACACTCAAATAAAGTCTTCATTACAATTATTGATACACTATTTTACAAAATAGTGAGGACTACTAAAATAACTATCTTGAACCATCACTCCACACCCCGACTAGTTCCCGCTTATATTCTCGCCTCACGAGAAGAAAAATGGAACAAAAGAAAAAGGGTGAGCTCAACTAGCCCAAAGAAAGAATATTATAACTAAAATAATGTACAATAAATTATCCTTAGTCTTCAACAGGGAAAAATCTGATAGAATACAATAGACAACAAGTTTTAGATCAACAACTGCAGCGGAAACAACAATTTATTAGAAGAGTTGAGTAGAGAATGAAATCTACTATCATCTATGAATTTAAAAGTCCATCATCGATATTTTATCCCTGTAACATCAATAAATATACATCCTAAATCAAATATTCATCTTTGCACTCTACGGCCAAAGATATTCATCGATTAAGTCGTGTTCATCTCAACACTGTTCATATTTACATTCTGGGCCAAAGATATTCATCATAAAATCATTAATCTTTGCACTGAGCCAAAGATATTCAGTAATATCATCATTTAGGACTGAGGATGATAAAAAATATATTTTAAAAAAAACGAATCCAGTGAGACAAAAGAACAAATATTAATAATTCGTACTTCGGTTTATCCATATTCAAAAATACTCCATAATAAACTATTGTGGAGCAGAATAAAAAAAGAAAGATCAAAACATAGATCCAATCAAAGATAGGAACCATAATAGACAATCTCGGACATAGAAAAGAAAATTTAATTTTTCTGTGAATAGTGTCGTATTTGTGAATAGTGCCGTACACGTGAATAATGTCGTATACGTGAATAGTAACTCTGACACTAAAAGGTAGAAATTCTAAAAGAAAGGAAAAAAACATCATGCTTCGTGAATAGTACTTGTGAATAGTAACTCATTAATAGTAATTCGTGAATAGTAACTCATTAATAGTAACTCGTGAATAAGTAACTTCAAGCATGAAAAGATCGAATTTTACAAAAAAATCTTACCAATATTTAAGATAATGATATTGGAAGAAATAATATTATTTTAAAAAAATAACATCCCTTACCTCAAAAAGAATAGTACTTACGGGTGGAATATCGATATATATAGTTTGAAGAAAACTTGCATCAGTATAAAGAACACTCAAGATATCAAAATACTCACAAAATATACCGATAATATAGAGAGAAGATTTTAGTTTCTGGTATGATTTTCAATTCTAACCTAAGCACCCTATTTATAGGAAAATACTTAGAACACCAAAGCAGAAAATTTAATATAATAATATTATTTTTAATCAAATTTTCCTTAGCCCACCACATCAAAAACACATTTTCCACAAAAAACGTTTTTCATGAAAAAAAATATTTTATAACCCAAAATCAATTCAGATCCAATATTCTAAAACTTCAATAATTCATAATAAATAGCCCTTTTGTCAGAAAAATTCAAATCTTATGTCCATTCCATAGAAAATTTAATTCTCTACAACTTTGCAAAAATATCACCATTATTATATTATTATAATATAATAATATATTTAAATAAATTATTTTATCAGAAAAGATAAAATATTAATTTTTAACAATTGTCACATTAAAAATTTTCTCCATCTATATCCACATAAAATGAATATTTTTCTTATCATATAAATCAATAATTAATTATTCATAAATAATATTACAGAATCACAATACTGACAACCAGGCCGTTCTCAGGAAAGTGGGGGCTTTCCAATAAGGATTTCTCCTTACTGGCGCGTAATTAAGTGACTAAACCTCTCATTAAACATAACTTTCTAGACATTATCAATAACGCTATATAATAATATTATTCAACTGATAATGGAAAATACTGTGTAGTGACAATTATTGAAACAACAACAATAATATAAAATATCAACGTAGCAATTATTGAATCAATAAAATAAAATATTGAACAATAATTACTATAACAATTATTGAGTAGTGCATTCTTACGTAAGAATCAATAATTGGTACAATACCGTGTACTACTATATTTTAACCACCGAGTATTCCAACAAAGATTAATTCAGAATAACTACTACTGTTATTTATAAACAACTTATACTTGTCTTTTCTTCATCCAATCGTTTTTTCCGTTATGGGGCCCATGAAAAGGTTCAACGCCGTCCGCACGAATATTCCCAAACAATGAAGAATATTTCACACACCAATAGAATATTCCCGATAACAATGAATATTTTATAACCACTTGCTTATTTAAAATATTTGCACATTTTATCTATAACTAACCACATTAATCAAATCAACCCTTACTATTTCAAAATAATAAATAGAGGAAATTTCATTTTATTAAAAAAATAAAAAAAATTTGGGGTCTTACATATTATAAATATTATAATATTAATTTTTATTAATATGATACATGTTATAAATATTTAGGTAAAGAAAAGAAAGAAAATAAAACATAAAAATATTTTTATTTTTAAAAATTTTAAGTATTTTAAAACATAAAAGTATTTTTATTTTTATTTTTAAAATAAAACATACATATTATAAATATTATAATATTAATTTTTATTAATATTATACATGTTATAAATATTTAGGTAAATAAAAGAAAGAAAATAAAACATAAAAATATTTTTTAAAACCACGTTAAATAATTGCATTTTTTTTTAAAGTGCGTTGGCTCAATCATATTAAGAAATTTGGTATTTGGATTGCCGTGAGGAAATAACTTATTTTTATTTTTTTTTCAAAAGCCACGTAGAAAAATTGGCGCAATTTTTTAACGTCCGTCCAAGAAATTGGATGGAATGGGTTGATTGAACATTTTTAAAAAGTATAGTGAGCTAATTGAATATTTTAAAAGTATAGTGGCTAATTACTTAAAACACTACAACCACAGTGGTGAAAAAGTACTTTTTGCCAATCTATTATTATATATAATGGCAAAGGTCCAAAAATGTCTCTCACATTTACCCTGATGTCTCACTTCCATCTTAAACTATTTTTTTTAAAAGTACATTAACGTTATAAATTTTGGATCAATTGTGCCCTTACTGTTAACAAACATGCCTGCCACCTAGACTAACGTGGGTAGACAAATTTTAGTGACAAGGCATGCAGATTGAATTTTAACTCGTAATTAAAACAAATTAAACAACTTAATTTCAAATTAAATTCATCCAAACATCATTTAGTGTCTGCCATTTTCTCTCTCTAAACCCATTCTCTCGGATGAAGCTGCTTAGATCCAGGATGAACAACCTCCATGTTTCCATTATTACACGACACAAGATCATATATTGTAACCCATTTTCGTCAACATCACAATATTTTGCACTGTAGCAAAAAAAGCAAAGTTGAATACCATTTTTAACACTCATTAACGACATCAAGAGATGCAGCTCAAGCCCAACCAAACTCTGAATCTCTTTTGAGTGACCATATTAAGAACATCGACTAAAAGTAATTGGGAAATCATAAAGTTTCCTTTCAATTTTCAGTTCCGCCGCAAAAACCATATCCAAGCCTTCAAACTTGTTTGGCGATGCATTTGGGCAGGAGATCGATGTGGGTCAAGCTTACCTCCGACCTGTCAACTAGAGCTTATATGCAGCAGCCAGATTTTGTTAATATGATGAAGGACCTTTAAAAAACCCTAGTAATTTGAATCTTTATTTGAAGGATCTGAGGGTTACGACCTGGAGTTTTGCTTAATATTAAGCTTCAAGCACAGTCTCCAAAAGATATGAAGATGCCTGATGTTTTGTCGGAGAGGAAGGAAAGGAGCAGTCGGTGAAGGAGAAGAAGCGAGAGCCTGAACCGGTGCCCAAGGAAATTGAGGTTTCGGAGGAGAAGGAAAATAGATGAGTAAAATGAGTTTAGAGAGAAAAAGTTTTAGACAGAGAGAAAATGGAACTGATAAATATGAGTTTAGAGAGAGAAAATAGATCTGAATATTTTGGGTAACAAAAAATTATCTAGGTGTCAATCTTGTCACTAAAATTTGTCTAGGTGTCGGTCACGTTTGTCTAAGTGGCAGCTCCGTAAACGGGAGAGGCACAGTTGACCCAAAATTTGTAAAGTTAAGTGTACTTTTGAAAGAAAAAAAGAGTTCAGGGTGGAAGTGGGATATCATGATAAACGTCAGGGGCATTTTTGGACCTTTGCCCTTATATATAATAAGGCAATTAAAAATTTTATTTACATTAATTTAATAGGTCATTTCAAGGGTTATTTAGTCATCAAATTATAATTTATAAATCTAAATTATATAATTATAATAATATATGTTTAAATTCAATAAATATAATATTCTCTCTATCCCAAAATAAAAGTCTTGGTTGATTTTTTGCGCAAATGACAAGTTGTGGCACATATACGTTAAAATAGTTGACAATAATTTGTGTTTTCAAAAGAGTTAGTGTGATTTTGTTGGTGATAATTACTTAAAACTTGGAGACTTTTAACTAATTTGTGGTTCAAATTTATGATACAACTTGTTGCGAGTAGGAAATCCATAGCCAGGAGAATACTCTATTTCTGTGTACAAGATCGTGTCTCCCTAATTTACATATGATTTTGTGATATTGTTGTGTGCATTCAATTAATTAAGCAGGGATTGTAAATACATTTTCAAGGGTAGATGTGATAAGTAATGATCAATGGCATGGAGAAAACGGAGAAATTGAAGCAATCACCAAATTCTTGTCCAACTCCAAGTATCCTTCATAATTAATTGTGATGTGGCCAACTTATTTGCATTGGCCCAAAAGCCTTCAAGAAACTGTCACCCAAATGATCAGATTCCCTATTTTATTTTACTTTAATTTATGGGTTCTTTATAAAAATATACAACAATTAGAAAGTAATTACACCATTAGTGCATGCACAAAATAATTACAAAAAGAGTAACATCCATAAAATAATTACAAACATAGTAACAAATTCAAACCATTCAATTTCACATTAATAAGGAAACCTAAAATTAAGGAGAAATAATCGCTATAATTAATAATTCAAATTTAAACCATTCAATTTCACATTAATAAGGAAACCTAAAATCAAAGAGAAATAACCGCCATAATTAATAATTCAAATCAAATTTTTTGGGATCTAACAACAAAAACAAATCCATAATTCAAATCAAAAAGAGGGAAAACAAAAAAAATATCTTCTCCATCCTAATCTCCATCTCCCTCACCGCTCATTCTCTTCATCACCGCCTCCTCTCTCTTTCCCTTCATCATCCTCTTCTGTCGCGAATCTCCAGAAGCCCTTGGTTGTGCCGCCGCTGCATCGCCCTCTCCTTCCCTTCATCATCCTCCTCCGCCGCAAATCTCCGGAAGTACCTGAGTTACTGTTCTGAATTTTTTTTTGACGATTTGGTTACCCACAAAAACTAAAATGGTTACCTTTGTATGAATGTTTGGCTACCAACTGCATCACATTCAAAATAAATTTGTAACCTAATAAAACTAAATTGGTTGCCTTGGTCTGAAGGTTTGGCAACCAAATGCATGAAGGTTTGACTACCAAATGCATCACATTGAAAATAAAATTGGAAACCTAATAAAACTGAATAGGTTACCCTGGTATGAAAATTTGGCTACCAACTGCATCACATTCAAAATAAATTGGTAACCTAATAAAATTGAATAGGTTACCTTGGTATGGAGATTTTGCTACCAACTGCACTATGGGAAAAAAATCAAGTAATACTTAAAAACAATTCTTAAATTAATTGGTAACTTAACCAACAGTGGGGTGGTGAAAAGCGTTACAGGTGGTAAGACAGTTAACGGAGGCGGAGGTGGTCATAACGGAGGTGGTGGAGGCGGTCATAATGGAGGCGGTAGAGGAGGAGATGGAGGTGGCGGAGGAGGAGGTGGAGGTGGCGACGGGAGGGTAAGCGGATCGGGAGGGGAGTAGATGTCGAAGGGGAAACAGATTGGGAGGGGAGAAAATGGCGGTGGAAGCGGCGGTGGAGGAGGAGGAGGAGATGGAGGTGGCGGCGGAAGGGGAAGCGGATCGGGAGGGGAGGAGATGGCGAAGGGGAAGCGGGAGGGGAGAAGATGGCGGTGGAGGCGGCGAAGGAGGAGGTGGTGGTGGCGGAGGAGGAGGAGGGGAGAAGATGGCGGTGATGGAAAGCAAAAGTAGGTACTAATAATTAAAAGAAGAATAAATTCACTAATTATGTAAATCACATAACTAAATTAAAGGAAGAATAAATTCACTAATTATGTAAATAAAGCTTTAAATGTATTAATTGTGTAAATATTTTATGAGTGTACTATTGTTGTAATAATTTTTAAAAATGTAATAAAAAATGTAATTGTTCCTTAATTTATTTTATTTTATTTTTAATTTAATTTAATTTAATTTGAACTATATTATATTATTTAATTAATATATTTTATTTTAACTTACTTTATTTTATTTTATTTTGTATTATATTATATTATATTATTAAATTTATTTTATATTAATTTATTTAGTAGTGTAAAATTAATTAAGTAAATGTTGCTTAGTTCATTTTATCTTATTTTATTAGTATTATAATAAGTAAATGCTAATTAGTTTATTTTAATATTGAAAAATTAAATGAAATACATAAATAGTTAACAAGACCCATAAATATTTCAATTGAATAATTCTGACATAAATTTTGTCAAAAATTATGTTAGAAATAGCAAATATACTAACAAAATAATTAAGGCGGTCCATATCACAACAAAATAATAAGGCTAGATGAAGACAAAAATTGAAAGAAAAAATCCATATCACAACAATACTAAGGCAGTCCCAACATCATTAAGACAATCTCAAAATCAGTTCCAATTGAGTCAATTAACATAACTTTGGTTAATTAAAATCAGTCTCAAAACATAAATTCAGTCCCAACAAAAAATCAATTAACATAACTTGACTAAATGAACCGAGTCGAGCTGAGTATTGAGTTGCTTAGATTTGGTTCACAAAATTTATCGAGTATGAAATAAGGTTTGATTGAAGTTTTTTTAGCTACCGAGTCGAGCATGATCTCAAATCGAGTCCGAACAGTTTTAATTTTTCAAGCAAATATGAGCCGAGTATCAATAGAAAATTATAATTTGAGGAGGTTCGAATAATTTATCGAACTTTATAATTTGCTCATATTTAAATTATTTATATTTTGAGTCGAGCTCGAATCAAATTTTTAGTCGAGCGAGTACGAATCGAGCTCAAACTATTTGCTCAATTTACAGCCTTAAATTTGAGTGATGGTGATAGTGGGTAATTAGTAAAGAGCCTTCGAAAAAACCTTGCTAATTGAATAGACCCACATTTAGCATTTCAAACAAATAATTGAAGAAATAAAACTTACACTTCAATTTGTTCAGGCACCCCTTCTGCAAATTCAAGTTCAATGATATCATGTTCCTTCTTCTAAAGATATGACTCACTATAGAAATCAATATTTGGCATACCCTTCCAAAACCCACACTTAGAAGAGATTATGGGTAGAATGAAAATGTAAGCCTCACAAACATCTATTATATTTGTTCGCATGACTGTCCTGGTTGGTTGAAGAGAATTGTAAACTACTGGAAGTCTACGATGCATATAAAAGATCAACAAAAACCAATGCTCTAGATTTTTCATGTGAACGGGAAACAAAACATAATCGACATCAACCCAATGTGCGTTTACATCCATCAAATATCCACGAGTGTATTCAGCGATATTAGTACCCTCCCCCGACAGTAGAGTCGTATCTGCATTTTTAGACAATATTTACTATATAAAGTAGACAACTTCACATGAAACCAAAAATCTATAGTAGTTGTAGCGCCCCCAAATCTGGGTTCTTTTAACCTCGGATCTGGTGCGTCATGATACATCATCTTCATACATATTCTATAAACTAATGCGGAAAACATAAACATACATTGTTTATTATAATAAGCTCTTCATTATTCCCAAGGTCTATTAACCTTAATTGAATACATACCTTAATAACTCAAAAGGTTTACATAATAATTTATATAGGTAACAACGTAGTTAAATGTATATCAAACTACTCTTGAATTCTTCCTTTGCCTTTGACCTTCTTGAAGCACTCGGGCTTAACTTATATGTTATCATGATATAACAATGGTGAACAACTACTTTCCTCAGCAAGTTTAAATAAAATAAATATATATCATGATTGAAGAAAAGAATATAGCTTTCTGAGTTTTCAACAATATATAACAAGTGTGAAAGATTGAGAATCAAATTTTAATAATGAATAACCACATCAATAACGCTGAGTGACTAACAATGACCATGAACAAATACTTTAGTAATGAAGGTGTCATTTGTGATGGCCAAAATCTATCACAAAAAGTAGAAAAACACGAAAGGTTTACGTGATGGCTTTAATGGCTTTAAGCATCACAATGGTCGTCTTGTATACGCCCATCATGGATGGTTTTACGTGATGGTTTTGGCAATTATGCAAACGCTTAGTGATTTTATGATGATTAATACAATCACATTACACGTAATCTATTATGATTGTCAAAGTCATCACAAAAAAAAGACTTTGAGGATCAAAGGTAAGAACGTGAATCTTTATTTATGTATAATTTATGTTATTGTATTAATTGTATCAAATGATACTTGTAGAATTTGAACCCTCCCCCCATTTGCAAACTAAATAACGAGTATTATCACTACACCAAAGCCCATATCATGATTATAATTTTAAAACAAAATATAAAAGGAAACATATGTGAGTTGACTTACTAAAAAAATTACTTCCATATAAGATTTGGTGATTGCAATGACATTCACAAATACTCTATAATGATGATAAAAGTAGTCATCACTGAAAGCCATCATATATTTTATTATTTTGTGATGGCTTAAAAATTCCATCACAAAATACCTTCCTTTTGTAATTGCAAATAAAAGTCGTCACAAAAATCTATCTTTTTAAATGATTGTCATGACCGTCATAAAATATTGTTTTGATTATTTCTTACATTAAAATATTAATGATAACTTAAATGCAATCACGAAAATGGTTTATCTATAAGTGATGACTTAGTGCGTCACAAAAAAAATAATTTATTTTGCATTAAAAATTTGGTGTGATTGGCAATGATCATCACAATTATAATACATTGATGGCAAATTAGTCATCACTAAGAACCATCATATATATTATTATTTTGTGATTGCTTAAAAAGTCCATCAAAAATTACTATATTTTGTGATTGTTTTTAAAAACTATCACAAAGTTCCGTCATGTATTCTTATTTTTCTAGTAGTGGTGATCAGCCTTTCATACCTGATAAACATATGAGACTTGCACTAAGTGCGATTAACAATAAATATCATTGATGCGAAATAATTGACAATAATTAAACAACTAGCATACTTGAAACATAATAAATCGAGTTTAAGTTAGGAAACTTGACTTACCCGTCGATTACTGCTACACAATCTAATTTTAATCTATTATGAAAGACCTATCATTGAATTGATCTTTCAATCAGAATATAATATCATATCTCATATATAAATTATCTAACATTTATCCACATAATCAAACATTAGATAATCCCTTCACGTATTAGTAATATTATCGTCCTTGGATAATATTCCAATCACTTAATAACCATATTAAACTTACATCTAATATTATTAATCATTTAATAATACTTTATTCACTTCTTATAAATCCTATAATAATATATTACTCGTTTAAAATATTATTAACCTTTTAATAATATTTTAATCACTTACTAATATTATTAATCATTTAATAATATCTTAATTATTTACAAATATTATTAACCCTTTAATAAGATTTTAATAACGCATTAATATTATTAATCATTTAATAATATTTTAATCATTTACAAATATTATCAACCCTTTAATAATATTTTAATCACTTACTAATATTATTAAGAATTTAATAATATTTTAATCATTTACAAATATTATTAACCCTTTAATAATATTTTAATCACTTACTAATATTATTAATTATTTAATAATATTTTAATCACACTTTAGAATTATTAATCATTTAATAATATTTTATCATAATTTAATATTATTAATCATTTAATAATATTTTAATCAATTACTAATATTATTAAAAATTTAATAATATTTTAATCTAACTTTAATATATTGTTTTAATTCTAAATATTATTAATTACTTAATAATATCTTAATCTAATATTATTAATCTCTTAATAATATTTTAATCATTTATTAAACCAATAAACAATTTATTTTAATTGTTTACCCTTTAATAATTCATTTATTTAACAACCCTAAAATGCCATAAATATAAAATTTTATCTAAAATGACCAAAATACCCTTCACAATTCTCGATTACATCATATTAAGGGTCTTTTGTCAAAAAATATTTTACCCTTTATAACATCACATTACTTATTTTTTTCTATTTATTCATAACTCAATCATTTACATAAAAAATACCAAAACAAATCCAAAAATATTTCTTTTCTGAAAAATATTAGAATATGATTTCTTAATGAACATATATTTTTTCTAGAATTTTTTTAATTTCATTTACTATTTTTAAAATGACCAAAACAGTCGGATCTTGCAACAATTTTCATAAATTATCCTCTTGTCCAAAAATTCTAAAATTTATAGGTAGCTACATATTATCCAACATAACAGCCTGTAAAAATTTCACATTTTTCTTAGTTAAACTCATTGAGTTATTGCAGTTTACTTTTAAAATCACACTTTCTTGTAAAATCCATATCTCCCTTTGTAGACATTCAAAATTTCCCATCTTTCGACATGACCTAGTTAACTTGATATAATATCATACCACAAAAGGCCAGAATATATAGAGGAACAAAAGTGGCTGAAACAACCTTCACAAAAAATGGCCACGAAACTCATTTGATTTTTCCAGCTTTTTGTCGCCAGGTAGTGTTTTACGAAAAATGATACCACGGTTGATCTGTTTAATATTTTTGAGTGTTACTACTTGGGTTCATTAGATACCCCATGTATCTAACTCACCTCTTTAATGGATCTCAAAAATAAGTTGTAGATTTCAAATGGTGAAGCCTCAAAGTGGGCTGAAATTTCAGAGTTTTTAAGCTTAAAACAATTTTTTGTACACATTTTGTGACGTCCCCAAAATAGGTCCATACAACCAATTCTGGGTCGCCAAAAACACACTACTAAATCGAAATATAAACTTCATTAATACAACTATTAAACTGTCGTGCAAAATACGACAACACATAAGCTGTAAGTTTCAATACAAATATTGTACTGAATATAATACGACAATATACACACCCAAATTATTACAATGCCATATAAAATATAGCAAAAAATATTTCAAGTCTTCAAAGGAACATGAGAAGATTTATGTCCTCCTCATTCTAATGGGGTGTATTCTTGTCGTTTTCAAAGTCGGGTTCTCATCACCCTAATGTTGTTCACCAACATTAACTATTAAATGTCGTATAAAATACGATACACACATTTTAAGTCCTCAATATAATAATATATTGTCATGCTATTTTGTAATGTATTGAGAAACTTCAGCAGTCACAGACCATCACTCTATTCCCTTGTTATCCCCGCTAGACCCAACTACACTCTTATTACCTGAAAGGAATTGTGAAGCAAAAGGGTGAGCACAAATAGCCCAGTAAAAAATATTATGAGTAAGATAATACAAAACAAATTATACTTAGTCCTCAACAAGGAAAAATCTGATAGAATAGAATGGACAACAAGTTTTGGATCAACAACTGCAGCGGAAATAACAATCCATTAGAAGAGTCAAGTAGAACATAATGTCTACTATCTCCTCCAAATTAAAAGTCTATCATTAATATTTCATCCCTGTAATACCCATCAACAGTTCTTTGTTGTACCCAAGCCAAAGAGAACTTTCATCACCTGTCTTCACCTGAACCACCAAAGATTATAGTTAAATTCACAATTCATGTTTATAATAATATAAATCAACAGTTTGTCCGTGCCACAAAGTCTTAATAGAACTTTCACTCAATTTCCTTGCCACAAAGGCTAAAAACACTCAATAATCATATCGTCTTTACACCTTACACCAAAGACATTCAAATATAACAACAATGGTCATGATCATATCAATCAATTGTCTATCTTTGCACTATGAGCCAAATATGTTCAACTGTACAACCAATGAAACAATGGTCATGATCATATCAATCAATTATCTATCTTTGTACTACGGGCCAAAGATGTTCAACTGTACAACCAATGATCAAAAGTTCATCTTTGCACTACGGGCCAAAGACATGCAACGGTAAAATCAATAATCAACAGTCCATCTTTTTATTACGGGCTAAAGACATACAACTGTAAAACCAATAATCAACAGTCCATCTTTGCACTACGGACCAAAGACATACAACTATAAAACTAATGGTTATGATTATACCTATACACAATTTCGGTCATGATTATACCAATACACAATTCCTGGTCATAATCATACCAATCAACAGTTCATCTTTGCACTACGGGCCAAAGATAACTTTCCAACATAAATTTAAGTTTGAGGATTATAACAATGATATATCGAATCAATCAAGTGAGATCAAGGATAAATATTAAATATTTATAATTCAATTTATCCAGAGTTCAAGAATGTCCAAATTGTCAACATGATAACTAATTGCGGAGTGAAATTCAAGATTTAAGTTCATGTATCAAAAATAATTTGGATAGAAAGAAATCAATTTTGTCATGAATAGTACCCAAATGAATAATACCGAATGAATAGTATCCCATCATGCAAAGTACGCCGAATAAATAGTACCCTGTCATGTAAAGTACCCCGAATGAATAGTACCCCATCATACAAAATACCTCGAATGAATAGTACTCTGATATAAATAGTACCCATAAATGGAGAATACGAAAAAAATGATATCCCTTGACTACTACAGAAGAAATGATATCCCATACAAGTATGAAAGAATATACGAAACTACAAATGAATTTTCACCCGTCATGCGGTAATCCGCGTAGACAGATCATTTTCACAATTTAATAAATAATGAATACGAAGGGTTATTCACCATGCATGCGGTAATTTGCGTAGACAGGTTACTCCCGCAAATTAATAAAGAATGAATACGAAGGGTTATTCACCATGCATGCGGTAATCCGAGTAGACAGGTTACTCCCATAGATTAATAAAGAATAGAATGACAACCTTTATGAGTATACAGTAAATAACATCCTTTACGAATACGAAAGAAAAATACCCCTTACGAATATAAAAAATAATATCCCTTACCTTAGTAGCATATTGGATACTGCAATAGTGTAGTAGCAGAATACTCTTCTTCTTTCTCTCTAATTCTCTCTCTATAGTTTCTCTCACTATAACTTGTGATTATAATTTTGTTCTTCAAAATTGGTAGGAAATAATGAATGGATAAAGGAGTATTTATAGGCTAAGAAAAGGTGATAAATTACAATGTTAATTATACTTTAGTACCTTAATATTTACCTCTATTTTTAATTTACTCCCTCAAGTATTATCAATCTTGTATAACCTCCCCTAATAGTACTTGCATGTGAACTAATAGTTCCTTGCATTGCTCATTTATCCAATTAATTACCTATTTGGTCAATTTAACATCTAAAAATCAACTATTATCGAAATAAATGTCGATTTCCACTAACATTAATATTCCCAACACAATGAAAATATTTTTATCATCAATTTCATCTTTGAAATTTTGAAGTTTGACTTTTACTGAAAAAGTCAACTGTTGATTTTTTGACCAAAAAGTCAACCCCGACAAATTTTATGTTTATAGTCTATTTTGACTAATTTCATCATCCCAGACTCAAATATCTCGTCCGCGTCTCCAAATTCAATTCCGAACTCAAATTCGATTTTTAATTTTATTTTCTTGTGTTTTATACACACTTTTGCTTTCTTAGTTAGTTCAAACTATTTAATTAGTATTGACTAACTATTAAACTAAATGTCATCATTTATCGCTAATAAATATATATAACACATTTTTAATCTTTTAACAATTATTCATCCTTAATATTATAACTCACAATATTGATAACTAGATCCTTTCTAGGAAAGGGGGTGGTTTCCAATAAGGATTTCTCCTTATTGGCACGCAATTAAATAACCTAACCCCTTTTCTCGACAGAACTTTCTAGATATTGTCAATAATACAAATAATAATATCAATAATTGTGTCGTCTCAATTATTGATTTAATAGTATAAAATATTGTGCAGATGATACTGTGACAATAATGGAATCAATATTATGAGATACTATGCAACAACTATTGTGACAATTATTGAATAAAATTGTGTGACTTCTTACGTAAGCATCAATAATCAGAGATACTGTGCAATACCGTGTGATACTGTGCAACAACGCGTATTACTATACTTTTATCACTGGGTATTTCAACAGTTTAACGGTAAAAGTCTTATATACCGTTATTTTTATAAAGATATTATTTCTGTCGCTTTTTATATCCGACAGTTATTCCGTTGTGGGGTCCACCAGTGATTGCGTCGTTGTACGAATATTCCCCGACACAACGAATATTTTATGACAACTTGCTTACTTTGTAAAATTTTCACATATCACACTTAACTTTAACCTTTTATCAATTTAACCATTTACTGAATAAAATAATAATTATAAGAAAAATTGAATACTTTTATTTCATAAAATTCGGGGTCTTACACATTTGATTTCCAAACTTTTCATCACTTAAAATTGTTAGATCTAAGCATGAAACACCTTAAAACATGTAGATCTAGTATCATAGGGTTTAATAGAGATCATCATTAGATCTAAACCACCACAAGAACGTACTTAAATCTAAATAGGTTTTTGAGTTTTAGAGGGTTTTATACCTTTAAGGCTTTTCTTCTTCTTCTTGATGATCAAATTAAGCTCCCATGCTTGATCTTGAACCTCTTGTTCTCCTTCTCATGCCCATCCATCTCTCTTTCTTCTAAGCTTTTCTAGCTTTTCTCTCTCCCTCTCTCTCTCTCTCTCTTGTTCTTCCTCTCTTTCTTGCTTTCTCTCTCTTGTTCTTCCTCTTTCTTTCTTTAGAACTCACTATTTTCGCTTCTCCTTCTCTCTCTATAGTTAGCTAATTTTTGATTTTGCTTATATAAAAGCTACTTTCAATTTCTTATAAGTTGGTCACCAAACATAAGTCTTTTCTAGTCTTCCCCTCGTCTTTAAAAGCTTGCATATCACCCCCTGTCATATTCGTAACATATTCTCAGAATATTCTTTATTCCTTAACACATATTCGTTAAGATATTTTCTTAAGTTTTAAATCGTAGATTTTCAACCCTAAGATTTTCTCAACTCGCACAATTCTCCCTTAACTTTCATAATTTTACTTCTATACTTTATTAAGTTAGCAAAATGTCCATTTTGCCCTTTCTTAATTTATTAAGTTAGCAAAAAGTCTATTTTGCCCTTTCGTGCCATTGATTAGGGTTTAATTCCCGAGCTATGTCGATAACTCGATTTCTTTTTATTTCTCTTTATATAATATATATATATATATATATATATATATATATATATATATATATTTAGCCATACATTTTTCACATAAGTTGTAATGCATTTATCATCATTGATAAATAATTATTAAATTCATTTATTAGGCTAGACATTTAATTCAAGTCTTAGTAAAACCTTTTAATTCGATTAGCTACATTCAATAAGTCTTTTCCAAATGGCTTGACATAATGGAATATATTAATCTAACTTTTTAATATCGTTTGTTATAATCTGAAATTTTAATATCATATTAATAACTTGTGTCATTTTTACAAGTCTTTCTACTATCGAGGCCTGCTTCATATGGTTTGCTATATAGGTGAATTCGGCTTGCCATATTCTTAATTCATTTTTGGACTTTTATTAGATTTATAACACTTGAATACGTACTAGGTAGGCTTAATTTATTTACCACCATAATACCTAGCTTATCTCTTCCTAATTTAATATTTTTTGGTTCTATTAATTTACCATTCAAGACATAATTTTCACAAGCTTTCATAATTAAACTTTTCATTTATTCTTGTATGATTAATTTTAATTAATCATTCTTCTTATTTAGTTAAAATATAAATATCACATATATGTACTTTATGCATATACACATTCACTTTATCCTTATAATATTTCTTTATTTGGAATTTATTTCTTTTATAAATTTCACATACATCACTATATAATATCTTTCATTAATTTTATAACTTTAAAGGTATCATAATACCTTATTTCTTAATATACATTAAAGTATACATATAATCTATTCTAGAGTTTTGAATTTTGTAACCCATATTTTCTCTACACTCTTTCAATTATTAAACCGTATAGGTTTTTCTTAATTTTTTAAATAAATCATCTATTTCCATTCTAGGTTTTAGACTTTAACCTTTAATTTAATCATTCAAGATCCTCTAATTTTTTGGATTGTCACAGTAGTGACCCTGATTTGAATATTGGCAGAGTGCCTAGCCAATTTTCGGAAGTAGTAGAAGGAAATGATGATATGTTGGACCAAAAAACAAGCCAAAATCCATAAGCTATAAACCATTGCCAAAAATTAAAACTTTCTGATAAAGGTAACCAACACTATCAAAACTAGTGACCAAAATAATTAAATAAGGTAGCCATAAATAATTTACTGGAATATTAGAAAAGAAAATCACTTTACAAAAAACTCGAAAGGAATTAAAACTAACACAACAGAATTTCAAAAATCAAGAAACTCACATCATCGTCAAGCCACTGTCCAGGAGTCTTTAATTTGTAGAATCACATTTTAGATGAGATTGAGACAGAACCAAATCTGAATGCAGGTTCAATCTTATCATTATCTCTAGAGAATTTTTTAGTCCTTCAATATAAAAGCATATATATATAAGTAAAAGAAAACAAATTATTATTTTTTTTAAAAAAATATATTATTGTTAAACTACAAATAACATACCTTTTCCCGTTATTTATGCTAATCTTAAACTATTGATCAAACAATACATCTTCAAATTTGGATGGCATACCCATGCAAACATTGGGAAATACAAAAAGACCTCTGCGTATTTGTGTAGAAACCACATCAGAAGAAGATAAACCAGTAGAACCAAACTTCATTGTATATGGACTCGTCAAAGCCGCACTCTTCGCAGAAGCACAAACCGGTCTACCACAAGGTTTAGAAGCACTTCTCTCCACTTCAACACAATGAACTATATCCTGAGTAGTTAAAATCATTTCATCAAGAATCGAACTATTTTCTGCCTCTATTTTACCCCCTTTAGCAATTGACAAAACAGGTCACAAATACAATTCGAATTTCAACTACAAACTCCAAATTCACTGACCAGTAACAGAAATACTATAAGAAAGTAACCAATCCAATCTATGAAGATAACTGAGATTGAAAAAAACACGAACCTCATTAGGGTAAAAACAACAAGCTATTTCCCAAAAGTCTGACTTAAAATATCAAAAGTTGGTTTGTCATTGTTCTTGCCAATCTGTAAAAATAAAAAAAACTAAATAATCAATAAAACAAAAACATATAACACATTAAAAAAACAAACAAATATGTTTAACCTTGTCATCATCTCCATCATTGCGAACCCCAATAGGGTTAAAAACAACAAGCTCTTTCTTAGAAGTCTTGCTTAAATTATCTAAAGTTGGTTTGTCATTGTTTTTCCCAATCTGTAAAAATAAAAAACACTAAATAATAATAATAAAAAACATATAACACAGGAAAAATAAACAAATATGTTTAACCTTGTCATCATCTCTATCTCTGTGAACCCTACCCATAGCACCAACATCATCATCAGTTTTTACATCAAACTGGTTTTCATCATCCGAACCATTACCTGTAGCGCCCCCAAATTCGGGTCCCTTGAACCTCGGACCTGGTACGTTACGGTACTTCATCTTCATACATATTCTATAAACTAATGCGCAATATATAAACATAAATTGTTCATACAATAAATTCTACTACATTTCCCAAGGTCTATAACCTTTATCTTGATACATAACTTTAATAACTCACAAGATTTACATTGATAATTCACATCAAATAACTTAGTATGAAGATAAACATGCATAATATTCTACTCTTATACTTTGCCCTTGTCTCTGTCTTTACTCGAACATTCGTCTTAATATGAAAATGTTATCATGATATAACAAGAGTGAGCAACTACTTTGCTCAGCAAGTTTAAATACAAAAAGGATATATCATGATTGAAAATGAATAAGCTTTCAAGTTTTCAATAATGTACAACAATTATGAAAGAACATGAATTAAAATTTCAATAATTGAATGACTGAATCAATAATGCTGGGTGGTCAACAATGACCATGAACAAATTTAACTAAACCTTAGGGTAATGAAGGTGATCAGCCTTTCATACCTGATGAACATATGCAACATGTACTAAGTGTGAATAACAATAATCATAGACGTGGAATAATTATCGATAATTAATCCACTAGCATTCTTCAACAATAATAACTCGAGTTTGAGTTAGGAAACTTGCCTGTACCGTCGATTACTGCTACACAATCTAATTTAATCTTTTATATAAGACCTATCAGTTATAAGATTGATCTTTTAATTAGCATAACATACTTTTTATGTGACGCCCCCAAAATAGGTATACATCACCCATCTTGAGTCGCCAAATACATGGTACAAAATTCAAATACAACTTAATTGTACAACAGTCATGTAAAATACGACAAAATATAATCTAAGAGTTTTAATAAGAATATTGTCATCTAGACAATATCCACACTCAATGGAGTCCTCATTACATTTATTGTTACACTATTTTATAGAATAGTGAGGACTACTATGACACCATCTTGGACCATCACTCCATTTCCCGACTAGTCCCGGCTACGTTCCCATTTCCTGAAGAGAACAATGAAAGCAAAAGGGTGAGCTCAACTAGCCCAGTAAGAAATATTATGACTAAAATAATGTAGAATAAATTATCCTTAGCCTTCAACAGTATAACAACTAATAGAATACAATAGACAACAACTTTTAGATCAACAACTGCAGCGGAATAAGCAATCCATTAGAAGAGTCAAGTAGAGCATAAAATCTACTATCTTCTATGATTTAAAAAGATTTTCATCAACTTTATCAACGAGACTCGACAATAAATAAACCACATCATCGAATCATCCCCGCACTACGGCGAGGATATTCATGTAATCATCAATGATCATGATTATATAGAATAATCCACGGTCATAATCATACCAACAACCGGCCCATCAATGAACTACGTGCCGGTGATGAGGACTTTTACCACATCATTCGTTACATTACGTTCATGATTATCTTAGAATAATCCACAGTCATAATCATACCAAGTACATCTATGCACGTAAGCCAAAGATGATTTTCATCCCAATATAAGCATGAGGATGTTGACCATGACATAATAATTCAATAAAACAAGTTCAAGGATAAATTTTAAAGATTTATAATTTAATTTTTCCAGAATTCAATAACGTTTCAAATGGTCAACATGATACTACTTGGTGGAGTAAAATTCAAGAATGCTCAGAAGAATATTTCCATGAAAAGATACTGGATGAAGCGCAAATATCAATGATATTCTACTAATTTCATGGAGTATAAAAGCCAAAAATTTAACCAAATGAGTATAACAGAATATATGGAGCTGTAAATGGATTTTCACCCGCCATGCAGTAATCCACGTAGACAGATCATTTTCACAATTTAATAAGGAATGAATACGAAGGGTCATTCACCATGCATGCGATAGTCTGCGTAGACAGGTTATTCCAACAGAATAATAAAGAATGGAATAACAGAAGAATTCACCATGCATGCGGTAATCCGCGTAGACAGGTTATTCCAATAGAATAATAAAGAATGAAATAACAGAAGAATTCACCATGCATGCGGTAATCCGCGTAGACAGGTTATTCCAACAAAATAATAAAGAATGGAATAACAGAAGAATTAACCATGCACGCGGTAGTCCGCGTAGACAGGTTATTCCAATAGAATAATAAAGAATGGAACAAAAACCCTTTCAAGTATTGAAAGAAAATAACTCTTTTCATGAATACGAAAAAAATAATACCCCTTACCTTAGAAGAAAACTGGATACTGGAATAGTGAGGTAGCAGACTTCTCTTCTTCTTTCTCTCTATAATTTCTCTTTATAATAATTGCTCTTGTGAAACTTAGTGAATTGGTGAGAAATGAAGGAAGAATAAGCTTCTATTTATAGAAAAATATAGTTTCGATAATTGCACATTTTGGGGCTCGAAATATTACAGTATAATACCTTCCTTTTTTTCATTTTTAATTTAGTCCTGCAAGTATTATCAAACTTGCACCACCTCCCCTAATAATAAATCATGTGAATCAATAGTTCACACATGTGACTCAATAGTATAATCATGTGAAAAAAATAATTACAGTATAGTACCTTCATCTATACCTCTATTTTTAATTTAGTCATGCAAGTATTATCAATCTTGCACCAACTCCCCTAATAGTAAATCAAGTAAATCAATAGTACACACATGCAAACACATAGTTATAAGCATGTGAATTAATAGCAATTAATTACTCATTTATCCGACTAATTACCTGATTGGTCAATATACCCTCCAGACATCAATTATTATCGAAATAAATGTCGATTTCCACTAACACTAATAATTCTCACACAATGGAACTATTAATTTCATCTTTAATCAACACGAACTTATACATCATTAATATTATAACGCACAATATTTAACAACCAGGTCGTTCCCAAGAAAGAGGGGGATTTCCAATAAGGATTTCTCCCTATTGGCGCGTAATTAGATTATCTAACCTCTCCTTGACAGAACTTCTAGACATTGTCAATATTGTAAATAATAATATGAATAACTTTGTCGTCTCAATTATTGATTTAATAATATAAAATATTATACGAGATAATCTTGTGACAATAATTGAATCGATAATATGAGAGATATAATGCAACAACCATTGTGTAGCAATAATTGAGTATAAGCGAGTGACTTCTTTATATAAGCATCAATAATCAATATCGTGTGCTTCTTATGCAACCACGCGTATTCATTGTACTTTTACTACTAGGGTAGTTCAATGAGTTTTATTGGTAACACTTTCGTAGTTATTTTTATAAAAAGATAATTCTGTCATTTTTTAACTACGACGATACTTCCATTATGGGGTCCACCAATGATTGTGCCGTCGTACGAATATTCTCCGACAAAAAAGAATATTCCCCGACCAAACGAATATTTTATAACAACTTGCATGCTTTACAAAATTTTCACATATCACCCTTAACTTTAACCTTTTATCAATTTAACCATTTACAAAATAAAATAATAATTATAAGAAAATTGAATACTTTTATTTCATAAAATTCGGGGTCTTACATTTTAACTCACAATACTATTACTCAAATAATAAATTAGCTAACATTTAACCACATAATCACCCATTAAATAAATATTTAACTCATTAGTAATATTATCATCCCTCAATAGTATTACTATTATGTAATCATCATTTTAAACTCTTAATATCTAATATTATTTATCCTTTAATAATATTTTAGTCGATTAATATTATTAATAACCACTTAAAATATAATATTTAATAACTTCTTAACATTTAATAAAATATTAATCATTTAGTCATCTAATATTATTAATCATTTAAAAATATTTTAAATCATATAATATTATTAATTATTTAATAATATTTTAATTATCTAATAAATATAAATAATAAAGGTCTCATACATTTTAAGATTTAAATATTTCACATCTTGAAGCTTAAGCCACTTTTATTCGATTTTAGAATTATCTTTTACCTTTACTCGTAAATTCAAAATTTAAACAATTAATGCATAGCTTTTATAGTAAAATTCAATTTACTATATTATTTCTTTAATTTAAATAATTTTTTTTATATCAGTTTGTCCATTCATGAGTCAACACGGTCCGTTGCCTCATATACAAATATTTTATCCGTTAGCACATTCGTTTTATTTTTTGTTTTACGTACAAATATTCGTATTTCACTATATATGTATATATATATATATATATATATATATATATATATATATATATATATATATATATACATGCTTTCGTGGCTCAAAATTTAATTTTGAACTCCAAAAATCTCAAAATATCATTTTTATGATTAATACAAATTTTTAAAGGTCTATCGTCCTTCGTTGCACCACAAAATAATTTTATAGGCAAACCTAGTTTTTCTTTCTCTGAAATATGTAAATTATATATTTTTATTGTATTATTTATGTTCGGAATGAGTTTTCGTGGCATAAATTCATCAAAAACGCCAAAACTTCCATCTTGAGACTTTATTAGACTTAACATTGCTTACAATCTAGCACGAATGCAATTCAGAACGACGAATGTCAAATAGCCCGTGGCGACCAAATTCGGCGTCGCCAGGCTAACTAGTCTTGATATGCTCGTTTGCCCATTTTTAATTTTCAAACCATTACTCGAATCACATCGAATTCTTGGTATGTTAGAGTTCTTATGTCATAGTATTTTAAAAAAAATTCTATTCGTGAAAACAAACCACGAAAGTCGGGCAAAATAGCATGCCAAAATTTCACCAGGCAGATGCCTAGGCACAACCAAACGCCGGCAGGCACTTCCTGCTACAGCGTGGCTGCTGTCCTGTAGCAGTCCTGTTAGCTTAACGAAACAGCTCCTTCGCAAATTTCTCACGTGCTGCTCGTTAATCAAAAAATTCCCAAATTTGGATATGTTATAGGTACCATAGTAGGCTATTTTTAAAAAATATAAGCTACCCATTTCGGACCTTACATGCCCCAAAAATGTTCTCTTCCCTTGATGAAGCATGGAAATTTTTTTCTCCTCTTTCTTCTTCAAGTGGCTATCGACCACTTCCTTTTCTCTCCCTTCTTTCTAATTCTTTTTGCTAACTCTCATCTTCTCTCTCTTCTTTACTTGCAAATCTTGCAAAATATTATGGCTAAGTAAGAAGGAGACACTTGTCTTGAGGTGGATGATTGCTTTGACAAAATAAAAAAAACAATCATATGCTCCTTCTTTCCTCCTACACGTGTCGGGTGCACTCCCCCTCTTCTTACCCTAATTTTAATTGCTTTCTCTCTCTCATAATCTCTTGTGTTACTTGCATATCTTAACAAAATATTGGAATTGGAGCTTAAGGTGACACATGGCTAGGGAAAAAAATACTCACATGCTATAATACTCAGTCCTTCCATCCGACCATACACCTCATCTTTTGTCCATTTTGATTTCTTTTAATTGCTTTATTTGCTTACTTAAATAATTAAATCAATTATTCTTTTAATACTTCTATTAAATAATTTAATTATCCAACCTTAGTAACTTAATATAATCGTATAAGTTACTACATAAATCTCCTTAAATTATTTTACCCTCTTGAAAACATGCATATAATTTATATAACCCTCTTTGATATATAAATTATGTAAAACACATCATACATATAATATAAATTACATATTTATTTTATAATTACAAAATAAATATGCTACACATAATTCCTCATGTACATATAATTATTTACATACAGAGATATTATAATATAATATCCTTATCACATTATCATAAATTCAATTAAGAATTTATTTACTTTCTTAAGATATTATGATAAATATAATATCTTTTCTTGATTAATTTCATTTCATATGAGAATTTATTTTAATAATCACAGGTAAAATATATGTAAATATTATATGTTTAAACCGCCTCTTTTTTTTGCTTCATTAAATTGATCCCCAACAATTTTATTTCCTTGTGTAATAAATAAATTTATATATAATATATATTTATTAACTCCCAATTACAAATTACACCAAACATGCACACATCACATATAAAAATTATTAATAAATTTATTCTCTAACATTATAAATTATTTATATCAATTTCTTTACATATAGTAAATATAATTTAATATATTTACCATATTAAATAAACATACATATCCTTCATAAATCATAAAATAATTTATATATACTCATATATTAGACTAGACATTTAATTTAATGTCTATTAAACCTCTTAATGATTTGATACATTAAATAAGTTCTACTTTATATGGCTTGCCATATATATTATTTTGACTTGCCATATTCTTAATCTATTTTTAATATTTCTAACGCTTGACTACTAGGTTAGGTTTAATTTAATTACCACCATAATACCTAACTTTATCTCTTCTTAATTTAATATTTTTGGGTTCTATTAAATTACCATTCAAGACAAAATTTTCACAAGCTTCTATGATTAAGCTTTTCATTTATTCTTGTATGATTAATTTTAAATTAACCATCCATCTTATTAATTTGGCTAAAAATATAAATAGCACATTCTAAGTACATATGTATTTATACATATAAACATTAACCTTAATTGTGACGCCCCCAAAATAGGTATACATCACCCATTACGAGTTGTCAATACATGAATGCGAAACAACTACAACTTTATTATTACAACGAAGAAAGCGTGAGTTTGAATACAAATATTATCTTCAGATAATATTTATACTCAAATAAATCCTCATCACATTTATTGATACATTATTTTACAAAATGGTGAGGACTACTAAACAACTCTCTCTAGAACTTTCATTCCATACCCCAGGCTCGTACTCGCTTATATTCTCGCCTCCACGAGAAGAAAAATGGAACAAAAAAAGAAAAGGGTGAGCTCAACTAGCTTCGGTAAAGAATATTATGACTAAGATAATATACAACAAATTATCGTTAGTCTTCAACAGGAAAAATCTAATAGAATACAATAGACAACAAATTTTAAATCAATATTATAGCGTGAAATAATAATTCATTAGAAGAGTTAAGTAGAGAATGCAAACTACTATCTTCTATGTATGAATTTAAAAGTTCATCGTCTATCTTTTATCCTGTAACATCAATCGATATATATATCGGAATCAAATATTCATCTTTTGCCTTCTGAGGCCAAAGATATTCATCGATTGGTCGTGTTCATCTAAATACATGTTCATCTTTGCACTACAGGCCAAAGATATTCTTCAGAAATCATTTATCTGCACTACTGAGCCAAAGATATTCCATAATATCATCATTTAAGAATGAAGATGATGAAGAATATTTTAAAAAAGCGAATCCGGTGAAACAAAATGTGAGGATTAAGGATTAAGGATTAGTACTTTGTTTTATCACGTCAAAAATACCTCAAAAATAATCACGATTGGTGTAAAATTCAAGAATGATCAAAACATGGATACAATCAAAGCTCTTATCCGAATAGATATTTTGAGCGTAATTTTTTTTTTTATTTTTCGATGAATAGTGCCAAATTCATGAATAAGTGTCAGTATCGTGAATAGTGCTGAGTATACGTGAATAAGTAACTCAGACACCAAAAGTTCCAAATTTGATAAAAACTTGGATCAATATTTCAACAAAATGATATTGAAAAATAATATCATTACGAAAAAAAATAATATCCCTTACCTCGAAAGATGTGACTTCTAGTGAAACACAGGATATAGGTTATGACTTGAACTTGCACTGAGTATAACAATACTCAAAGTATACTTAAAATACTCACAAGAATACGCTCGATAATATAGAGAGAAAACTTGGTTTACGGTGTGATTTTCAATTCTAACCTAAGCACCTATTTATAGAAATTGCTTAGAACACCAAAGCAGAAAATTTAATATAATAATATTATATATATTACAAATTCTCTACGCACACTTAGCATCTGAAATCAGCAATCTTAACACATGTTAAATGAGTCCCAACAATGTAAAAAAACGTTTTTGTAATTAAAAATATTTTAAACTTCCAAAAATTAATTATTTCTGAGCTTCAGAACTTCAATAATTCATAATAAATAGCCATTTTATCGGAAAATTGAATCTCGTGAATTTTTATAGGAAATTCAATTCTCTACAACTTTGCGAGAAGAAAGGTTTTCCAAATTCCAAACAAAAATTGGCCGAAATCCACAAGCGAAGGCGATTTTACATTTATAATCAAATTTGATCGATAAATGGGGTCCAATTTGAGCATGTTTAACATGTTTTAAACATTTATTGCAACAAAAATACTCTTCCTCCTCGTATACTCATATATCCCACATTCGTTGTAAAAATATCACCATTATTATATTATTAAAATATAATAATACATTTAAATGAATTATCTTATCGGAAAAAGATAAAATTTCAATTTTCAACAATTGTCACATTAAAATTTTCTCAATTTATATCCACATAAAATCAATATTTTCCTCATCATATGAATCAATAATTAATTATTCACAAATAATATTCTGAGAATCACAATGATATTGACACGAGGGCGGTTTCGAGGAAAGAGGGGCTTTCGATAAAATTTCTCTCTTCTTGGCGCCTTGATTAGGTGACCAAACCTCTCCTTATGCAGAACTTTCTAGACATTGCCAATAATGTTATCTAATAATATTATTGGATAATATGAATTATTGCATCGATAATGAAAAATCTTGTGTAATGACAATTATTGAAAAGCAATGATATAAAATATCAATTGAAGAATTATTAAATCGATAAAATATTGAGCGATAATTCACGTAACCATTATTAAGTAGTGCCTTCTTACGTAAGAATCAATAATTGGTGCAATCTGGTGTCTTCTTGTGTTTTAACCCGCAGAGTATTTTAACAAAGATTACTTGGTAACAACTACGTGAATTATTTTTAAACCACTTATATTTGTCGTTTTCTTGAACGAATCGCTTTCAGTTATGGGGCCCACAAAATCTTTACTTGTGAGTAAATGCGAATATTCCCAAGCAATGAAGAATATTCCACGACCAACGAATATTCAAACAACAATGAATATTTTATAACCACTTGCTTATTTTGAAATATTTGCATATTTTACCCATAACTATTCACATTAATCAAATCAACCCTTACTATTTCAAAATAATAAATAGAAAATTAAATTTCATTAATAATAAGTTGGGGTCTTACATTAATCTTGTAATATCTTTTCCTTTGAAATTTATTTCCTTAATAAATTTCTACATATACCATTATAAAATTTCTTACATAATCTTTTTCATTTATTGACTTTTGTAGATTCAAAGGTATCATAATACCATATTCTTAATATACTTCCAAGTATATAAATCTTTTATGGGTTTTGAATTTTGTAAATCATATTTTCTCTACTCTTTCAAAACCATGTATGTTAGACCCCAACTTATTATAAATGAAATTAAATTTCCTCTATTTATTATTTTGAAATAGTAAGGGTTGATTTGATTAATGTGGTTAGTTATAGGTAAAATGCGCAAATATTTCAAATAAGCAAGTGGTTATAAAATATTCATTATTGTTGGGGAATATTCGTTTGGTCGTGGAATATTCTACTGCTTAGAATATTCGCATTTAACCACAGACAATTTGTGGGCCCCATAATGGATAGCGATTTGATGAAGAAAAACGACAAATATAAGTTGGTTATAAATAACAGTAGTTGTTATTCAAGATTATCATCATTGAATACCCGGTGGTTAAAACACACGATGACACCTGGTATTGCACCAATTATCGATTCTTACGTGAAGGCACTACTAATAATTGTTATAGTAATTATCGCTCAATATTTTATTTTATTGATTCAATAATTGCTACGTTGATATTTTTATATTGTTGTTTCAATAATTGTTACTTATAAAGATTTTCCATTATCGATCAATAATTATATTATTTGAATAATATTATTAAATAACATTATTGGCAATGTTCAGAAAGTTCATCTACACGAGAGGTTTGGTCATCTAATTATGCTGCCAAGTGAGAGAAATCCTTATTTAAAGCCCCTTCTTTCTGCTAGAATGTAACTAGTTGCGATGATGATTCTGTAATATTATTTGTGAATAATTAATTATTAATTTATATGATAAGGAAAATATTCATTTTATGTGGATATAGATGGAGAAAATTTTAAAGTGACAATTGTTGAAAAATTGATATTTTATCTTTATTGATAAATAATTCATTTAAATATATTATTATATTATAATAATATAATAATGGTGATATTTTTACAATGAATGTGGGATATATGAATAAATGAGGAGGAAGAGCATTTTTGTTACTAAAAAATATTTAAAACAAGTTTTTCATGTTTGTGGACCCCATTTCTTGACTGAAATTTGATTATAGCCTGTAAAATCGCCCGTTTGTGGATTTCGGTCAATTTTTGTTTGGAATTTGAAAAAACTTAAACTTACAAAGTTGTAGAGAATAGAATTTCCTATGAAAAAGACATATGGTTCGAATTTTTCTGATAAAAAGGGCTATTTATTATGAATTATTGAAGTTCCGAAGTTCTAGAATAACTGATTTTTGAAAGTTTTAGTTATATTTTTTAAGAAAAATGTTTTTGATGAGTTGAGTGGGTCTCACATGTGATTTAAATGAGCTGAAATCAGATTTCAAAGGTGGGCGTGACAATTTTATAATTATATTAATATTATATTAAATTTTATACTTTGATGTTCTAAGCATTTTCTTATAAATAGGGTGCTTAGGTTAGAATTGAAAATCACACCAGAAACTGAAGTTTTCTCTCTCTATATTATCGTGCGTATTCTTGTGAGTATTTTGATACTTTGAGTGTTACTATATAGTGCAAGTTCCTTCAGCGTTATATCTAATGAATATCTTTGGCCCGTAGTGCAAAGATGTACAGGTGTTGAGATGAACATGACCAACTGATTAATATCTTTGGCCTGTAGTGTAAAGATGAATATTTGATTCAAGATGTATGTTGATTGATGTTACAGGGATAAAATATTAAAGATGGACTTTTAAATTCATAGATATTAGTAGATTTTATTCTCTACGTAACTCTTCTATGAATTATTATTTTCGCTGCGAATATTGATCTGAAACTTGTTGTCTATTAAATTCTATCAGATTTTTCTCTGTTGAAGACTACGATAATTTGTTCTATATTATCTTAGTCATAATATTCCTTACTGGGCTAGTTGAACTCACCCTTTTCCTTTTTGTTCTATTTTTCTTCTTAGGAGGTGAGAATGTAGCGAGTACTAGTCGGGGTATGACAACAAGGTTTTAGAGAGTTGTTTTAGTAGTCTTCACCATTTTTATAAGATAATATATCAATAATTGTAATGAGGACTTATTTGAGTGTTGATATTGTCTAGAAGATTATATTTGTATTTAAACTCACAGTTTTTATGTTGTATTAATAAAGTTGTAGTTGTTTCTGTACCATGTTATTGACGACTCAGAATGGGTGTTGTAAACTTATTTTGGGGGTGTCACAGTTGGTATCAGAGCTTAGGGATATGATCTCTGGCGGAGATCGGGGAATAGAACTAGGAGGGGAAAGACGAGTAAAACCTTCGCTAGTGTGTCTTACCTAAGCTTATTTGTTGGTTGGTCAGTATATAGGGATATTATGTGATATGTTGATTTCTTTAATTAACCCTTGTTTTATGGCAGTATTTGAGAATGTCGACTGAGAATGTTAATAGTGGAGTAAATGAGACCGTGGAGACACCTTTACTCACCAATGAGGAGAACGTGCAACAGGCTGGCAATGTTCCTCCTGTGAACAACACCATTGAGCAGAATGTTTAGAAGCTTTTTGCAGTTCATGCAAAATCAGACGAGGGAGACTTGTAAAATCCCAAATTTTACGAATAAAGATTTAATTTTCTCGAAATATTTTTTTGAATAATATGGTGTGGATTTGAGATAATGTTATAATTGTGGGTAGTATTTATAATTTTTTCAAAGTATGCAAGTTGTTGTATTATATTCGATTGGTGAGGAATATTCATTTTAGCGAGGGAATATTAAATGCATAACTACGCAATCATTGGTGGACCCCTAGCGGAATTATTATTCGGATTGAGAAAACAAAAAAAATATTTTTATGAAAATAACGGCAGAAGTTTTATCGTTGATACTGTTGAACTACTCGGTAGTAAAAGTACAATAATACGCGTGGTTGCATAGTAGCACACGGTATTAATTATTGATGTTTACTTGAGAAGTTACTTAGTTTTGTTCAATTATTGCTACAGTAATTGTTGCATAGTATCTCACGTTATTTGATTCAATTATTGTCGATATTTTATATGTTATTAAATCAATAATTCAGACGACAAAGTTATTTATATTATTAAATTGCAATATTTACAATGTTTAGAAGTTCTGTCAAGGAGAGGTTTGGTCACCTAATTGCGCGCCAATAGGGAGAAATCCTTATTGGAAAGCCCCCTATTTCCTGGGAACAACCTGGTTGTTAAATATTGTGAGTTATAATATTAATGATGAATAAGTTCGTGTTGATTAAAGATGAATTTGATAGTTTCATTGTGTTGGGATTATTTGTGTTAGTAGAAATCGACATCTATTTCGATGATAATTGATGTCTGGAGGTTATATTGTTCAATCGGGTATTCGGGACACTTTTTGTGTCGGAGTACTATTCATGAGTTACTATTCATGAGTTACTATTCACGAGTTACTATTCACCCGAACAATATATTTCTCTTCGGTCCAAATTATTTTTGGGTACAATATTATTCCATGAGGAGATGTGCTAATTTTTTGAATAGTTGGTTGAATTTATAATAGTAAATCAATATGGATCATTTGGTTTAAAGTTTTAATAGTAAATCAATATGGATCATTTGGTTTAAAGTTTTAATAGTGAATCGGTATGGACCGAATTGCTTTAAGTTTTAATATGAATCGATCAGTTTAATAGTAAATCAATATGGATCTCGGAATAGTTCATGAATTACTTACTATTGATCCATTCTCCTATAAATAGAAGCTCATTCCTTCATTATTTTTACGAATTCTTTGAAACTAGAGAGAGAAATTATAGAGAAAGAAGAGAAAGTTTTTCGCTACTTCACTACTTCTATATCCAGTTTCTTCTTTATAAGGTAAGGGTATTATTTCTTTTGTATTCATGAAGAGAACTTCATTATTCCATTCTTTATTATTACATTGGAATAACTTTTGTATCTGCAAGCTACCCTATACTTGGTGAAATTCTTTTATTATTACATTGGAATAACTTTGTATGATCTGTGCTACCCTATACTTGGTGAAATTCTTACATTATTCCATTCTTTATTATTACATTGAAATAACTTTGTATCTGCGGGCTACCTATACTTGGTGAAATTCTTACATTATTCCATTATTTATTATTACATTGGAATAACTCAGTGTATCTGTGAGCTACCTATACTCTGGTGAAATTCTTACATTATTCCATTCTTTATTATACATTGGAATATCACTGCATGCAATGCGTTTTACTTTGGGACTGGTTAAATCTTTATTATTACATGTTGGAATATCATATCAAAAATGCGTTTTACACCAGGACTGGTTCCGTCTTTTTATTATTATTATTTGGAATATCACATGCATGCGTTTTCATGACACTGATTTAAATCATTATTATTACATTGGAATATCGTCATGCATGCATTTTACATGGGACTGGTTCCGTCTTTATTATTACATTGGAATATCCTATTTGTGCGTTTTCTGTGGGACACAATTAAGTATTTATTATTACATTGGAATAACTTTTGCACATGCGATCTATCACATTCCTGGTGATTTCTTTTGTTATTCCATTCTTTATTATACTCAGTTGGTTAAAGTTTTGACTTCTATACTCCATGAAATTAGTGGAATATCCTTGATATTTGCGCTTCATCCAGTATCTTTTCATGAAAATATTCTTCTGAGCATTCTTGAATTTTACTCTACAAAGAAGTATCATGTTGACAATTTGGATGTTATTAGTTCCTGGATAAACTAATTCTTGAACTTTTTTTTATTAAATTCTTATATCATTGTCATCATCCTCATGTTTATATTTTTGAAAGTCATCTGTGGCCTGTAGTGCATAGATGGAATTGGTATGATTATGACCAGGGATTATTCGGTATAATCATGACCGTAATGTTATAAATTATGTGGTAAAAGTCCTCATTGGCCCGTAGTGCTTTGATGGACAGTTGTTGGCATGATCATGACCATTGATGAATACATGAATATCCTTGGCCCGTAGTGCATGGATAATTTGTGGTCGTGATACTAATGAATATCATTGGTAGTAGTGCGAGGATGATGTGGATTATTTATTAAAATTTGAGTCTCGTGATAAAAGTGATGAAAAACTTTTTAAATCATACAAGATAGTAGATTTTATTCTCTACTTGACTCTTTTAATGGATTGCGTATTTCACTGCAGTTAAACTTGTTGTCTATTGTATTTTATCAGTTTAACATTGTTGAAGGCTAATGATAATTTATCCTGCATTATCCTAGCCATAATATTTTTTACTGGGCTAGTTGAGCTCACCCTTTCTTTCTTTGTTCTCTTGAGGAAATGAGAGCGTGGCGTAGAGAGGACTAGTCGGGGAACGGAGAGATGGTCCAGATGATAGCATTAGTAGTCCTCACTATTCTATGAAATAGTGTGATATTAATTATAATGAGGACTTATTCTGAGAGTGGATATTGTTTAGAAGACAATATTTGTATTAAAACTTACAGCTCTTGTTGTATATTTAAGATTGTATTTGTATTCTGTACCATATATTTAGCGACTCAAGATGGGTGATGTATACCTATTTTGGGGGCGTCACAGTTGGTATCAAAGCTTAGGGATATGATCCCTGGCTAAGATGTGAGATAAGAACTAGGAGCGGAGAGACGAGGAATTCCTTCGCTAGTATGACCTACCTAAGTTTATTTGTTATTTAATTGGTTGGTCAGAGTATAGGGATAATATGTGATATGTTAATTAACCCTTGTTTTGTGGTAGTATTTGAAAATGACATCCGAGAATGTTGAGAACATCAATGGAGCACATGAGACCGTTGAGTCTCCACAGACCAATTATCAAGATAATGTGTATCAAGAAGGCGACAATCATCAGGGAAACAACAACACTGACCAAATGATGAACGATGGAATATTCTGAGGCTTCATGCAATTTATGCGACACATCGAGTGAGAGCGGCTCATCCAAAATGCGGTGGAAACACTGGCAACTCTCGGGACGGTCCACCGCTAAGCAGATTCAAGAGCTGGGACCATAGGAGTTTTTGGAGAGCCAAAACCACTTAAGGCGGAGACATGGATAAAGCAGATCTGCAAGATATTTGATGTCTTGGGATGCTCCGAGGAGCAAAAGGTTCCCTTTGCCACCTTCATGTTGCGTGTAGAAGCAGATTACTGGTGGGAATCTATAAAACGTACTCAACTGCCTTGCCTTTGAAGATGACTTGGGAGAAGTTCCAAGAATTCTTCAACGACAAGTACTTTCGAAAGTATTCGTCACATGAAAAGAGGTAGAGTTCATCAAGTTGGAGCAAAGTAACATGGCCAGTGTCGCGATCTGAGCCAAGTTAGCGAGTTGTCCGGTTTGCGACCCATTTGGTTGATAATGAGGAGAGAATGGCGAATGTTTCTAAAAGGTTTGAAACCCGAGATACGTCGATACCTCATTTCTCATAAACTATGTTTGTATTTAGATGTTGTTAATAGGGCTCGAGTTATTGGAGAGCGATAATGAGTCAACACAACCAAAAGAGAAGCGGCTAAGCAAAATGATAATACCAATGATAACAATCATCGAGCGGTGACAATAAGCGTGGAGGAATCAACATGCGAAATGGTAACCCTTACGTGGTAATCATGGCCAAAACAATAAGAATGGACATTTCAAGAAGAGGAGATTTAACAATGATGGAAAGGCGTCGACCAAACACCCGTTGTTAAGGAAGGAGAAGCGACTACCTATCGTATGCTTCAAATGCGGAGGGAGGGACACATTAGTCTAAAGCTGCGTGATCTTAGTCAAAGCATGTTATAATTGTGGAAGAGAAGGTCACCTAGCGATTTTGTGTGTTCACCAGAAATCAAGTCCAACTAGACGATGGCACCAAAGGCGGATACGGACAAAACAAAGTTGGTGGTTTCAGGAAGAGCGTTTTTCGTGACTTCTCAAAAAGATAGTAACCCAAATGAAGTTAGCACGAGTTAGTTAATTATAAATTCTTGCAAAGTCTATACCTTATTAGATACCTGTTCTACCCATTCTTTTATCTCCCTTGCTTGCGCTCAACGTTTAAATTGACTCCGGAGAAGTTAGACTTTAACTTATTGGTAGAAAATTCATTAGTAGAAACCTTCGTTATCTCCACTGTTTATAAATCTTGTTGATTCAAATCGACACTTTCACGTTACCTGTCGATCTTATCTCTTTGAAAATACTTGCCTTTGATGTGATTTTAGGAATCGATTGGTTAACTACTCATATGCTTTTTGTAAGGTTGTTAGCTTTCATATTCCTAACCAACCTGTTATGTGAATTCAAGCAACCAAACCACTAAGGTTAATCATTGTCATATCAAGCCATAAGTAAAGAGCCCCGATCCTTTTGTTGTTGACTTCCTTGTGTGGAATGCACTGAAGCCAAACTTTCTGCAGGTGACGTCGTGAATGACGATGGCAAGTTGATAGGTATCAATGTGACGTACTATCCAAGTCATGGATGAGAGTCACAATTTTGAATGATATTTCTATTGTTAATAAATTTCTTACGTATTCTTGAAGACTTCTTAGCTTTACCCTAGGCGTGAAATCGAATTTTGTATTGACCCAAATCAAAACCCATTTCTAAAACCTTTAAATATTTCTTCAACCAAAAGCGAGCGTATCATGCGCCAAGGACATTGGCTCGAAGTACATTGAAGATTACGATCGTACCATTCAATATCATCGTGGAAAATGACGTGGTGGGCGACGCATTGAGTAGAAGATCGTATGCGTTTACGAGTGCGATGTTTTTAACACAAAAACCCATTTTGTATAACTTATAAATGATGAAGATAGAGTTAAAGACTCTACGGACCCACATGGTGATATCAAATATACGAGTAGAATCGACTTTAATCGATAAAGTTAAAAGTAGTGTAAAAGCTACATTACCGAGGTGATGAATGTGAAGAAGAAGGTTCAAGAGGGCGTTATTCTAGAAGCAAGAATCGATGAAGAGATAAAATCTCAACCCTCGATTTTATTGGCCCATTTGAAATCCTTGATCGAGTAGGAACTGTGGCCTATAGACTCATTTTATCGCCAAACAGGTTGCGTGTTCATAATATTTATCATGTACCGATGTTACGTAAATATGTGGACGACCCAAACCACATTATTGATTTAGAACCGGACGAGATAACAGAAGATTTAACTTATGAGGAGATACGTGTTAAAATCTTGGATAAGAAGGATCATATTCAACACTCAAAGGTTATACCTCAAGAGTTAGAATCTGACGAAGTGTACTCATCTGTTCGGCATACCAGGTACATACATAAATTTCGAGGGCGAAATTTCATAAGGAGGGGAGATTGTAAAATCCCAAATTTTACGAATAAAGATTTAATTTTCTCAAAATATTTTTTTGAATAATATGGTGTGGATTTGAGAAAATGTTATAATTGTGGGTAGTATTTATAAATTTTCCAAAGTATAAAAGTTGTTGTATTATATTCGATTGGTTGGGGAATATTCGTTTTAGCGAGGAATATTAAATGAAAGCGTCACATAATCATTAGTGGACCCCACAACGAAATTATTATTCGGATTGAGAAAATGACAAAAATATTTTATGAAAATAACGGCGGAAGTTTCTACCGTTGATCTTATTGAACTACTACTCGGTAGTAAAAGTACGATGTCTGGCGTGGTTGCATAGTAATACACCGGTATTAATTATTGATGTTTACGTGAGAAGTCACTTAGTTTTGTTTAATTATTGCTCTGATAATTGTTGCATAGTATCTCACGTTATTTAATTCAATTATTGTCGATATTTTATATGTTATTAAATCAATAATTGAGGCGACAAAGTTTTTTATATTATTAAATTAAAATATTTACAATGTCAGAAGTTACATCGAGGAGAGGTTTGGTCACCTAATTGCGGCATGATAGGGAGAAATCCTTATTGGAAAGCCCCTCTTTCACAGGAACAACTTTGGTTGTTAAATATTGTGAGTTATAATATTAATGATGAATAAGTTCGTGTTGATTAAAAATGAATTTGATAGTTTCATTGTGTTGGGATTATTTGTGTTAGTAGAAATCGACATCTATTTCGATGATAATTGATGTCTGGAGGTTATATTGTTCAATCGAATTATTCGGGACACTTTTTGTGTCGAGTACTATTCATGAGTTACTATTCACGAGTTACTATTCATGAGTTACTATTCATGAGTTACTTATTCACGATTCTTATTCACTAGAACAATATATTTCTCTTGATCCAAATTATTTTTTAGGTACAATATTATTCCATGAGGAGATGTGCTATTTTTTAGAATAGTTGGTTGAATTTATAATAGTAAATCAATATGGATCATTTGGTTTAAAGTTTTAATAGTAAATCAATATGGATCATTTGGTTTAAAGTTTTAATAGTGAATCGGTATGAATGATTGCTTTAAAGTTTTTAATATGGATCGCCTAGTTTAAAAGTAAATCAATCTGGACCATTCATGAATTACTTACTATTCAATCCATTCTCCTATAAATAGAAGCTCATTCCTTCATTATTTCTTATGAATTCACTGAAACTCTAGGGAGAGAAATTATAGAGAGAAAGAAGAAGAGTTTTCTGCTACTTCACTACTTCTATATCCGGTTTCTTCTTTTTATAAGGTAAAGGGTATTATTTCTTTTGTATTCATGAAGAGAACTTACATTATTTCATTCTTTATTATTACATTGGAATAACTTTTGTATCTGTGATGCTACCCTATACTTGGTGAAATTCTTACATTATTCCATTATTTATTATTCTCATTGGAATAACTTTGTATCTGTGAGCTACCCTATACTTGGTGAAATTCTTACATTATTCCATTATTTATTATTACATTGGAATAACTCAGATATGCATGAGCTACCCTTTATTTGGTGAAATTCTTACATTATTCCATTCTTTATTATTACATGTTGGAATATCAGATATCTGTGGCTACCTATACTTGGTGAAATTCTTCTATTATTCCATTATTTATTATTACTGTTGTAATAACTTTGTATACACGGGCTACCCTATACTTGGTGAAATTCTTACACGTTATTCCATTATTTATTATTACATTGGAATAACTTTCAGATATCATGTGCTACCCTATACTTGGTGAAATTCTTACATTATTCCATTCTTTATTATTACATTTGGAATATCACATCTACATGCATTTTACTTGGGACTGGTTAAAATCTTTATTATTACATTGGAATATCCTCGTCTAGTGTTTTTCTGTGGGACTGGGTAAAATCTTTATTATTACATTTGGAATATCACATGCATGCGTTCATTTACGCGCTGGACACAGTTTAAATCTTTATATTATTAGAAGAATATCACATGCATGCATTTTTGGTGGGACCTGGTTAGTATTTATTATTACATTGGAATAACCTTGTGCGATCTATCACATGCCTGGTGATTTCTTTTGTTATTCCATTCTTTATTATACTTAGTTGGTTAAAGTTTTGAATTCTATACTCCATGAAATTAGTGGAATATCCTTGATATTTGCGCTTCACCCAGTATCTTTTTATGGAAATATTCTTCTGAGCATTCTTGAATTTTACTCTACAAAAAAGTATCATGTTGACAATTTGGACGTTATTAGTTTCTGGATAAACTAATTCTTGAACTTGTTTTTATTGAATTCTTATATCATTGTCATCATCCTCATGTTTATATTTTTGAAAGTCATCTGTGGCCTGTAGTGCATAGATGGACTTGGTATGATTATGACCAGGGATTATTCGGTATAATCATAAACGTAATGTTACAAATGATGTGGTAAAAGTCCTCATTGGCCCGTAGTGCTTTGATGGACAGTTGTTGACATGATCATGACCATTGATGAATACACGAATATCCTTGTCCCGTAGTGCATGGATAATTTGTGGTCATGATACTAATGAATATCATGGCCGTAGTGCAGGGATGGTGTGGATTATTTATTAAGCTGAGTCTCAGCGATAAAAGTGATAAAAAACTTTTTAAATCATAAAAAATAGTAGATTTTATTCTCTACTTGACTCTTTTAATGGATTGCTTATTCATTGCAGTTAAACTTTTTTTGTCTATTGTATTTTATCGGTTTAACATTGTTGAAGGCTAATGATAATTTATCCTGCATTATCTTAGTCATAATATTTCTTCTTTGGGCTAGTTGAGCTCACCCTTTCTTTCCTTTGTTCTCTTGGAAATGAGAGCGTAGCGAGGGACTAGTGGGGAATGGAGTGATGGTCCGGATGATAGCATTAGTAGTCCTCACTATTCTATGAAATAGTGTGATAATAATTGTGTAATGAGGACTTATTACGAGAGTGGATATTATCAGAAGACAATATTTGTATTAAAACTCATGACTCTTAGTGTATATTTAAGATTGTATTTGTATTACATACCGTGATGTATTTGGCGACTCAAGATGGGTGATGTATACCTATTTTGGGGGCGTCACAAGACTCGTGCACAAAATAAAGGTGGAAATGATAACAACGCATGGTTTGTCACAGCCAAGCAGTTCAAAGAGTTGCGACCACCAGTGCAGGGAAAGCGGATCCGATTAAAGCGTAAACGTGGGTCAAACAAATCACCAAGATATTCGATGTCTTGGGATGCGGAGGAACGAAGGTTCCATTCGCCACTTTTATGTTAAAGTAATGAAGGTGAGACATTTGGTGGGAATATGTGAAGCGTACCCATCCAGCCGCACTTAGCATGTCTTGGGATACATTTCAGAAACTATTCAATGACAAGTACTTTCCTAAAAGTATTCGTCATATGAAGGAAGTGGAGTTTATTAGACTGGAACAAAACAATATGACGGTGTCCCGAAGTCTGGCGAAGTTTGCGAGTTATCCGAGTTTGCATCTCATTTGGTGGAGAATGAGGAACGTATATAGCGGATATTCTTGATCGGAGGTTTGAAATCAGGCATACGTCAATATCTTATTTCTCATAAATTTTCTCTCTATTCAGATGTTGTCAATAGGGCTCAATTATTAGAGCGAGATAATGAGTACGTTCAACCGAGGGACCACAACCAGGATCATCTGGGGTGACAACAGTCATCAGAACAACGATAACCAGCGGAGAAAGAAAAATCTGACGACAAAGGCGGTAACCACTTTGGTGGTAATCATGACCATGAAAATAGAAGAAGCGAGTCGGGGAGATTATAAAAGAGGAGATTCAACAATGACAATGCGAAGGCGTCGGCACCAACAAAGAATCGGTTCTAGGGAGGAGAAGCGACCACCGGTCGTATCTTATAAATGCGGAAAGAGGACATATCGGTCAAGCGCCACAACAGTTCAAGGTATGTTATAATTGTGGAAAGGAAAGACATATCGCTCGAGATTATACTGAGAGCGAAACCAAGTCCGGTGGGGATGGTGACTCAAAAGGTACATCCCGAGAAAAGTCAAAGTCAGCGGTTCTGGAAGGCGTTTGTCGTGGTGGTCAAAATCGAGGAACCCAAGCGAGGTGATTACGGGTAAGCTAATCATAAATTCTTGCAAAGTTTATACCCTACTAGATACCGGTGCTACCCATTTATTTATCTCTCCTGCTTGTTCTCAATGTTTAAACTTGACTCCGGAGAAATTAGACTTTGATTTATCTGTGGAGACTCCGTTAGGAGAAACTTTTATTACATCCACTGTTTATAAATCTTGTTTGATCCAAGTTGGCACCATCACATTACCTATTGACCTTATCTCTTTAAAGATACTTGCTTTTGATGTGATTTTAGGGATTGATTGGTTAACTACTTATCATGCCAAAATTGATTGTTTTCGTAAGGTTGTTAGTTTTCATATTCTAACTTGACTGTTATGCAATTCAAGCGACTAAACCATTAAAATCAAGAACTGCCATATCAAGTCATAAAGCTATTCATTTATTGAAAAACGGATGTCAAGCTTTTTTATCCCATGTTATGGATTTGAATAAAGCCACATCAGCTTTGAATAATATTCCTGTTGTTAGTAAATTTTCTGACGTATTTCCTGAGGAACTTCCCGGTCTACCCCGAGCGTGAAGTTGAATTCTTTATTGATCTTGAACACAGTACAAAGCCCATTTCTAAAACCCCATATCGAATGGCTCTATTGAACTTCAGGAGTTAAAAGTCCAACTACGAGGAGTTGTTGGACATCGGTTTCATTAAATCTAGTACATCTCCTTGGGGTGCTCCGGTTTTATTTGTAAAGAAGAAAAAGCGGAAGTATGCGACTTTGTATTGACTATCGAGAATTGAACCATGTCACCATCAAGAATAGGTATCCTTTACCTCGTATTGATGACTGTTTGACCGATTCAGGAGCACAATTCTTCTCGAAGATCGATCTTCGATTACGGATATCATCAATGAAGATTAGAGGCGAGGATATTCAAAGGCGCCTTGAACTTCGGTATGGGCATTATGAATTCTTAGTCATATCTTTCGGACTAACTAATGCTCCTGCGGCTTTCATGGATATGATGAACCGAGTATTCAAGGAATATTTGGATCAGTTTGTTGTTGTTGTCTTTATTGATGACATCCTTATATATTCCAAAAGTCGTGAAGATCATGAGCACCATTTGAAGCTGGTACTCCAAAGGCTTCGTGAAAACAAGCTATATGCCAAGTTTTAGAAATGTGAGTTCTGGCTTGAGGAAGTAGCATTCCTTGGGCACATGGTGTCAAAACATGGAGTATCTGTTGATCCGACGAAGATTGAAGCAATACAAAGTTGGAAGCAACCAAAGACGGTAACCGAAGTACGTAGCTTTTTGGGCCTAAGCTGGTTATTATCGGAGATTCGTGGAAGGATTTTCTCGAATCGCTACCCCGTTAACTCAACTGACTCGGAAAGATACAAAATTTGTATGGAGCGAGGAATGCGAGAAAAGTTTTCAAGAGCTTAAGAGGAGACTCATTTCGGCACCTGTTCTGACAATATCATCTGGTTCGGATGGATTTGTTATCTACATCGATGCTTTGGGCAAAGGGTTAGGGTGTGTTCTCATGCAACATGGGAAATTCATAGCCTATACCTCGCGACAACTTAAAGAATATGAGAGGAATTATCTTACTCATGATCTAGAGTTGGCGGCGATCGTTGCCAAGCGCTTAAAGATCTGGAGGCACTATCTATATAGGGAGATAGTGGAGATATATTCAGACCATAAAAGCCTCAAATATTTCTTCACCCAAAAAGAACTCAACATGTGGCAACGACATTGGCTCGAGCTGTTAAAAGATTATGACCACACCATTTAATAACATCCTGGAAAAGCAAATGTGGTAGCTAACACGTTGAGTAGAAGATCATATGTAGGAACGAGTGCGATGACGTCAAGTATATGCATAGAACCAACTTTAATCGATAAAGTTAAAGTTGTTCAAGCCACAGAGCCGGAGCTGATGCGTATGAAGAAGAAAGTACAAGAAGGTGCTATTCCAGAAGCAAGAATCGATGAAGAAGGAATACTTAGAGTCCACTCCAGACTTTGTGTTCCTAACGATTCTGATTTAAAGTACAAGATCATGATGGAGAATACACCATTTGCGATCCATCCTGGAAGTACCAAAATGTATCATAATCTTCGACATACATTTTGGTGGAACAATATGAAGAGAGAGAGATTGCAAAGTTTATCTCGAGGTGTTTAACTTATCAACGTGTAAAGGCGGAGCATCAAGTACCTAAAGGTTCGTTGCAACCACTTGAGATTCTAAAATGGAAGTGGGAACACATTACCATGGATTTTGTTACGGGTCTTCCCACGGTTTCTCAAGGCATAGATGTGATTTGGGTTATTGTTGATAGATTAACTAAGTCTGCTCATTTCTTGCCGATACGGGAGACTTATTCCCTTGAACGTCTTGCATATATGTATGTAAATGAGATTGTGAGATTGCATGGCATGCCAGTATCCATAGTTTCGGGTGACCCAAGATTTACTTCACGATTTTGGGTTAGTTTGCAAAAAGCTATGGGCACAGATTTACGATTCAGTTCGGCATACCATCCTCAAACGGACGGACAATCAGAGAGGACTATTCAAACTCTTGAAGATCTATTAAGACTTTGTGTCCTAGATTTCAAAGGGAGTTGGGATAAGTATTTACCATTGGTGGAATTCTCCTACAACAACAGTTATTAGGCAAGTATAGGGGTAGCTCCATTCGAAGCATTGTATGGAAGAAAGTGTCGCTCTCCAGTATGTTTGGATGAGGTGGGTGAAGCAACATTGTTGGGACCGGAGTTGGTACGTATTACTACAGTAAAGATCTAAATGATTCGACAACGTATATAAGCGACACAAGATCGACAAAAGAGTTATGCGGATCTTCATCGAAAAGACGTGGAATTTAGTATTGGGGATCATGTATTGTTGCGTGTGGCTCCATGGAAGGGAGTTACAAGGTTCGGGAAGAGAGGAAAGCTCTATCCACGATTTATTGGTCCATTTCAGATTCTTGACCGAGTAGGAAATGTAGCCTATAGACTTGCGTTACCTCCAAGTATGTCTCGTGTTCATAATATTTTTCATATATATGTGCTTCGTAAAAATGTGAAAGACCCGAACCACATTATTGAGTTAGAACTGGATGAGATAGCCGAAGACTTAACGTACGAAGAGGTACCTGTCAAGATCTTGGATAGGAAGGAGCATGTCTTACGTACAAAGGTCATACCACAAGTCAAAATTTTGTGGAGGAACCATGCTATTGAGGAAATGACCTGAGAGTTGGAAATGGAAATGAAAGCGAGGTATCCTCACCTTTTCGAAACACCAGGTATGTATGTCAATTTCGAGGACGAAATTTCATAAGGAAGGGAGGTTGTAAGACCCCAACTTATTATAAATGAAATTAAATTTTCTCTATTTATTATTTTGAAATAGTAAGGGTTGATTTGATTAATGTGGTTAGTTATGGGTAAAATGCGCAAATATTTCAAATAAGCAAGTGGTTATAAAATATTCATTATTATTAGGGAATATTCGTTTGGTCGTGGAATATTCTTCCGTCGGGGAATATTAAATGCGACCAGTAATGACCTTATGTGGGCTCCATGTAAAAAGCGATTGGATTAAGAAAAGCGACAAATATAAGTTGGTTATAAATAATGAGGCGTAGTTATTCACAGATTATCTTGTTGGAATACCCGGTGGTTAAAATACAAGATGCTTTGCGGTATTGCACCAATTATTGATTCTTACGTGAAGAAGGCACTACTCAATAATTGTTAAAGTAATTCTTGTTTAATATTTTATTTTATTGATTGATAATTGCTACATTGATATTTTATATTATTATCGTTTTGATAATTGTCACTACACAGTATTTTCCATTATCAGATCAATAATTCATATTATTTGAATAATATTATTAGATAACATTATTGGCAATATCTAGAAAGTTCTGTCTAAGGAGAGGTTTGGTCATCTAATTGTGCGCTAGTAAGGAAAAATCCTTATTGGAAAGCCCCCTCTTTCCTGGGAACAACCTGGTTGCCAGTATTGTGATTCTGTAATATTATTTGTGAATAATTAATTATTGATTTATATGATAAGGAAAATATTCATTTTATCTGGATATAGATGGAGAAAATTTTAAAGTGACAATTGTTGAAAAATTGATATTTTATCTTTTTTGATAAATAATTCATTTAAATATATTATTATATTATAATAATATAATAATGGTGATATTTTTACAATGAATGTGGGATATATGAATAAATGAGGAGGAAGAGTATTTTTATTACTAAAAAATATTTAAAACATGTTTTTCATGTTTGTGGACCCCATTTCTTGACTGAAATTTGATTATAGCCTATAAAATCGCCCGTTGTGGATTTCGGTCAATTTTTGTTTGGAATTTAAAAAAACTTAAACTTACAAAGTTGTAGAGAATGGAATTTCCTATGAAAAAGACATAAAGTTTGATTTTTTTCTGATAAAAGGGCTATTTATTATGAATTATTGAAGTTCTAAAGTTCCAGAATAATTAATTTTTGAAAGTTTTAGTTATGTTTTTCAAGAAAAACGTTTTTGATGAGTTGAGTGGGTCTCACATGTGATTTAAATAAGCGGAAATCAGATTTCAAAGGTGGATGTGGCAATTTTATAATTATATTAATATTATATTAAATTTTCTGCTTTGGTGTTCTAAGCATTTTCCTATAAATAGGGTGCTTAGGTTAGAATTAAAAATCACACCAGAAACTGAAGTTTTCTCTCTCTATATTATCGGCGTATTCTTGTGAGTATTTTGATACTTTGAGTGTTCTTTATCACGGTGCAAGTTCCTTGACGTTTATATCGATATTCGACCAAGAAGAATTATTCTTTCTTCGAGGTAAGGGATGTTATTTTTTTATAAATGATATTATTTCTTTCAATATCATTATCTAGAAATATTAGTAAGATTTTTCTTGTGAAATTCTTGTCTTTTTAGTGTCTGGGAGTTCTTATTCACGTATCTGACCTTTATTCACGAATCTGACCTTATTCACGAGAAAAATTTAATTTTCATTTTTTGTCCAAAATATCTATTATGGATACTAGCTTTGATTGTATCCATGTTTTGATCATTCTTGAATTTTACTTCACTATGATTATTAATTAAGTGTTTTTGAACTCGGATTGTTTAAAATACGAATCCTTAATATTTGTTCTTTTGTTTCACTGGATTCGTTTTCTTTAAAATATTTTTCATCATCCTTAGTCCTAAATGATGGTATTACTGAATATCTTTGGCCTGTAGTGCAAAGATGGTTGATTTTCCTATGAATATCTTTGGCTCGTAGTGCAAAGATGTACAGGTGTTGAAATGAACATGACCAACTGATTAATATCTTTGGTCTGTAGTGTAAAGATGAATATTTGATTCAAGATGTATGTTGATTGATGTTACAGGGATAAAATATTAAAGATGGACTTTTAAATTCATAGATATTAGTAGATTTCATTCTCTACGTAACTCTTCTATGAATTATTATTTCCGCTGCGAATATTGATCTAAAACTTGTTGTCTAATAAATTATATCAGATTTTTCCCTGTTGAAGACTAACGATAAATTGTTCTATATTATCTTAGTCATAATATTCTTTACTGGGCTAGTTGAGCTCACCATTTTCCTTTTTATACCATTTTTCTACTCAGGAGGCGAGAATGTAGCGAGTACTAGTCGGGGTATGGAAGGAAGGTCTTAGAGAGTTGTTTTAGTAATCCTCACCATTTTTGTAAGATAATATATCAATAATTGTAATGAGGACTTATTTGAGTGTTGATATTGTCTAGAAGATAATATTTGTATTTAAACTCACAGTTTCTATGTTGTATTAATAAAGTTGTAGTTGTTTATGTACCATGTTATTGACGACTCAGAATGGGTGTTGTAAACCTATTTTGGGGGCGTCAAAATGTAGGTTTTAATTTTTTTAATTAGTCATCTATTTTCATTATAGGTTTTAAACTTTAACCTTTTATTTAATCATTTAAGATCTTTTAAATTTTCGGGTTGTCACATTACCTACATCATCGAAACCATCATCATCATCACCATCACCTTCAGCCCACCTTCATCATCCGAACCATCATCATCACCTTCATTCCCACCTTCACTAACATTAGGGCGACCACGTAGTTGCGTTCTAAAAATCTTCCTTATGTCCCTGCAAATCTCGATATGGAAAACATGCAATTCATCCTTCAAATCAACCCCCAACTTTTCAATTTTTTTCTTAACTTCAAGCACCTTCTTTTCAAAAGGCCTCACCCGTGCATCGACAATATTTTTGACATCAGAAAATGAAAAACCCAAATCTCCACCCTTCCTGGTTTTATTCACTTTCATATCAATAACATTAGAGCCACCATTATGTCTATGGAAAAAGTAAAAACCACCCAAATCCAAACGATCCTTCTCATCAGCCATAGGAATGAGCATTTGTATCCTCAACTGAAATAGAGTCAGAACAGTAAATATAGCATCTCTAAACATTGAACAATTAAAACAAACAAAACATTACACGAAAAAATAATAAATTAAAAGCAGTAACCAGATGTAGACATAATGGTAACCAAACATAATGTTAATGGTAACTGATGTATCTATCTAGAACCAAACACTAAATCATTCAACTTGTCATTTTTTGGAGCCTTCCCTAATTCCTTCCATCTAAATAATCTAACTTCTGACAGATGCTCATCAATACAGAAACTCCAAACTTTAAGATTAGGAATGGTTTCAAACAAGAAAATTTGGAAAACATAGGACGATCCATTCAACTTATAATATTTACAATAATTGTCCTTGTAAAAATTATATATAACACCCCCATTCATGCCCTTCTTTAAATGTCCCTTCACAACAAGGGATAAAGACTTCTTCGTCTGTTCAAAGGCAAATTTCCCCCATGGATAACTATCAAAGTCGCCATAAGAGAGAAAGTTAAGCAATACCTCATCAACATAATTATCTGAAACAGTAGCTAGTAGGAAATTGAAAACCAAGAATATAATGGACATCCTGACAACCTCCTCATCATCATCAAATACAGCCTTCCAATATATCCTCCCGATACTAGTACGGGTCACAACCTCATCTCCAAAAAACTTTTTTACTAACCGATTTTTCTTTCCATTGAATTCAGAAATATCCTCATATCCTTGCCAACGCAAACTAGAAATTAAACAAAATTTTGGCAACTCGAATCTTATACCCTTTTCTCACCAAACAAAAACTACATCTCTCCCTTGTCCCTTTGATAAACTTCTCTCACCAAAGCCTGATGGATTATTTGTGAAAATATTTATGGCTCCCCAACATCTACAAAGTTCCCAAAACAAGTCAACTCAAGCTTTCCCAATTGATCTTTAGTCAATTTCTTCATAATGACACTGGGCACTTCCATGTTAGACCAATAAATAATTTTTGCAGTGAAATTGTGATGGCGCTCCCCATAATATAGATCCCAAATATGCAAATACAATAAATTACCATAGATAAACAAGTAAAATTAATACTCACAAACTCAAATTATACCAAAGTAATCAAACACATTAAAGTAGGTAACCAAATCGAAAGTGCAATACTAGAAAACAATAATGAGCATCTGTAGTAACATAACGTACACATTAACCAAATCAGATTCGAACAGTCACCACACCACAACTCTTAAGTAACAAAAACCATTTCAACAACTACACAATCAGCATTATCCAAATATATAAGCACTGGTAACAAAAACACAATCAGCATGTTTCTAAAACCAATTTAATCAACCTCTATATTGTCAAAAATTACCTAGTAACCAAATAAGAATATAACAGTAACCAAACCTCCACTTGGAGGGTACATAATCATTTTAACAAATACACATTCATCAATGACCAAATATAACAACACTAGTGTGAGACCCCAAATTTTATGAAATAAAAGTATTCAATTTTCTTATAATTATTCTATTTAGTAAATGGTTAAATTGATAAAAAGTTAAAGTTAAGGGTGATATGTGAAATTTTTTCAAAGTATGCAAGTTGTTATAAAATATTCTTTTTGTCGAGGGGAATATCAAGTAGGGCTACACAATCATTGGTGGACTCCTGGCGGAAGTATTGTTGACATAATTATCTTTTTATAAAAATAATGACGAAAGTGTTACAGTTAAAAGCATTGAACTACTCGGTAGTAAAAGTACAGTAATACGCATGGTTGCATAGTAACATACGATATTAATTATTGATGCTTACGTGATAAGTCACTCCGTTATGCTCAACTATTGCTACAGTAATTGCTGCATCATATCTCTCATATTATTGATTCAATTATTGTCACAGTATCATCTGCATAATATGTTATATTATTAAATCAATAATTGAGGGCAAAAAGGTGTTCGCATTATTATTTGCAATATTGACAATGTCTAGAAGTTACATCGAGGAGGTTTGGTCACCTAATTCGGCGCATGATAAGGAGAAATCCTTATCGGAAAGCCCCTGCTTCACAGGAGCGACACGGTTGTTAAATATTGTGAGTTATAATATTAATGATGAATGTTATTAAAATTAAATTTGAGTTCGAGTTGAATTTGGAGGACGCGGACGTGATATTTGAGTCGGAACGATGAAATTAGTAGAAATAAACTATAAACACAAAATTTGTCGAGGTTGACTTTTTGGTGAAAAAGTTAACGATTGACTTTTCGGAAAAAGTCAAACTTGAAATTTCAAAAATGAAATTGTTGAGAAAAATATTTCCATTGTGTTGGGATTATTAGTGTTAGTGGAAATTGACATTTATTTCGATAGTAATTGATGTGCGGAAGTTATATTGACAACCAAGGGTAATTAATCGGGTAAATGAGCAATTAATTGCTATTAATTCACATGATTATAATTATTTGTTCACATGTGTGTACTATTGATTCACATTCTTGTACTATTAGGGGAGTTGGTGCAAGATTGATAATACTTGCATGACTAAGTTAAAATTGAGGTATAGATGGAGTCTTATATCGTAATTCGTATTTTACATGATTATAACTATTGATTCACATGATTGAACTATTGATTCACATTATTTACTATTAGGGGAGGTGGTGCAAGTTTGATAATACTTGCGGGACTAAATTAAAAATGAAAAAAAAGAGGAAGGTATTATCTTTGTAATATTTTGAGCCCCAAAGCGTGCAATTATCGAAACTATATTTTCCTATAAATAGAAGCTCATTCTTCCTTCATTTCTCACCAATTCACTAAAGCTATAGAGCAATTATTATAGAGAGAAAAAGAAGAGAAGTCTCCGCTACCTCACTATTCCGATATCCGGTCTTTCTTTTGAGGTAAGGGTATTATTCTTTCGTATTCATGAGAGAGTTATTTTCTTTCAATACTCGAAAGGGTTGTTATTCCATTCTTTATTATTATGTTAGAATAACTTTGTCATGTCGCAATACCGCATACATGGTGAAATTCTTACATTATTCCATTCTTTATTATTACATTGGAATAACTTTTCTACATCGATCTATCGCGTGCACAGTGAATTCTATTGTTATTCCATTCCTTATTATTATGTTGGAATAACATCTATCTGCAATCTTTGCATATATGGTGAAATTCTTCTATTATTCCATTCTTTATTATTACATTTGGAATATCACATGCATGCGGATTACGCATGACTGGTTTAGTTTTTTTTATTATTACATTGGAATATCACATGCGTGTGGATTACGTATTGACTGGTTTATTTTTTATTATTCTATTGGAATATCACATGCGTGCGGATTACGCACATGACTGGTTCCATTCTTTATTATTCTATTGGAATAACACATGCATGCGATCTATCGCGTGCCTGGTGAATTACATTGTTATTCCATTCTTTATTATTACGTTGGAATATCACATGCATGCGGATTACGCGTGACACAGTTCCATTCTTTATTATTACATTGGGAATAACACATGCGTGCGATTCTATCACATGCATGGTGAATTCTTACATTATTCCATTCTTTATTATTCTTTTGGAATAACTTGTCTATATGGATTACCGCATGCATGGTGAATGATCCTTTGTATTCATTCCTTATTAAATTGTAGAAATGACTGTCTACGTGGATTCTGCATGGCGCGGTGAAAATCCATTTTGGTTTTCGTAATTTTTCGACCCACAAAAATTGCGGAAAAATTTGAAATGATAATTTGATGAGTTTTCTATATTGTGTCCAAAGATAGCGATTTTTGGATGTATAGATTAAGAGTTATGGATTTTATGGGAAAAGACTATTTTAAAAGTAAACTCTTATAACTCCTTGTGGTTAACTCCAAAATTGGTGAAATATTTATTGGGAGTACATGTATATAACAGGAGTATACCCTGTAAATTTCAGAATTTTTTGACAAAAGTACAATTTATGATAAATGTCTAAATATTCGGTAGTTTTGGCCATATGAAAAATAGTAAATGTGAATCACCCCTAGTCATCACTAGGGGGAGGGGCAAACTCAATACATGTGAATGACCCAACATGTTCCTATAAATATTGAAGAGCTCATGAAGGTAAGTTTAAACTCTAATTCCCTATTTTTTTCTCTTTGAAACCTCTCTAACCATTAGTTACATATTTTCGGTTATTTTCTTCATCCTTCCGATATTTACTCTCACTCGGAGGTATCCTACAATAGTTCCAATCGTCAACGATATTTTTGGTTTCTTCCTTTTATAGGTCGGATCAGTTTAACTTCAACCCGCGATTAAAACCAAATAACTCTCACCGTTAAGAGACATATTTATTCATATATATATTTTTATTATTATTCTTAGAATGATCTTAAATTTGTTAAACTAAGTGTATATATAAAATAAATAAAAAAATACTTATTTTTTGGGAGGATAGAAGGAGTATTATTTTTAGAGAATTGATACTTTTACAAGATTTTCTCTCACATGTTGTTCACCGATAAAAAACCGGACCGAATACCGAAAGTTCCCAAAATAGAGAACCAATACCAATCTGGGTTGGTAGGTATATCAAACCAAATTTAGCCGATTCGATCTAGGTTTATACATTACTACTAAGCAAGCCCAATTTTAAACAAAACTCAAGCCCAATTTTAAACAAAAATCAACTCAAGAAAGAGCATTTTGAGCCAAAATAGGCTAAAGGTCAAATAGCCCAAGACTTGTACCAAGCCCAATATAAAAAAATCAAAGACTTGGAAGTCTTTTTATAAGAAAAACTTTCTTAGACTTTTACAAAACAACCAATGTGGGACTTGGTTATTAAGGTCTCAAAAAAAACTTCACTTAATAGTCTTTTAAGAAGGAAAACTTCCTTAGACTTTTGTAAAATAACCCATGTGGGACTTTGCTATTAAAATCACACTTGTAGTCTTTTTAGAAGGAAAACTTCTTTAGACTTTTATAAAATAACCAATGTGGGATTTGACTATTAAGATTTCACTTGGTAATTTTTTTATAGAAAAACTTCCTTAGACAATAATAAGTGAACTAATGGGACTTGGCTATTAAAGTTTCACTTGGAAGTCTTCTTATAAGAAAAACTTCCTTGGACTTTTATTAATTCTTGTGGATTTTTACAACTTTCTTGGATGTTTACAACCTTGGACTTTTATTAATTCTTGTGGATTTTTACAACTTCCTTGGATGTTTACAAGTATGTGGGACTTGACTTTTACAAGTATGTGAGACTTGGCTATTAAGATTTTCCAAAGTATGTGAGACTTGGCTATTAAGGTTTAACTTTGAAATCTTTTTACAAGGAAAAGGAAAACCTCATTAGACTCTTATAAGTGAACTAATATGAAACTTAACTATTAAAGTGAAGAAGTCTTTTTATAAGAAAAACTTACTTACACTTTTATAAGTGAACCAATGTGGGACTTAGATATTAAGGATTCACTTGGAAGTCTTTTTATAAGGAAAACTTCCTTAGACTTTTAGAAGTGAACCAATGTGGGACTTCCTTCACTTGGTTCTCTTGTCTTACCAACATCTCACATTGTCTAATTTGCATTCTATTGTCTTACCTCTATTTTATAAATAGGGGAGACCACCAATTCAAACTTCAACAAGTCCTAAATACTCTCTTTTTGAGTTATTTAAGTCAATTCTATAAGGCAAGTCAAAAAATTATTTAAAAAAGAATTTGGATTCGGTACAACCGGTTCGGTCCGGTATATAACGGACCTATGAAATAGGTAACCAGGCTGTAATGTAGAAAATTGATTTATCTTAATCGGTCCCAAGAATCGTTTTTTAGTATCGAACCGAAATAGGTTCGGGACATCGATTCACCTAAAAATCGAAAAAAATACCGAAATTTATGAACAACCCTAGGTAAACCACATTTACTATTCATTGAGTAGAAACTTGTGGAACTTTTAAATTTACTCGTTAAACTATCAATTCTCTTATTTTTATCATTATTTTAGAAGACATACAAGGCATATATTCTTTCTTAAGCAAGTGGTTTTGATTTATGCATGAAACAACAAAATAAAGATGTATGTGTGTCTAGGCCTCTAGGTTATAGAATATTTGTCCTATCCAAAATGGTGAAAAATTGCCACAGAAGGTAATTTTTGGGCGTTTGTACACCAAATTTGATTATAAGTTTCTTTCGTTATGACTCAGATTTTACGGTGGCAGAAGTCTGTATGATTAAGGGCATCACGTGGTATAGCCCAACTTGCATGTAAAACGGTAGGGGCAATCTTTGTCTTTTGTCTTTTGCAATTTATTGATTCCAAATATGGGGCAAGTATTTAAAAGACATAAATGATGGATTGGTCTAAGATTCCTGATATCGTTGGGTGCATTTTTTTGTCAGCTTCGGTGCTTTAAGAGGGTATGGGCCTGCAGGTTTAGGGTATCTTCTCTTCATTATGTGTTGTTTTTTGGGACGTAGTGATGTTATTTATTGTGATAAATTTATATTAAATTATAATAAGAAATTTTATTAATACATGAGTTTGATCATAAAAATTATAGAAAATTTTTTACTTATTACATATCTTTTTGAAAAATATACCATTAATTATTTACGTAACTGTCAACCAAAAAATCGATGTAAACATTAAGTAATATATATCTTTTTCTTTTAAAAATATAATAATAGTGACAGTATATAATATCTAATTTACATAAAATATAAGTAAGGACATGTCAAGGATTTTATGTTAATTTATATTATTGTTTGAATTAAAAGTATTTCACCTCGATCCAAAATATGGAATTATTATTGACTCTTTGAAGTCAACTTAAAAGATATTTTTAAACTAAAATGATTTGAATTCCTTTAATTTTAGTTAATACAATAATGTATATTATAAAACTGTATAAAAAGTATTACTCACTGTAAAATTTATTATTTCATAATTTTTATTGAATCACCTCAATTTTGAGTTTATAAATATCTTAAATTGATTTTTAAAAATTAATAATGATCTTTTAATTTGAACCGAAGAAGTTTATATTTTTAATTTAGAGCGAACTTAGAAGGATTTATCTCTAATCTCTCTTCCATTTTCTTTAAGATTTCTCTCCCCCCTTTCTCTCTAAATCACCACCTCAATCGGATCGCCACCACTACTCACCACCGCAGAGAACACTACATGGGCCAGTCTAAAGAATCCCGAAGGTAAACAGTGTGGCCATGTAGAGAATGGGCTATGTAAGTGAGAACAATTTGTAACTAGTTTAATATGGCCGAGAAAAGCCCATGTTGAGACCAAAATATCTGTTCATTTCCAAGAATGAGTGTTCAAAAAAAATGTTTTCCAACTGATTTTTCATCTTCCCTGAACTCTACCAAAAGTACGACTCAATACATGAGTTGATAATGATAAAATTTATGGAAGTTTTCATCAGACATTATACACTTATTTCATAACAACCCCTTAGAGGTGTTAGGCAATTCATCGAATCTTATTCAGAAAAGAATTACTGTTATGAGAAGAAATCTTATTTTTGGTAGAAATATTATTTTGGAAGTTGTTTTAATGGTTAAGAGTGATTATAATGAAGATGCAGAGGCGGAATTAGGGGTGGCCAGGGGGGGGGCATCTGACCACGGTAAATCGGCGGTTCAGGCGGAAATAGGAGTAGGGCTAGGGCGGGGGCGGGGGCGGGGGGCGGCCAACCAGGCGCCAGCGGTCAGCCACAGAGCTTCTGCAGTCTGTTTGCCGCTCCGGTCTTCTTCTTCTTCTTCACTCTTGGTCAGGTAATTTCAAATATCCGTATACTCATCTTTTGGAAGAAAAATTTCATTTCTTTTGTTGTGGTGATTGCATCTATGTGGATTTAGCAAATACCCAGTTGTTTTGTTTTCCAATTTTAATTGACCCGATTAAGAAACTTTACTGTTTTTGGTTGGTGATGAATTTTGAATTTGCAAACTTTACTGTTTGTGTGCAAATACCCAAATTTACTGTTTGTGTGCAAATACCCAAATTTTGAAATTTAGAAAACTACATTCAAAATATTTGAACGTGGGAGTGCAGATTGCTAAATAATTACATTACACCCAACTAATTATTGATGAATAACAGAAGAAAACATAGAGCCATGCGGTGCACATTTTCTGTTCTCTAAGAGGGGAAAATGCGTGTGCTATGATGACTACCAGCTGTTTGATAATTTTCCTCTGTAAAGTAGATATCTTTATTTTCTGGTTTTCTCCTTTTAGTGTACTTTACTATACTTTGTTAAACAAATTATGCTTTCTTAGTTTTTGCTCGTGGGGGAAAACTGTCAAGATTGAACATACATGTGGTCCATTTAGTTGGTGTTAGTAGATTGGGCAGAAATAACAAAAATATGCCAATTTTTTCTTGTTTCTTGGAGCTGTTCTAACTAGTGATAAATATGCTGTTTTTGTGTGTATATAATTTGGGTTTTTGTTAATTCTCATGGATCTATTGAATTTATGAGTTTTTCGTTTTTTGGATCTGTGTGTTGCATGAACGTCGCTGCTCCGGACCTCCGGTAACCGCCCTCAAATTTTGACCCCCTCAAATTTTGTTCTGGTTCCGCCACTGTGAAGATGGATGGGTATTGGATTTTGTGGCTTCTATGCATATTTGCAAGGAGAGAGATTGCTTTGAGAGTTTACAGTAAGATGGAGAATTTGGCTACGTTAATGCGGTGAATAAAGAGAGAGTGAAGATTGAAAGCGTTGGAAGTGTTCGTTTCAAACTTCATGATGGTTCTACGAAAATTCTTGAGAAGGTATGTTATGTCCCTGGTTGTGGTGAGGATATAATTTCTTTGGAAGAATTATACTCACGACGATATACATATGTGGGCCAAGGAAATTCGTGCAAAGTGTTCAATGAAGACAAATTAATTCTCCATGGTAGGAAGAATGAAAAAATTAATTTGTATGTTAGATGGACAGTCTATACGTGCAAAGAAGACCAAGAAGGAAGATTATGGAGTGAAGTTCATTGACGAAGTTGAGGTGTTTGAGGATTCGAGTCGAGCGAAGAATTGTTAGGTAACTCCTCGAATCCTATTCAGAATTAAAAGAATTGCTATTATGAAAAAAAGTTGTCATATTTTTAATGAGTGTCATCATGAGAAGAAATCTTATTTTTGGTAGGAATATTATTTTGGAAGTAGTTCTATTTGTAGTAGGTATATTTATTATTTGAGTGTCCTAATTAGATTAGGAAAAGAGAGTTGTGGGTACTCTTTAAATAGAGTCTTGTGTTTAGGGAAAGGTAAAACACAACCAAGAGGTAATAACATCCTAGAGAGTTGAGAGAGAGTGTAATTGGGTCTTGGGTTGTTTGAGGGAGGGTTTTTTTTCAACTTTGATTCCGTGCAAAAAATTTCACCGTAGAGATTAATATATTGAAGTTGATTTTGTGGATTAAGTCATTGAGGAGCAAACCACGTTAAATTTTGTATTATTTTTCTTTCTTAAGTGTTATTGTTTATTTTGCGTGACTTAATTCTCAACGAGAGGAAAGGCTAAACAAGACGGGCAATGAATAGGAGAGATGGAAGTTTGGAGTGAATGAGTCTGGTGCGTGGCGAACAAAACGGTTCATCAAGAAATTTGTCTCTAAATCAAAAAACTAACCTTTTCATTACTTCCTTGTCCTAAAATAATTTTTTTTGTTACTTTTGAATATTTAGATTGGCGTAAATTCACCTAGTACAATATTTTCGATCTCTATTTTCATATTAAATCTTTAAAACTAAATATATGATTGGAAATACCAATTAACATCACACTACAAGAAAAAGTCACGAACTATATAATTTATTGTAATAAAATATTACAAATTTGTTGTAATAAAATAAATTAATTTCTATTGACTTTATTGTAATAAAATATTATAAATTTATCCCTAGTTTCTTTTACTTTAAGTTCAAATAATGCTCAATTTATCTTTAAAGCAAATTAATTCATGAATAGTTCCAAGGATATATATATATATATATATATATATATATATAAGATAACATTACAAGAATATATTAATATAAAAACATATTTTATAATTACAATACACTAAAATGCACCAACAAACTAAATAAATAATAAAATTCATTCATGAATAGTTCCATCATTAACCAAATCATTAATTCTTCCTTCAGGGAGAATAAAATCAGCAACATCCAGGTGCGTCATATCAATTTTTCCATAGTTGAAATCACCTTGAACAAAATTTGTTTCAACACTTTTTCCTTTATCATTCAACGATACTTGATAAATGTGTCAACAAGATGTTTAGGCGTTCGAGACCAATGGCCTTTCATGTCGCATCGATAACAAATATTCTCCATATTCTTTCTACTTTGTTCACTATCTTTTTCTTGTATTTCTTTATTATTGATCTCCCACTTCTGGTGGTTACTTGTATTCTAACTATGATTGTGATTATAGCAACACCTTCCATGTCCACATTTACGTCTATCATGACCACGACTGAAGCCGTGACCATGATTGAAGTTGTGACCACAACCATTAAATGATGTCGCATTTATTTCAGGGAATGGAGCAGAACCAGTTAGACGGGATTCATGATTGTTCATTAGTAGCTCATTATTTTGCTCAGCCACAAGAAGAAATGAAATTAGTTTAGAGTATTTTTAAAAACCTTTATCACGGTATTGCTGCTGCAGGAGCACATTTGAGGAATGAAATGTAGAGAATGTTTTTTTTTTTTCTAACATATCTGCATCAATAATACTTTCTTCACATAATTGTTGTTGAGAACTGATTCTAAATATTTATGTGACAATCCAAATTTTTCTAAATATTATTTTAATTAAATAAGAATTTAGTAAATAAAATTTTATTATGAGATGCGTCGCATTTTAATAAATATATGTGTCATATATATTTATTAGAATTATGTGGTGAATTTTATATATTCAAGATGGAAATATATATAGGTATGTGAACGAAAGATTTAAAGTAAGATTTAATAGTTGATTAAACTATTAAATTAGTTAGGTTGAGTTAATTATAAAAAGAAATATGGAAGTAAAGAAAGTCAATTAATATTAATTAATTGAGATTAAGTCAAAATTATATTATGAATAATATAATTTGAATAATAAGCTTGAATGACAATAAAGTTATTATGAATTAAAATTCATAAATGAAGAGATTAAATATCTTTGTTTTAATAAACATGGAGAAGTTAATTAAATTTATTATTATAATATATATATTACATATAAATGTGATATATTTATGTAATGGTGTAATATATTATATTACGTAAGCGAATATAAATTGGATATGAACTGAGATAAGTAGTTACTATTTGAAGATTTTGAATTAAATATTTGTGTCGATTAATTAATTGAATAAAGAAAGTTATTTTCTTTTAATTAGCTAATAGGAGAATCATGTTACTATAATGTAACAAATAATGGTATAATATTCCATATTATACTAAATGAAGGTGATATCAAAATATGAGGAAAAAACCAATATATATATATGAATATTGGTGCTAACTTAGTAAATTAGATTAATATTTAATTGGTGATGAAATGAATAGGTTAATTAAATGAAATGGTTAATGTGATAATTACATAAGGAATTATTTAATTATATGAGGAAATGAATTATATAATGATGGCAAGATTAAGTATGTCAAGTAAATGTAAATCAAATTAATTATTTGATTAATGAATAAATATATGTACTATATATATGTGTTGGAACTTGTGACTCATAACATAGAAGTTACTGAAAAAGGCTAGTGCGTTGCTCCGCTCCGTTCGGGGCGTGATACGGAACAGAGTTTCTGCAGGAGTGGCGCGAGGGCACGCTGGGTACAAGCTTGGAGTGGCGCGGGTCGCGCCGGTGATTGATTGTGAAGTTTCTGCCCAGGTAGCGCGAGGCGCACTATGAATTGAACTGTTGATGGTTTGTGCCGTATGAGGTTTTGTTCAAGTTTTTCAATTTACTTGTATCATGTGATCTTGATATTGATTATGTGCAATTATTGTTGCAATATGATGAATCATTTGTGATTATGTTATAACACATGTTTTGAATTACAATGCTATATGGATTATTGAAGTCAACTTATGACTAAAGTCAATTGAGTTATGAAGACTCAATTTATCTGTGATATATGAATTACGATATGTGAGAAATGTTAAATTTGATATCATATGATGTATGATCTAAATACAATACGATGAAATTGGAAGTTCGCATATGAGAATGTATGGAGCATATATATTATATGCTCCATACTCAAAAAGAATGTATGGAGCATATATATTATATATCGATGTATGGAGCATATATATGTATTGCATAAGAATTATGATGAGAGTATAAAATGCATAACATGAGAAATATGAAGTATGACTGAAATGCATACTATGAATGATTTGTGATGCACAAAAACTGTCAGACTTGTTGGGTTATTGTGCTCAATCTTGTAAAATATAAAATTTGCAGATGAAAATAGATTTATCAGAGGATCATATCAATGAAGATTCAGAACGTGGCATGATTATAACAGCGTATTGCTTTATTAAGTTTTGTGTGTACCAAGCCGGTGCTACTTGTTATAATGCAATATGATTGAGCTGTATAAACTTTGATATTTTTGATAAGTAAATGTTGAAAAAGAATACTCATTTACAATACGAGATGTAACTTTACAGTTACTTTGTGAAGTAAGTAATTATAATGTTATTTGCGTATAAAAGTTGGAGCTTTGTGACTATACATATTTGATGGGTTATATTGCGAATATTCAGGGAATGTCTAAAGTTAGAAATTGCACTTAATTTACGTTAACATGTAACATTTTGAAATGGATCATGATATATGTTTATATACGATCTCTAACATACGTATAGTAGCTAAATGTTGCGATTTTGAGGACAAAGAATGTGAAAGAAGATTTCGAAGGTATATCCTTTATTAAATTAAGAAAAGATTGAAATAGTTAAGTTTTAATATTTATATTGTTATTGACTGTTATGTACAGTTGAAAGAAAGTTGGATTGTGATGAAAGTCAAGGTATGAAAGAAAGTTGTATATAAAAGAATTTTTTTTTTCATTTATATCAATTATAATATTGATTTTTGATGAAGAATTAGATTGAAGCTATATTTAACGCACAAGATCGGGATTTAATTTAGTCCAGATTTTGGGGACGTTACAATTTTTGAGTTATACTCGTTTACAATTTTAAAATCTTGCAAACGTATCCAATCATAACGAGCTTTAATTAGGAAGAATCACTATATTTTTTGGTGATCATATCTTTCTTTCAGATTTTTCTACAGATCAACCGGATCTTTTACTATGAGATACTTAGTTTTTAATTCTTCATGAAGATGATGACGAAGAAAAATTATTACTTTTGCTTTATCTTGGTTGAATGCTTCATTTTTTTCTTTGATTGTGTCTCCAAGACCTAAATGAATTTCAGCATCTAATATCCATGATAGATAATTCTTGCCAATAGTATCAAGAGCCACAAATTCAAGCTTTGTTAGATTTGACATGATGAAAACTAAAAGTAATCAATCGACAAAATAAAATTACCTAAAAGTTGGATATTTGAATTTTAAGAAGATGAAACCGATATGGTATCACAACTTGAAAGATTAGAGACACGAACTGATAATGTGTTGTAAAATATAATCTTAGAAAACAATTAAGAGAGAAAATATTAGAGAGAAGAAGAGAACTATTTTATTTAATTCTAAATTGTGTTCTACATTTGTGATAACCCGTATTTTTGGATAATATTAAAATAAAAATTTAATAAAATACATTTTCAAACTATATCTAAGAGTTGTGATTAAATGTTATCATGTGAGATATGTGGAGTTATTGATATTATGAAATTATTTGAAAAATGAAAACGAAATGAGAAAATTGATTAACTTATATTAGTTAATCATTTTATGTTAAATAAAGTTAACATATTGAGTTTGTTAAATAACTTAATTGTCAATGTAATAATTAAATAAGGAATTATTACATGATATGAGAAAGTGAATTATATTGTATAATGGTAATATATATAAATATGCCAAGAAAATGTAAATCAAATTGATTATTTAATTAATGAGTATATATATATATATATATATATATATATATTCTTATGTAATAAATAAATTGTTTAAAACCAATTTATTAAAGAAAGTAAGAAAGAGATTAATTTAATTATATTAGTTAATCAGTAAATGTTTAATAAAATGACAAGTCTTGTTAATGTAATTGTTGGGTCTCCAACTTTTAGGTTTATTTTGATGGTAATAATAATTAATAAATAAATTAATTAATAGGTAGAATCCTCTCCATATATATAAGATTTATATTATAATTGTTTTAATTATCTTATTTATTTTGACCAAAAATACTTTCAAGTATTCCTATTCTCTTTCAAAATGTATTTCATTCAAGCTTTCAAAATTATTTTACAAAAAGGGATTCACCAAAATTATTCTCATACGGATCTTAACTATTTATGTGTGTATGGATTCATGCATATGTGTGTTAATGAATACATGCAAAATAATAATGGTTTCAATATGTACGTGTGTCCGTGTATGAGAAGGAATGCTTACATTAAGGAGGGTGTATTCAATTAAGATTTTTAAAGATTTTAAAAGTTTGGTTGTTTTCAATCAAGACATTTAAAGAGTTTATAAAAGTTTAGTGGTATTCAATTACAACTTTTGTAATGTCTTTAAAAGTTAGGTGGTAGTATTGAATTAAGACTTTTATAAAGTCTATAAAAGTATTTTGGTATTCAAAAAGTCATTGATTTTTCAGATTTCTATTAAATGGTAGAGTTTGACAGACTTTAGAAGAAAATTTATAACTATCAACCCATATCCAAAGTCTGACATCATCTCTAAAGACTTCTAAATATTAAACACAAAGATAGAAATTCAAATCACCTGTAAAAAAATTGCAGAGAGATTTTATGAAAAATCCAAAAGTCGCAAAACTCTCCAGTAAATTTTTAACTTAAAATGAATATAAATTAATCTAATTTTAGAAAATATAATTATTAAAATTATAAACCGTTTATATTTTTTTTACTAGAATTATTAAAAATTAGATAAATTACACAAACTTTTATTATAGGAATATCTCGTTATGACTTTGAAAAATTAAACAATAAATTTTGATTTTTACTATTAATTATATATATATATATAGTATATGATATATACGAATCTTGATAAATTCTAAAACTCATCAAAATTAAAAAATAATTAAACGATGATTAATGGTCATTTGTTAAAAAATTAGTTACGTAACATTTTAATTAATTAATTTCTAACATCATAAATAAATTAAAATTCACATAATTATTTTTTTTAACGGTCAATTTTGATTCACTAACAACTATTAATAATTTTAAGAAAAAAAATCTACGGCAATTTTCGATAAATTTTTTATAACTTGGTGGCAATTTACTCACATGTATGAAGTTTTACGATCATATAAATTTTTATTGTCATATTATTTTATGAAAAACAGAGTTTGAAACTCATACTAGAAAATCGTACGCATATATAGTATATATAGTTCAATAAAAAGTGTGCTATTTTTGTGCTGCGTCTGTAGCTTCTAAAGTTTTATTCGTATTCTAGTATCCAAATTTATCATGAAATGAGTAGAATAATATGAATGCTTTCAACATATATAAAATCTCATGCCACAACAATTTAATGAAATAATGAGATTTTGTGTAGTTCATGAAAAAAGAGTGAGAGGTTGTGCACATGAGTTAATTAACAATTAATATAAGCTACAAGATATATTAGAAGTATACAAAAATCTATCAAAATCTTGGTAAAAAGTCTATTAAAATCTATCATTTATTTCATGGAGTCTATAAAAGTCATTTTAAAAAATCTTTAAAGTCTTTAAAAGTCATTAAAATTCACAAACTCTATAAAAGTCTGTCACTTAAAAAAAGTCTTTAAAAATCTTAATTGAATACACCCCCTAAATATATATGATATGAGACGCTCAAAATGGGACAAATATATTGGAACAACATGTGCTAAGAGATATACAAAAGGCATGCAATCATTTCTCCACTCGCCCATGTATTGTGAAATTTTTGAACAAAAGGCATGTAATTATTGTGCTAACTAATTAAATGCTAAGTAATCAAAAATTTCCAAAGGCCAAAACTTTAAAAAAGTCGGAAGACATGCTGAATGGGCAATCCGTGCGCCTATAATTGCTATATTTGATCCGAATCTTACATTTTAATCAAAAGAATTTCAGTACTTGATTTTCCAAAAAGATCATTTTGCCCTGAGCTTGAAAATCCTATAAATAGAAAGTTTTTCTTTCATTTTCAATTTACCAATTCACTATCAAGAAAAAGCTTACTCCTTGCCTACATTCTCTCTAAAGCTTTAATCTCTCTTTGTTACTTCTAAACTCTGATTATTTGAAGAGAAAATTGGTCATATGGTACTGAGATAAGTTGTTTAAATTGCTTGATTAAATTGTCACATACTTGTTCATTGCTATAGATATAATAATATACATTGTTCTACACAATTATATATATATATATATATATATTATCTATTTATTACTTATATAAATATCGTAAAGTAGACACATACTTGATCGACACCGAAATACTTCTCATAGAGAACTATTCGACTTGTCCTGAAAATTCAAGTTGTCTATCGAAAATATTTATATAAGTATTTCATATATTTATTATTTATATAAATATCGTAAAGTAGATTATACTTGATCGACCCCAAAATACTTCTCATAGAGAATTATTCAACTTGTCCAAAAAGTCAAGTAGTCTATAGAAAATATTTATAATATAAATACTGGATATATGCATTATTTATATAAATATTATAGATTAACACTTGATCGACCCCAAAATATTTTTCATAGAGAACTATTCGGCTTGTCGTGAAAACTCAAGTAGTTTATCGAAAATATTTATATAAATATACAAGTGTGAAAAATATAAATTTGGTCAGTGCTTAGACACTGAAACAGTCTGATTTTTTTCACCCTTGAATATTTGATAGCGTTAATTGTTCAGACAGTCTTTAAAATCCTAAGTAGCCTCCTTTATATATTATTCACATAATAGATAAAATATTTCTATATATTCTCTGAGTTAAACACATATATTTTTTATACCAAGTATTGTTTAATTGATTTACTCTATATACTTGATATCTGTCATCACAATTTTTTTGAGCATAAAGTCATTCATAATATCTGAAATTAAATTTTTATTTTAAATTCATAGAAACACACTCTTTATTATAAAGAATAAATAATTCTTTGTAAACTTGCATTAAACTTTATATCCAGAAGCACTATTTGACATACACTTAAATTTATTTATCTGCTTAATCAAGAAGCATTTTTAAAATTCACATCTGCTTAACAAGAAGCAAATTGTTATATAAAAGTAATTGAACTTTTTGATCATTAATTTCTATCTGCTTATTTGAGAAGCATCAACTTGTACTAAATTTCTAAATTTTATTTGCTTATTTTAGAAGCACATAATTGTAAAATCTTTTGTAAAAAGGGAAAAATGATAGAGTTACTTTATTTTATGTACCTGTGAAAAAAATGAGTAATTCTTCGACCAAGACCAGAGTCGTAGAGAGGTCAACTAAGAGTTGAGTCTCTAGTGAACTTGTGAGGTGAAGAAGAGGCTGCTGTTTCAAGACTAAATCGCATAAAATAGAACTGAACTCGAAAGAAGGTACAATTTATAGCGCCCCTCAAAATCGAGACTATTTCTCTTCCCGATCTTGTACGTTAATACTATCTTCTTCTAGCTTTAAAACATTATTTAATGTTAAAATAGCTTAAAATGCAGAATAAAATATATATATTTTTTGCTATTCATTAATTTCTCGAATCTCAACCTTTATGATTCTTTTTTATATTAAAATCATATTTATTATATGATTTATTTAATCTGAATAGATATGAATATATATACAATTCATTCTTTCAAATATATCCTTATTTAAGAACAAATGATCTTCATCTATTAAATAATTCAAAGATTTACTTCTTTGTGGTTTACACATGTAAAATACCATCCACTACAAAAAAAGGGTCATTGTCGACGGGTTCAGTGCCGACGGCAATGCTACCGTCGATAATAAGGTCAATGTCGATGGGGTAACTGTCGCTAATGGAGCATGTCGACAATGAGGTATTATTTGGTGGGAAATTTTCGCGGTGGAGGGAAAAGGCACTGGCGACGGGGCCTAGAAGAAGGGAGACGACGTTCCCGTCGCCAAAGAGTCATTATTGACAAGGTTAAAGGGAGACAACACTGCCGTCGAGAATGACATTCTATTTTTAGCCCTAACCTCGACGGCAACGACTCTAACTTTGTTCCCTCTTTATTTTTGCCTTTTCCCTCTCAGTTTGCCCACTTCTCGCCATTGATTATTAGCCTAGCTCAACATAACTTTCAATTGATTTGCCCAATTGATTGTCAGCCCCTCCGTCTTCATTTCACCTACTGCACCTTCATCACCTCGCCCGATTCATTTCCCGGCCACTGCAATTTCATTCATCATTTTCCCTCTTGTAATCGACTCTCAAAAGCCACGTTTTTCATCTATTCCCTCTGTATGTATGTGTGGAGAGGCGTTTCATCGAGCTTCTAGATGTACCGTTCCTCCATCTCTCTATTGTTGCCATTTCCCAGTCGCCACTCTCTCTGTCGTTGCCTTTCGAGGTACAAAATTAGGTCTTTGTGCATTTGGTTTGATATTAACTCTTTGTGCATTTCATTATTTCGTTTGATAATTTATAAATGATATTTTCTAGAAAGATTTTACTGGATAAAGAATAATCTGGCTTAATGTCCTAATTTTCTCAGTTGTAATATTAGATGTATTTTTTCACTATTTATAACCGGTATAAAGTAATGATATGCGATGTAGTTGCAAAGCTTTATTGATAGTTGAACATATGTCTTCTCCCAGTTTATGGATACCCTATTTTCTACTATAGTTTTAAACATAATACATATGGAGTCGACATCTGGGGATGCCATAGTGATTTGTTTGGTATCACAGGAAGAATTTTGAGCTTTGTCCAGAAGCAAATTACCGAAGCAGAGATTGCGTCTGAGTTTTCTCTCTAAACGATCTGTTGGTGTATAAAGTTATAGTGTAAATCCTGGATCAACTTATTCTTGTGAGGTGTAATTAATATTTCCTTCCTAATTTATCATCTATGATTTTGGAGAAATAATTTCTTACCCTCTTCTTGCATCCAAATGATCATTTTATTCTCTTTGTCCTGAAGGTGTTAGTGTAACCACTGGCCCACTTCGTCAGGCTAATTTAGGATTTTAGTTTTAATTATAGATATTTATTTATGTAAAGATCTTTAGTTATTGCCAGATGCTGTTTATGCTTGGAACATCACAACAGTAGGATGAGAAACCGTACAAGTTGATATTGCTGTTTAGTTGAAATTTTCAAAAGAGGATTTTTTTTAATTAATTTTTAGTTTGGTGCAAATGGGGCTCTTCTTAGTTTAACTTTTTTTACCAGATAAACAAAATGAAAGAGATAATATTTGAATTGTGTTGCTATTTATATTTTTTTAATGAACAGAAAAGAAAAGAAAATAGATGGAGTTTTTGTAATCTCTCACATCCTCTACATTACTAACATAATGAAACTAGTTAAAACTCAACTCGTTTGACTATATTAGACAATCTCGAGTTCAACAAACCAAAACTCGACTAAATGTGCATAAATATGGATAACCAAATCTTCACAAACATCGAGCGAGGTAATAAAATAATTGTTCAAACAAACATAACTCAAATCTCTATCAAATATAATGTTGGAGATCTGAAAAATCGCATTAACTCCTCTTTGCTGCAAACAAAGAGGACTATAAACTATAATACTAACACTCTAATTATAAGTCTATAACTGGTATTAACCCCTTTGCTGCAAGTACCAGAAAAATGGTGAGATAGTTTCTTCTCATGAACAGTAACAACAATATTACATTACTAGTTACATAATAAACTTACAAATAGTTAGGTCAAACCATTACATATGAGGAGTTATAAAGGAAACTAGTAATGAGTGCTTTCAACTCTGCAATATCTTTAAAATTTTTAAAAAAATAGAAAGAAAGACGAAGTTTTTTGTTTGTCAAATTTATTTTGCTTCATATATATTGTTGGCATTATAAATGGTTATATAGTGTGACGCCCCTAAAATAGGTCCACACGATCCATTCTGAGTCGCCAGATATCATTATATAAAAATCAAATACAAACTTCATTTATACAACTGTTGAACTGTCATGCAGAGTACGACAACAGATAAACTGTGAGTTTCAATACAAAATGTGACGCCCCCAAAAATAGGTATACATCACCCATCTTGAGTCGCCAAATACATGGTACAGAATACAAATACAAACTTAATTATACAACCGTTGTGTAATATACGACAATACATAAACTGAGAGTTTTAATAGGAATATTGTCATCTAGACAATATCCACACTCAAAGGAGTCCTCATTACATTTACTGTCACACTATTTAACAGAATAGTGAGGACTACTAATCTTATCATCCGGACCGTCACTCATTTTCCCACTGCTCGTTCGGCTATATTTTCATTTCTGAAGAGAAAACGGTGAAAGAAAAGGTGAGCTCAACTAGCCCAAGAAGAAATATTATGACTAAGATAATGCGTAATAAATTATCAATAGTCTTCAACAATGTTAAACCGATAAAATCTGATAGACTTCAAGTTTAACTGCATGAATAAGCAATGAAATAAGAAATCCAAGTAAGAATAAAATCTACTATCTTCTATGATTTAAAAATGTTTTCATCAATTTTTATCATTTGAGAGACTTAACAATAAATAAATCACATCATCGAATCATCCCCGCACTATGGGCGAGGATATTCATTAAATCATCAATGGTCATGACTATACCGAATAATCCATAGTCATAATCATACCAAGTCCATCTCTGCACGTAGGCCAAAGATATACAACAATAAAACCAATAATCAACAATCCATCTTTGCACGTAAGCCAAAGATATGCAACTCAATAATCAACAATCAATCTTCGCACGTAAGCCAAAGATAACTTTCATCACCATATAAGCATGAGGATGATGACAATGATACAAACATTAATCAAACAAAAATAAGGATAATTATTAAAGACTTTAAATTTATTCAAATATTATCATCCACTCATAATCTAATATTATTAATATCATAACAATATTTTAATCAATTCTTAAACTTATAAACAATTTATTTTAATTGTTTATATTTTACCAAATAATGCATTTAATCATTCAAAAATGTCATACTCGTAAGATTTCATCACCAATGATCAAATCCCTTATAAAAAAAAATCCGCATATACGTTATATAGGATTTTCAAGCCATAAAATCCTATTTTCCAACTTTGTTACTTCACATAACATATTTAACACATATGTTCGTAACTAAATCATTTTTATTAAAAATACCAAATGAGTCCCAAAAATATTTTTTTTCTGGGATTTAGCATAATATAGTCCCATAATGAACATATATTTTTCTCGGAATTTTTAAAATTCATTTACTATTTTTCAAAAATTAATTTCTAATTAATTCCATAAGAAATTAGCTACCTCAAGTTTAACTCCAGAAATTCCCAAATCTTGGCAAGATCTTACACATGTTAATGTGAGCTTCCAGTTTAAGTTTCATGGTCATCGGAGTTATAGAACTCCGGTTATAGCATTTTTCGTCGAAAAAACCTAAATATTGAAATGGTCATAACTTGCTCATTTTAAGTCAGAATGAGCTCATTTTTGGACAGGGGGTACTTTATACCATATATTTTTATGTCCCAAAAGGCCGAAGTTTTTCTCACAAATTAAGTGGCCGAAAATGCCCTTTTAAAATTCTGGACAGTAACTTTTTAAGCATTTCCAGATTTTTCATCCTTTACTAAAATCATTCCACACGAAAATCTGTAAATCCTTTTTAAGTGATTCCACTTGGATAAGTTAGGAAACTCATAGATCTAACTCTAGGACTTGACCATACTCAAAAATTCAAAATATAATAAGAGATATGGTCAATTGAATTTCATGTTCTATTTTCACCAAAATCTGATTTTCAACTCTTTGTGATTTCTAAGAAACTTTCATGTTTTCTCATAATAACCAACATAACTTATCATAACACTTACTAATACTACATATACCCATAATTTTCATCAGTCTAATGCTTTTATTATGACTCTCATCATAATCAACATAAACAGATCATTTCCACAATTTAATAAGAAGTGAATATAAAGGATCATTCATCATGCATGTGGTAATCCACATATACAGGTTATTCCAACAGAATAATAAAGAATGGAATAACAGAAGAATTCACCATAAATGCGATAAATCGCACGAGAAGGTTATTCTCAATGTAATAATAAAGAAGCGGAACCAGTCAAAGCGTAAATCAATCCACAGACAGGATATATTCTAACGAATAATAAATAATGGAATGAGAAGTCGAGTCCGCGAAGCGCACATGCAGACAAGATATTCCAACAGAATAATAAAGAATGAAATAATAGAAGAATTTCACCATGTATGCAGATATTTGATAAAATAATAAAAATGGTTATTCCAACATAATGATAAGGAATGAAATAATAGAAGAATTTCACCATTTATAACATGTATATGTATATAGGCAGTTATTCCAACATAATAATAAAGAATGGAATAATAGAAGAATTTCACCATGTATGTGATACTTTCATTTGAGTTATTGAATAATAGGTTATTCCAACATAATAATAATAAGGAATGAAATAATAGAATAATTTCACCATGTATGTAGTACTTTGCATAGACAGGTTATTCCAACATAATAATAAGGAATGGAATAATAGAAGAATTTCACCATGTATGCAGTAATTCGCATAGATAGGTTATTCCAACATAATAATAAGGAATGAAATAATAGAAGAATTTCACCATGTATGCAGTACTTCGCATTGATAGGTTATTCCAACATAATAATAAGGAATGAAATAATAGAAGTTCTCTTCATGAATAAGAAAGAAATAATACCCCTTACGAGTACAACAAATAATATCCCTTACCTTAGAATAAAGCTGGATACTGGAATAGAAAGGTAGCAGACTTCTCTTCTTCTTTCTCTCTATAGATTTTCTCTCTATAATTTCTCTCTTAAGAATTTCAGTGAATTCGTAAGAAATAATGAATGAATGAGCTTCTATTTATAGGAGAATGGACTAAATAGTAACTAATTCATGAACGGTCCAGATTGATTTACTTTTAAACGGACGGTCCATATTAAAACTTAAAGCAACAGTCCATACTGATTCACTATTAAAACTTTAAAACAACGGTCCATACTGATTCACTATTAAACTTTAAAACAACGGTCCATACTGATTCACTATTAAACTTTAAAGCAACGGTCCATATTGATTTACTAATATAATTTCAACCAACGGTCTGAAAAATTAGCACATCTCCTTATGGAATAATATTGTACCCAAAAATGATTTGGACCGAAAAGAAATATATTTTGTTCGGGTGAATAGTATCCCGTGAATAGTAACTCATGATTAGTAACTCGTGAATAGTAACTCGTGAATAGTAACTCATGAATAGTAACTCGTGAATAGTAACTCATGAATAGTAACTCCGACAAGAAAAGTACCCCGAATACCCGATTAAACAATATAACCTCCAGACATCAATTATTATCGAAATAAACGCCGACTTCCACTAACACTAATAATTCCAACACAATAGAACTATCAATTTCATCTTTAATCAACACGAGCTTATTCATCATTAATATTATAACTCACAATATTTAACAACCAGATCGTTCCCAAGAAAGAGGGGGCTTTTCGATAAGGATATCTCCCTATTGGCGCGCAATTAGGTGACCAAATCTCTCCTTGACAGAACTTCTAGACATTGTAAATATTGCAATTTAATAATATGAATAACTTTGTCATCTCAATTATTGATTTAATAATATAATATATTGTGCAGATGATACTGTGACAATAATCGAATCAATAATATGAGAGATATGATGCAACAATTACTGAAGCAATAATTGAGTATAACTGAGTGACTTCTCACGTAAGCATCAATAATCAATACCGTGTGTTACTCTGCAACCACGCGTATTCCTGTACTTTTACTACCGAGTAGTTCAACAGTTTTAACGGTAAAACTTCCGCCGTTATTTTCATAAAAATAATTCTGTCATTTTATTACTACGACAATACTTCCGTTGTGGGTTCACCAATGATTGTTCTGTCGTACGGATATTCCCCGATAAAAAGAATATTCCCCGACCAATCGAATAGTATACAACATCTTGCATGCTTTGCAAAATTTATAAATATTACCCACAACTATAACATTATATCAAATCCACACCATAATATTAAAAAAAATATTTCGAGAAATTTAAATCTTTATTCATAAAATTTGGGGTCTCACAATCTCCACTCCTAATGAAATTTCGCCCTCAAATTTACGTACGTACCTGGTATGCCGAAAAGATGAGGATACCTTGACTTCATTTCAGATTCTAACTCTTGAGGTATAACCTTTGAGTGTTGAATACGATCCTTCTTATCCAAGATTTTAACACGTATCTCCTCATACGTTAAATCTTCTGCTATCTCGTCCGGTTCTAAATCAATAATGTGGTTTGGGTCGTCCACATATTTATGTAACATCAGTACGTGATAAACGTTATGAACACGCAACATGTTTGGCGGTAAAACGAGTCTATAGGCCACAGTTCCTACTCAATCAAGGATTTCAAATGGGCCAATAAAATCGAGGGTTGAGATTTCCTCTCTTCATCGATTCTTGCTTCTAGAATAACGCCCTCTTGAACCTTCTTCTTCACATTCATCAGCTTTGAGTATGTAGCTTGTACGGCTTTAACTTTATCGATTAAAGTAGATTCTACTCGTATATTTTTTATCACCACGTGGGTCCTTAGAGTTTTTAACTCTATCTTCATCATTTGTAAGTTATACAAAATGGGTTTTTGTGTTAACAACATCGCACTCGTAAACGCATACGATCTTCTACTCAACGCGTCAGCTACCACGTTCTCTTTTCCACAATGATATTGAATGGTACGATCGTAATCTTCAACAGCTCGAGCCAACGTCTTTGACACATTATACGATCGTTTTAGGTACAAAAATATTTGAGGGTTTTGTACTGGGGTCAATACAAAATTCGATTTCACGCTCTAGAGGTAGGCTAAGAAGTCTTCAAGAATACGTCATGAAATTTATTAACAATAGAAATATCATTCAAAACTGTGACCCTCATCCAAGACTTGGATAGCACATGTAATGAAGGTTTCTCCTAACGGGGCTTCAATAGATAAGTCAAAGTCTAATTTCTCCAGAGTCAAATTTAAACGTTGAACGCAAGCAAGAGAGATAAAATAATGGGTAGAACCGGTATCTAATAAGGCATAGATTTCGCAAGAATTTATAATTAACTAACCCGTGCTAACTTCGTTCGGTTTACTCGCTTTTTGCGAAGTCACGAAAAATGCTCTTCTTGAAACCACCGACTTTGTTTTGTCCGTATCCGCTGTTGGTGCCACCGTCCCAGCTAGACTTGACTTTGGTGCACGACAAAATCGGGCTAGGTGACCTTATCTTCTTGAAATTTCCATTTCTATTATCTTGGCCATGATTACCACCGAAGTGGTTACCATTCTTGGCATGATAAGTTTCCCCACGATGGTTATCATTGTTCTGATGGCCGTTGCCACCGGTATGATTATTATCATGTTGTTGGTCGTTACGTTTTGGTTGTGCTGACTCATTATCACGCTCCAATAACTGAGCCCTATTCACAACATCTGAATATAAACAAAGTTTGTGAGAAATGAGGTATTGACATATATCGGGTTTCAAACCTCTTAGAAATAATCGCGTCATTCGCTCCATTGCTTACCTCAACATTCTCGGATGTCATTTTCACACACTGCCACAAAACAAGAGTTAGTTAACATATCACATGTTATCCCTATACTCTGACCGACCAATTAAATACCAAATAAACTTAGGTAGGTCATACTAGCAAAGGAATTTCCCGTCTCTCCCCTCCTAGTTCTTGTCTCACATCCCAACCAAGGATCATATCCCTAAGCTTTGATACCAACTGTGACGCCCCCAAAAATAGGTATACATCACCCATCTTGAGTCGCCAAATACATGGTACAGAATACAAATACAAACTTAATTATACAACTGTTGTGTAATATACGACAATACATAAACTGAGAGTTTTAATAAGAATATTGTCATCTAGACAATATCCACACTCAAAGGAGTCCTAATTACATTTATTGTCACACTATTTAACAGAATAGTGAGGACTACTAATGCTATCATCTGGACCGTCACTCCTTTCCCCGACTCGTCCCGCCTATATTCTCATTTTCGAAGAAGAAAGTGAAAGAAAGGGTGAGCTCAACTAGCCCAAGAAGAAATATTATGACTAAGATAATACAGAATAAATTATCAATAGTCTTCAAAAATGTTAAACTGATAAAATACAATAGACATCAAGTTTAACTGCAGCGGAATAAGCAGTCCATTAGCAGAGTCAAGTAGAGCATAATATCTACTATCTTCTATGATTTAAAAATGTTTTCATTAATTTTTATCGCTGAGACTCAACTTAATAAATAAACCACATCATCGAATCATCCCTGCACTACGGGCCAAGGATATTAAATCATCAATGGTCATGACTATACGGAATAATCCCTGGTCATAATCATACCAAGTCCATCTCTGCACGTAGGCCAAAGATATACAATAATAAAATCAATAATCAACAATCCATCTTTACACGTAAGCCAAAGATATATTCGATAATCTCAATAATCAACAATCCATCTTCGCACGTAAGTTAAAAGATAACTTTCATCACCATATAAGCATGAGGATGATGACAATGATATAAGCATTAATCAAACGAAAACAAGGATAATTATTAAAGACTTTAAATTTATCCAAATATTATCAACCACTCATAATCTAATATTATTAATATCATAACAATATTTTAATCACTTCTTAAACTTATAAACAATTTATTTTAATTGTTTACATTTTACCAAATAATGCATTTAATCATTCAAAATGTCATACTCATAAGATTTCATCACCAATGATCAAATCCCTTATAAAAAAATCTTCATATATACTTTATATAGGATTTCCAAGCCATTAAATCCTATTTTTCAACTTTTGTTACTTCACATAACATATTTAACACATATGTTCAGTAATTAAACCATTTTCATGAAAAATACCAAATCGGTCCCAAAAATATTTCTTTTCTGGGATTTAGCATAACATAGTCCCATAATGAACATATATTTTTCTCGGAATTTTTAAAATTCATTTACTATTTTTCAAAAACCGATTTCTAATTAATTCCTTAAGAAATTAGCTACCTCAAGTTTAACTCTAGAAATTTCCAAATCTTGGCAGGATCTTACACATGTTAATGTGAGCTTCCAATTTAAGTTTCATGGTCATCGGAGTTATAGAACTCCGGTTATAGCATTTTTTGTCGGAAAAACCTAAATATTAAAATGGTCATAACTTGCTCATTTTAAGTCAGAATGAGCTCATTTTTGGACAGGAGGTACTTATTACCATATATTTTCATGTCCCAAAAGTCCGGAGTTTTTCTCACAAATTAAGTGGCCGAAAATGCCCTTTTAAAATTCTGGACAGTAGCTTTTTAAGCATTTCCAAATTTTTCTTCCTTTACTAAAATCATTCCACATGAAAATCTGTAAATCCTTTTTAAATGATTCTACTTGGATAAGTTAGGAAACTCATAGATCTAACTCTAGGACTTGACCACACTCAAAAATTCAAAATATAATAGGAGATATGGTCAATTGAATTTCATGTTCCATTTTCACCAAAATCTGATTTTCAACTCTTTGTGATTTCTAAGAAACTTTCATGTTTTCTCATAATAACCAACATAACTTATCATAACACTTACTAATACTACATATACCCATAATTTTCATTAGTGTAATGCTTTTATTATGACTCTCATCATAATCAACATAAACAGATCATTTCCACAATTTAATAAGAAGTGAATATAAAGGATCATTCACCATGCATGTGGTAATCCACATATACAGGTTATTCCAACAGAATAATAAAGAATGAAATAATAGAAAAATTCACCATGCATGCGATAGACCTCACAGACAGGTTATTCTCAACAGAATAATAATAAAGAAGCGAAACCCGGTCGAGCGTAATCTTGACCGCAAAAAGTTATTCCAATGAGAATAATAAATAATGGAACCCGGTTAAAGGCGTAAGCCTTGCAGACGAGGATATTAGACATAATAATAAATAATGGAACCAGGTAAAGCACAAAACCTTATGAGACGAGGATATTAAACGAATAATAAAGAATGAAATAATAGAAGAATTTCACCATGTATGCGAAAGATTAGCATAGACATGTTATTCCAACATAATTATAAGGAATGAAATAATAGAAGAATTTCACCATGTATGCAGTACTTCGCATAGACAGGTTATTCCAACATAATAATAAGGAATGGAATAATAGAAGAATTTCACCATGTATACAGTACTTCGTATAGATAGGTTATTCCAACATAATAATAAGGAATGAAATAATAGAAGAATTTCACAATGTATACAGTACTTCACATAGACAGGTTATTCCAACGTAATAATAAGGAATGGAATAATAGAAGAATTTCACCATGTATGCAGTACTTCGCATAGATAGGTTATTCCAACATAATAATAAGGAATGAAATAATAGAATAATTTCACCATGTATGCAGTACTTCACATAGATAGGTTATTCCAACATAATAATAAGGAATGAAATAATTGAAGAATTTCACCATGTATACAGTACTTCGCATAGATAGGTTATTCCAACATAATAATAAGGAATGAAATAATAGAAGTTCTCTTCATGAATAAGAAAGAAATAATACCCCTTACGGGTACAACAAATAATATCCCTTACCTTAGAAGAAACTGGATATTGGAATAGAAAGGTAGCTGACTTCTCTTCTTCTTTCTCTCTATAATTCATAAAAATAATTCTGTCGTTTTATTACTACGACAATACTTCCGTTGTGGGTTCACCAATGATTGTGCCGTCGTACGGATATTCTCCGACAAAAAGAATATTTCCCGACCAATCGAATATTATACAACATCTTGCATACTTTGCAAAATTTATAAATATTACCCACACCTATAACATTATATCAAATCCACACCATAATATTAAAAAAAATATTTCGAGAAATTTAAATCTTTTTTCATAAAATTTGGGGTCTCACACAAAATCTATGTAACTCTCATGGTGCCTCGACCACAACACCTTACAAAGGTACTTTACATAAAAGTACAATCAATAACTGTTTTAGAGATTAAAATCTTTGGAAAATACTCAAGGAAACCTTCGTACATGGGAGGCCATGCATCTAGGTTATGATAGATATCATGTCCACAAAATTATCCTTGGTTGACCCAATAGTCTCCAAAGAAAAACAAGAAGATTGCTATCATCTTCTTTCCAATGGTGAGTCTTTTCTTGACATATAACTATCTCCGTTGTCTCCAAGTGAGAATTATATTTCAAATAAACTCCAAGATCATATAGTGCTCGTAGATATACTCAGCAAGTGGATGTGCACAACCCTGTCTTATGATAACATGAGGTTGTATGTCATAAGACATCTTGTATAATAGTGGCAAAACACCCTTCCAAAGTTGGGTTCACCTCACCCTATTCGGTTCACCAAAATTAAATATCAAATGACGTATACAATACGACACACTTATCTAAAGTTCTCAATAAATTTATTTCCATACTATTTAGGGAGAACCTCAACAGCTATAGACCACCGTTCTATTCCCCTGTTATCCCCGCTCGACCCAGCTACACTCTTATTACATAAAAGAAATTGTGAAGCAAAAAGGGTGAGCACAACTAGCACAGTAAAGAATATCATGACTAAAGATAATTTACATCATCAATAGCCTTCATCAGAAATAAATCAGAGATTTAGAACATATGGTAGATGATAAAACTTTTCAACCATAGTTGCAGCGGAACGAACAATCCATTAGAAGAGTCAAATAGACCATCAGATCTATTATCTTCTCTATGTTAAAAGTCCACCGATAATGTTTTATCCCTGTAACATCAATCAACAATTCCTGTCCACAATCATATGAATAACTCATAATCATAATTGTGATTCCAAATTCCTTTTCTCATCCAGGACGAAGATAATTTTTATCACCTGTCTTTACCTAAAATATCAAAGATCATGGTTATACCAAATCACAGATCATGTTTATAATCATACTTATAAATTTATCTTTGCACTACGGGCCAAAGATATTCATTAACAGTTCATCTTTGCACTACAGGCCAAAGATATTCAACAACAGGTCATCTTTGCACTACGGGTCAAAGATATTAATATCTCAAAGAAATATATAATCATTTCAGAATTTATATAAACAATAATTATAACCATGTTGATCAATTCACCTTTGCACTTAAGCTAAAAATATTCAATTATAAATTTAATGGTCATGATCATACCAGTCAACAATTCATCTTTGCACTACTGGCCAAAGAGAACCCATAGTCAAGATCACACCAATAATCTACCCATCTTTACACTTAAGTCAAAGAGAAATTTCATCACCAGGGTTATAAAAATGTTATATATGATAATAAAAATAATATGATCAAAATATGGATTTAATTTCAAGAGTAAGATTCATAAATCTATGATTTCATAACACCTTAATCCAAATGTTATAAATCACTTAATAAACTCATAATCTAATATTATTAATATTATAATAACATTTTAATCACTTCTTAAACTTATAAACAATTTATTTCAATTGTTTATACTTTACCAAATAATGCATTTAATCATTCAAAATGTCATACTCATAAGATTTCATCATGAATGATTAAATCCCTTATAAAAAATCTGTATATACCCTATATTTATTTTCTGTGATTTAACAGAAATAGCCCCATATTGAACATATATTTTTCTCAGAATTTTTTAAATTCATTTACTATTTTTCATATGACCAAAACTGCCAAATATTTAGACATTTATCATAAATTGTACCTTTGTCCAAAAATTCTGAAATTTACAAGGTATACTCCTGTTATATAAATGTACTCCCAATAAAAATTTCTCCAATTTTGGAGTTAACCACGAGGAGTTATAAGGGTTTACTTTTAAAATAGTCTTTTCCCATAAAATTCATAACTCTTAATCTATACATCCAAAAATCGCCATCTTTGGACACAATATAGAAAACTCATCAAATTATAATTTCAAATTTTTCCAGAATTTTTGAGGGTTAGAAAAATTACAAAACTGCAAATGAATTTTCACTCGCCATGTGGTAATCCACGTAAACAGATCATTTCCATAATTTAATAAGGAATGAATACAAAGGATCATTCACCATGCATGTGGTAATCCACATAGACATGTTATTCCAACAGAATAATAAAGAATGGAATAACTGAAGAATTCACCATGCATGCGATAGATCGCACAGACAAGTTATTCTCAACAGAATAATAAATAATGGAACCAGGTCATGCGTAAACGCACAGACAGGATATTCTGACAAAATAATAAATAATAGAACCAGGTCATGCATAAACACACGATGGATATTAAATTCACCGGGAATAATAAAGAATGGAATAATAGAAGAATTTCACCATGTATGCGGTACTTGGCATAGATGGCATATTATTCAACATAATAATAAAGAATGGAATAACAGAAGAATTTCACCATGTATGTGGTACTTCGCATAGACAAGTTATTCCAACATAATAATAAAGAATGGAATAACAGAAGAATTTCACCAAGTATAGGGTAATCCGCATATACAGGTTATTCCAACAGAATAGTAAAGAATGGAATAACAGAAGTTCTCTTCATGAAGACGAAAGAAATAATACCCCTTACGAGTACAACAAATAATATCCCTTACCTTATAAAGAAGAGTACTCCGATGGGTAGGGCGGTGATATACTTGAAGAAAACTTGCACTACGCTCAAATCTTCTTAAAACTCTAAAGAAATACGTTCAAGATTATAGAAGAGAATTCTCTGAATTTCTGGTGTGATTTTCAATTCTAACTAAACATCCTATTTATAGGAAAATAGAAAGTATACTATGCAATAAAATATAATATAAATATATATATATATATATATTTTATTTAAAATATAATAAAATAATTAACTTTATAAAAGTATTAGGTTTTATATAAAAAGATTTTACTATGCAAATACTATGCAGTACTATACAAACATTATGCATAATAAAATATATTATATTCTAATTATTGTCTAATAAAACAAATAACTTTATAAAAGTATTCATTTTTATATAAAAAGATTTTACTACGAAAAACCTTACGCAGGGCACTATTATAATAAAATATATTATATTCTAATTATTGTCTAATAAAATAAATAACTTTATAAAAGTATTACATAAAAGTATTTTATATAAAAAGATTTTACTATGTAAAACACTATGCATAATAAATATAATATATTCTAATTATTGTTTAATAAAATAAATAACATTATAAAAGTATTACATTTTATATTAAAAGCTTTTATGTTTTATTACATTAATAATACTAATAAAATTATATATATATATATATATATATATATATATAAACTTTCGTGACTTCATAAAAAGACACCTCAATATATTTAACAACATTTATCATTATTATTATAATTCACAATATTAATCGACCAGGTCGTTCCTAGGAAAGAGGGGGCTTTTCAATAAGGATTTCTCCCTATTAGCGCGCAATTAGGTGACCAAACTTCTCTTTGGCAGAACTTCTAGACATCGTTAATATTGCAAATAATAATATTAATAACTTTGTTATCTCAATTATTGATTTAATAATATATAAAATATCGACAATAATTGAATCATATAACGTGAGATACTATGCAACAATTACTGTAGCAAAAATTGAACAAAACTAAGTGACTTCTCACGTAACTTGTAAGCATCAATAATCAATACCGTTTGCTACTATGCAACCACGCGTATTACTGTACTTTTAACACCGGGTGTTTCAACAATTAATGGTAAAACTTCCGCCGTTATTTTCATAAAAATATTTTTGTCGTTTTCTCAATCCAACAATAATTCCGTTATGGGGTCCACCAATGATTGTGCCGTCATACGAATATTTCCTGCTAAAACGAATATTTCCCGACCAATCGAATATTATATAACAACTTGCATACTTTGTAAAATTTATAAATACTACCCACAACTATAACATTATCTCAAATCCACACCATAATATTCAAAAAAATATTTCGAGAAAATTAAATCTTTATTCATAAAATTTGGGGTCTCACAATCTCCCTCCTTATGAAATTTCTCCTCTAAAATTTACATACATACACGTATCTTAGAAGAGGTGAGAATACCTTACTTTCTTTTCGTATTGTACCTTCCCGGTTATATCCTCTGTATCATGATTTTTCCATTGCTCATCTCCCGTATTTCAGATATCATTCTAGAATATATCTTCAAAACAAAGGTCAATTGACATATCACAAATTGTCAACTTATCAAGTAAAAATTTTGGCTTAGGTAAGTCACACACTAGCGAAGTATATTACTGCGTCTCTTCCTCCTAGTTCTAGACTCATATCTCCGCCGGTGACCATATCCCTAAGCTCGATACAATTTTGTGATGCCCCAAAATAGGTCCACACGACCCGTGAGTCGCCAGATATCACTCCATAAAAATCAAATACAAACTTTATTTATACAACTGTTGTTGAGCTATGTAAATGCAGTACAAAACAGATAAGCTGTGAGTTTCAATACAAAATCTATGTAACTCTCATGGTGCCTCGACCACAACACCTTACAAAGGTACTTTACATAAAAGTACGGTCAATAACTGTATTAAAGATTAAAATCTTTGGAAAATACTCAAGCAAACCTTCGTACATAGAAGGCCATGTGTCTAGGTTATGATAGATATCATATGTCCACAAAATTATCCTTGGTTGACCCAATAGTCCCCAAAGAAAAACAAGAAGATTTCTATCATCTTCTTTCCAATGGTGAGTCTTTTCTTAACATATAACTATCTCCGTTGTCTCCAAGTGAGAATTATATTTCAAATAAACTCCAAGATCATATAGTGCTCGTAGATATACTTAGCAAGTGGATGTGCACAACCCTGTCTTATGATAACATGAGTTTGTATGTCATTAGACATCTTGTATGATAGTGGCAAAACACCCTTCCAAAGTTGGGTTCACCTCACCCTATTCGGTTCACCAAAATTAAATATCAAATGACGTATACAATACGACACACTTATCTAAAGTTCTCAATAAATTTATTTCCATACTATTTAGGGAGAACCTCAACAGCTATAGACCACCATTCTATTCCCCTGTTATCCCCGCTCGACCCAGCTACACTCTTATTACCTGAAAGAAATTGTGAAGCAAAAAGGGTAAGCACAACTAGCCCAGTAAAGAATATCATGACTAAAGATAATTTACATCATCAATATCCTTCATCAGAAATAAATCAGAGATTTAGAACATTTGGTATATGATAAAACTTTTCAACCATAGTTGCAGCAGAACGAGCAATCCATTAGAAGAGTCAAATAGACCATCAGATCAATTAACTTCTCTATGTTAAAAGTCGACCGATAATGTTTTATCCCTGTAACATCAATCAACAATTCCTGTCCACGATCATATGAATGACTCATAATCATAATTGTGGTTCCAAATTCCTTTTCTCATCCAGGGCGAAGATAATTTTCATCACCTGTCTTTACCTGAAACATCAAAGATCATGGTTATACCAAATCACAGATCCTATTTATAATCATACTTATAAATTTATCTTTGCACTAAAGGCCAAAGATATTCATTAACAGTTCATCTTTGCACTATAGGCCAAAGATATTCAACAACAGGTCATCTTTGTACTACGGGTCAAAGATATTAATATCTCAAAGAAATATATAATCATTTCAGAATTTATATAAACAATAATTATAACCATGTTGATCAATTCACCTTTGCACTTAAGCTAAAAATATTCAATTGTAAATTTAATGGTCATGATCATACCAGTCAACAATTCATCTTTGCACTACTGACCAAAGAGAATCCATAGTCAGGATCACACCAATAATCTACCCATCTTTACACTTAAGTCAAAGAGAAATTTCATCACCAGGGTTATAAAAATGTTATATATGATAATAAAAATAATATGATCAAAATATTGATTTAATTTCAAGAGTAAGATTCCTAAATCCATGATTTCATAACACCTTAATCCAAATATTATAAATCAATTAATAAACTCATAATCTAATATTATTAATATTATAATAACATTTTAATCACTTCTTAAACTTATAAACAATTTATTTCAATTGTTTATACTTTACCAAATAATGCATTTAATCATTCAAAAATGCCATACTCATAAGATTTCATCACCAATGATCAAATCCCTTATCAAAAATCTGTATATACTCTATATAGGATTCCCAAGCCATAAAATCCTATTTTCCAATTTTGTTACTTCACATAACATATTTAATTCATTTATTCATAACTAGTTCATTTTCATGAAAAATACCAAATCAGTCCAAAAAATATTTCTTTTCTGAGATTTAACAGAATATAGTCCCATATTGAACATATATTTTTCTCCAAATTTTTAAAATTCATTTACTATTTTTCATATTACCAAAACTGCCGAATATTTAGACATTTATCATAAATTGTATCTTTGTCCAAAAATTTCGAAATTTACAGGGTATACTCCTGTTATAGAAATGTACTCCCAATAAAAATTTCTCCAATTTTGGAGTTAACTACAAGGAGTTATAAGGGTTTACTTTTAAAATAGTTTTTTCCCATAAAATCCATAACTCTTAATCTATACATCCAAAAATTGCCATCTTTGGACACAATATAGAAAACTCATCAAATTATCATTTTAAATTTTTCCAGAATTTTTGAGGGTTAGAAAAATTACAAAACTGCAAATGGATTTTCACTCGCCAGGCGGTAATCCACGTAAACAGATCATTTCCACAATTTAATAAGGAATGAATACAAAGAATCATTCACCATGCATGTGGTAATCCACATAGACATGTTATTCCAACAGAATAATAAAGAATAGAATAACTGAAGAATTCACCATGCATGCGATAGATCGCACAGACAAGTTATTCCCAACAGAATAATAAATAATGGAACCAGGTCATGCGTAAACACACAGACAGGATATTCTGACAGAATAATAAATAATGGAACCAGGTCATGCATAAACGCACAGCGGGATATGGAAAACAAAATAATAAAGAATTGAATAATAGAAGAATTTCACTATGTATGCAGATTTACTTGGCGATGATGCGAGTTATTCCAACATAATATATAATAAAAATAGAATAATGAAGAATTTCACCACGATGCATAAGATTGCATAGACATGTTATTCAACATAATAATAAAGAATGGAATAATGTAAGAATTTCACCAAGTATAGGGTAGTCGCATATACTGAGTTATTCCAACAGAATAGTAAAGAATAGAATAATGAAGTTCTCTTCATGAAGACGAAAGAAATAATACCCTTACGAGTACAACAAATAATATCCCTTACCTTATAAAGAAAGAGTACTCTTGGAACGGGTATAGTGCGGGGATATACTTGAAGAAAACTTGCACTACGCTTCAAAGCTTCTTCAAACTCTAAAGAAATACACGCCAAGATTATGAAGAGAATTCTCCGAATTTACGGTGTGATTTTCAATTCTAACCAAGCATCCTATTTATAGGAAAATAGAAAAGGATATTATGCAATAAAATATAATATATATATATATATATTATTTAAAATATAATAAAATAATTAACTTTATAAAAGTATTACATTTTATATAAAAAGATTTTACTATGTAAAACACTATGCAGAGCACTATGCATAATAAAATATATTATATTCTAATTATTGTCTAATAAAATAAATAACTTTATAAAAGTATTACATTTTATATAAAAAGATTTTACTATGCAAAACACTATGCAGAATCTTATACAAACACTACGATAATAAAATATATTATATTCTAATTATTATCTATTAAAACAAATAACTTTATAAAAGTATTCTACATTTTTATATAAAAGATTTTTACTATGCAAAACACTATGCATAATAAAATATAATATATTCTAATTATTTATGTCTAATAAAACAAATAACTTTATATAAAAGTATTTTGTTTTTTATATAAAAAGCTTTTACATTTTATTACATTAATAATACTAATAAATATATATATATATATATATATATATATATATAAACTTAAAGTGACTTCATAAAAGAAACCTCAATATATTTAACAACATTTATCATCATTATTATAATTCACAATATTAATCGACGAAGTCGTTTCCGAGAAAAGAGGGCTTTCAATAAAGATTTCTCCTATTAGTAGCGCAATTAGGTGACCAAACCTCTCCTCTTGGCAGAACTTCTAGACATCGTTAATATTGCAAATAATAATAATAATAACTTTGTTATCTCAATTATTGATTTAATAATATATAAATATCGACAATAATTGAATAAAATAACGTGATATACTATGCAAGAATTACTTTAGCAATAATTGAACAAAACTGAGTGACTTCTCACGTAAGCATCAATAATCAATACAGTGTGCTACTATGCAACCACGCGTATTACTGTACTTTTAACACCGGGTGTTTCAACAGTTAATGGTAAAACTTCTGCCGTTATTTTCATAAAAATATTTTTGTCGTTTTCTCAATCTGACAATAATTCTGTTGTGGGGTCCACCAATGATTGTGCCATCGTACGAATATTCCCTGTTAAAACGAATATTCCCCGACCAATCGAATATTATATAACAACTTGCATACCTTGCAAAATTTATAAATACTACCCACAACTATAACATTATCTCAAATCCACACCATAATATTCAAATAAATATTTCGAGAAAATTAAATCTTTATTTATAAAATTTGGGGTCTCACAATCACCCCTCCTTATGAAATTTTGCCCTCGAAATTTACGTACGTACCTGGTATGTCGAAGAGGTGAGAATACCTTGCTTTCTTTTCGGATTGTACCTACCCGGTTATATCCTCTGTATCATGATTTTTCCATTGCTCATCTCTTGTATTTCACATATCATTCTAGAATATATCTTCAAAACAAAGGTCAATTGTCATATCACAAATTGTCAACTTATCAAGTAAAATTTTTGACTAAGGTAAGTCACACACTAGTGAAGTATATTACTCGTCTCTCCCCTCCTAGTTCTAGACTCATATCTCCGCCAGCGAAGTCGGAATGAGCTCATTTTTGGACAGGAGGTACTTTATACCATATACTTTCATGTCCCAAAAGGCCAGAATTTTTCTCACAAATTAAGTGGCCGAAACTTCCCTTTTAAAAATCTGGGCAGTAGCGTTTTCGGTATTTGCAGCTTTTGACTCCTTTGCTAAAATTAGTCCACACGAAAATCTACAACACCTTTTACAGTGATTCCACTTGGAGATGCTACAAAACTCATAGATCTAACTCTAGAACTTGACCACACTCAAAAATGCGAAATATAATAGGAGATATGATCAATTGAATTTCATGTTCCATTTTCACCAAAATTTGATTTTTCAACCCTTTGTGATTTCTAAGAAACTTTCATGTTTTCACATAATAACCAACATAACTCATCATAACACTTACTAATACCACATATACCCATGATTTTCATCAGTCCAATGCTTTTATTATGACTCTCATCATAATCAACGTAAACCAATCATTTCCACAATTTAATAAGGAATGAATACAAAGGATCATTCACCATACATGTGGTAATTCATATGACATAACAAATTCATCAAAATATCATAAAGAATGGAACCGGTCACGTAAACACACGATGAGTTATTCCAATGAATAATAAAGAATGGAATAACAACATACATCACCGGTATACGGTAATCCACGACACAAAGTTATTCCAACAGAATAATAAAGAATAAATGGAACAACAGACATGAAAATTACTGTAATCCAATGTGGGATATTCCAACAGAATAATAAATGGAAGAGTCGCAAAAATAATAGATATTCCAAAAATTTCATGAATAATGAAGAATTTCACCATGATGCGGTGACAGATAAACAAAGTTATTCAACATAATAATATAGAATGGAATAACGGAGGATTTCACCAAGTATATGGTATCTGGCGTCTACAAGTTATGTATATAGGTATCTGCGTATACGAGTTATTCCAATAGAATAATAAAGAATGGAATAATGAAGTTCTCTTTATGAATAAGAAAGAATAACACCCTTACGAGTACAATAAATAATATCCTTACCTTATAAAAAGCTGGATATAGAAGTAGTGAAGTAGCAGAATACTCTTTTTTTCTCTCTATAGCCTTTCTCTATAATTTCTCTCTCAGAGTTTGGTGAATTGGTAAGAAATAATGAAGGAATGAGCTTCTATTTATAGAAAAAACCGAGAGTGGCTCTTGGTCTTAACGAAGGGTCTAAATGACTCTTGGTAATATGAAGAGACAACTACTTTATTTGAAGGGACAATTAACCCTTGGAACAAGAATAGGCAAGTAACTCTTAGTAATATTGAAGAGACAACTACTATTTGCGAATGGGCAATTAACCCTTGAAAACCGAAAGGGCAAGTTACTATTAAAACATTAAATAAACGATCCATATTGAATTACTATTATAATTTCAACCAAATGGTCTAAAAAATTAAGACATCTCCTCATGGAATAATATTGTCCCCAAAATGATTTGAATGAAAATAAATATATTGATTCGGGTGAATAGTACCCCATGAATAGTACTTCGTGAATAGTAACTTCGTGAATAGTAACTCATGAATAGTAACTTCGTGAATAGTAACTCAAGAATAGTAACTCATGAATAGTAACTCATGAATAGTACTCAAATAACGAAAAGTGCCCCAAATAATTCGATTGAACAATATAACCTTCAGACATCAATTATTATCGAAATAAATGTCGATTTCCACTAACACAAATAATTTCAACACAATGGAACTATCAAATTCATCTTTAATCAATACGAACTTATCCATCATTAATATCATAATTCACAATATTTAACAACCGTGTCGTTCCTGTGAAGAGGGGCTTTCAATAAGGATTTCTCCTATTAGTGCGCTCAATTAGGTGACCAAACCTCTCCTTGGCAGAACTTCTAGACATTGTAAATATTGCAATTTAATAATATGAATAACTTTGTCATCTCAATTATTAATTTAATAATATATAAAATATTGACAATAATTGAATAAAACTGAGTGACTTCTCACGTAAGCATTAATAATCAAATATATTGTACAATACCGTGTGCCACTGTGCAACCACGCGTATTACTGTACTTTTATCAATTTAACCGTTTACTAAATAGAATAATAATTATAAAAATTGAATACTTTCATTTCATAAAATTCGGGGTCTCACAATCTCCCCTCCTTATGAAATTTTGCCCTCGAAATTTACGTACCTGGTAGTTCGAAGAGATGAGAATACCTTGCTTTCTTTTTGGATTTTACCTTCCCGGTTATATCCTCTATATCATAATTTTCCCATTCCTCATCTCCTGTATTTCAGATATCATTCTAAAATATACCTTCAAAACAAAGGTTAATTGACATATCTCAAATTATCAACTTATCAAGTAAAAAAAATTCGGCTTAGGTAAGTCACACCCTAGCGAAGTATATTACTCGTCTCTCCCCTCCTAGTTATAGACTAACATCTTCGCCAGCGACCATATCACTAAGCTTTGATACCAATTGTGACGCCCCCAAAATAGGTCCACACGACCCATTCTGAGTCGCCAGATATCACTCCATAAAAATCAAATACAAATTTCATTTATACAATTGTTGAACTGTCGTCAAGATGCGATGCGACAATGAGATAAGTATGAGTTTCAATACAAATCTATATAACTCTCATGGTGCCTCGACCACAACACCTTACAAAGGTACTTTACATAAAAGTACAGTCAATAACTGTTTTAGAAATTAAAATCTTTGGGAAAAGCTCAAGGAAACCTTCATACATAGGAGGCCATGAATCTAAGTTATGATAGATATCATATGCCCAGAGAATTATCCTTGGTTGGTCCAATAGACCCCAAAGAAAAATGAGAAGATTACTATCATGTTCCTTCCAATGATGAGTCTTCTCTTGACATATAATTATCTCGAGCTTATCTCCAAGTGAGAATTATATCTCAAATATACTCCAAGATCATATAGGTAGTGCTTGTAGATATACTCAGCAAGTGGATGTGCACAACCCTGTCTTATGATAACATGAGATTGTATGTCATTAGACATCTTGTATGATAGTGGCAAAACATCCTTCCAAAGTTGGGTTCTCATCAACCTATTGTTGTTCACCAAAATCAATTATCAAGTGACGTATAAAATACGACACGCACATCTTAGGTCCTCAATGCAAATATATATTGCATGTCATGCCGTTTTATAATGTATTGAGAAACTTCAACAGTCTCGGACCATCTCACTATTTCCCTGTTATCCCTACTCGACCCAGCTACACTCTTATTACCTGAAAGAAATTGTGAAGCAAAAAGGGTGAGCACAACTAGCCCAGTAAAAAATATCATGACTAAAGATAATTAAATTATCAATAGCATTCATCAGTAACAAATCAGAGATTTAGAACATATGGTAGATGATAAAACTTTTCAACCATAGTCAAGCGTGAACGAAAGCAATCCATTAAAGAGTCAAAATAGACCATCGTGTCTATTATCTTCTCCAAGTTAAAAGTCCACCAATAATGTTTTATCCTCAGTAACATCAATCAACAATTCTCATCCACAATCATATGAATAACTCATAATCATAATTGTGATTTGAATTCCTTTTCGCACCTAGGGCGAAGATAATTTTCATCACCTATCTTCACGAAACATCAAAAAATTATGGTTATACCAAATCACAATTTCGCTTCATAATCATACTAATAAATTCATTCAGACTATGGCCAAAGATATACAATCAGATAACCAAGAATCAACAGTTCATCTTTGCACTACAGCCAAAGATATACAATCAGAAACCAATAATGATTCACCTTAATAGTATCACAACCACTTAATTATCCATGTACACAAAAGCCAAGGATATTTGTGTTTTCAATTACGGTCATGATTATATCGAACAATCCCTGGTCATAATCATACCAAGTCCATCTATGCACTACGGGCTTAAGATGACTTTTACAACATCATTTATAACATTACGGTCATGATTATACCGAATAATCCCTGGTCATAATCATACCAAGTCCATCTATGCACGTAAGCCAAAGATGACTTTCAACACAATATAAGCAGGAGGATCATGACAATGATATAAAGAATCAATCAAATGAAATAAAGGATAAATATTAAACATTTATAATATAATTTATCCAGGATTCAAGAATATCCCAATGTTATCAATCACTTAATAATCTCATAATCTAATATCATTAATATTATAACAATATTTTAATCACTTCTTAAACTTATAAACAATTTATTTCAATTGTTTTACATTTTACCACATAATGCATTTAATCATTCAAAATGCCATACTTATAAGATATCATCACCAATGATCAAATCCCTCATCAAAAATATACATATATACCCTATATAGGATTCCCAAGCCATAAAATCTTTTTTCCAATTTTTTTACTTCACATAACATATTTAACTCATATGTTCAGAATTAAACCATTTTCATGAAAAATACCAAATCACTTCCAAAAATATTTCTTTTCCGGGATTTAGTATAATATAGTCCCATAATGAACATATATATTTTTCTCGAAATTTTAAAATTCATTTACTATTTTTTCAAAAATCAATTTCTAATTAATTTCTTAAGAAATTAGCTACCTCAAGTTTAACTCCAAAATTCCCAAATCTTGGCAGGATCTTACACATGTTAACGTGAGCTTCCGGTTTAAATTTCATGGTCATCATGAGTTATAGAACTCCGGTTATAGCATTTTTCGTCAAAAAACCTAAATATTGAAATGGTCATAACTTGCTCATTTTAAGTCGGAATGAGCTCATTTTTGGACAGGAGGTACTTTATACCATATATTTTCATGTCCCAAAAGGCCAGAATTTTTCTCACAAATTAAGTGGGTCAAACTTCCCCCTTTTAAAAATCTGGCGATGGCTTTTTTGGTATTTGCGACTTTTGACTCCTTTGCTAAAATCATCCACACGAAAATCTACAACACCTTTTACGGTGATTCCACTTGGAGATGCTACAAAACTCATAGATCTAACTCTAGAACTTGACCACACTCAAAAAATGAAAAATATAATAGGAGATATGATCAATTGAATTTCATGTTCCATTTTCACCAAAATTTGATTTTTCACCACCCTTTGTGATTTCTAAGAAACTTTCATGTTTTCACATAATAACCAACATAACTCATCATAACACTTACTAATACCATATATACCCATGATTTTCATCAGTCCAATGCTTTTATTATGACTCTCATCATAATCAACGTAAATGATCATTTCCACAATTTAATAAGGAATGAATACAAAGGATCATTCACCATGCATGTGGTAATTCACATAATACGAGTTATTCCAATGTAATAATAAAGAATGGAACCAAGTCAGCGTAAAACGCACGATAGAGGATATTAAATAGAATATTAAAGAATGGAATAACAATGAAATCACCGTGTATACTAGAATCCACTTATAAAAGTTATTCCAATGTAATAATAAAGAATGGAATAACAACAGACATCACCGTGTATATACGGTAGAATCCACGATACAAAAGTTATTTCAACAAATAATAAATGGAACTGTGTCAAAGCGAAATTAAGACCGACATGGATATTAAATGTAATAATAAAGAATGGAATAATAGAAGAATTTCACCACGTATGCAGATTTGTGATAAACAAAAGAGTATTCCAACATAATAATATAGAATGGAATAACAAAGGATTTCACCAAGTATAGGTATGCTGGCGATACAAGGTTATGTATAAGGTATCACAGTATCTGAAAAGTTATTCCAATGTAATAATAAAGAATGGAATAACAAAAGTTCTTTTATGAATAAGAAAGAATAACACCCCTTATTTAGTACAATAAATAATATCCCTTACCTTATAAAGAAACCGGATATAGAAGAAGTGAAGTAGTAGTAATACTCTTCTTCTTTCTCTCTATAGATTTTCTCTAGCTTTTCTCTATAATTTCTCTCTATAATTTCTCTCTCTAGAGTTTCAGTGAATTCGTAAGAAATAATGAAGGAATGAGCTTCTATTTATAAAAAAACTGAGAGTGGCTTTTGGTCTTAACGAAGGGTCAAAATGACTCTTCGTAATATTGAAGAGACAACTACTATTTACGAAGGGACAATTAACCCTTGGAACACCGAAGAGGCAAGTAACTCTTGGTAATATTGAAGAGACAACTACTATTTACGAAGGGGCAATTAACCCTTGGAACACCAAAAGGGCAAGTTACTATTAAAGCTTTAAATCAACGATCCATATTGATTTACTATTATAATTTCAACAAACGGTTTGAAAAATTAGCACATCTCCTCATGGAATAATATTTACCCAAAAAATGATTTGAACCTGAAAAAAATAAATATATTGTCGTGAATAGTACCCCGTGAATAGTACTCGTGAATAATAACTTGTGAATAGTAACTCGTGAATAGTAACTCATGAATAGTAACTCATGAATAGTAACTCGTGAATAGTAACTCATGAATAGTAACTCATGAATATTAACTCGTGAATAGTACTCCGACACGAAAAGTGCTCCAAATACCCGATTGAACAATATAACCTTCAGACATCAATTATTATCGAAATAAATGTCGATTTCCACTAACACAAATAATTTCAACACAATGGAACTATCAAATTCATCTTTAATTAACACGAACTTATCCATCATTAATATCATAATTCATAATATTTAACAACCAGGTCGTTCCCAGGAAAGAGGGGGCTTTCCAATAAGGATTTCTCCCTATTGGCGCACAATTAGGTGACCAAACCTCTCCTTGGCAGAACTTCTAGATATTGTAAATATTGCAATTTAATAATATGAATAACTTTTTTGTCTCAATTATTAATTTAATAATATATAAAATATTGACAATAATAGAATAAAACTGAGTGATTTCTCACGTAAGCATCAATAATCAAAGATATTTTACAATACCGTAGCCACTATGCAACCACGCATATTATTATACTTTTATCAATTTAACCGCTTACTAAATAGAATAATAATTAATAATTGAATACTTTCATTTCATAAAATTCGGGTCTCACAATCTCCTCCTTATGAAATTTTGCCTCAAATTTACGCATCTAGTAGTTCAAAGAGATTAGAATAATGCTTTCTTTTTGGATTGTACCTTCCGGTTATATCCTCTATATCATAATTTTCCCATTGCTCATCTCCTGTATTTCTATATCATTCTAAAATATACCTTCAAAACATTCAAGTTAATTGACATATCTCAAATTATCAACTTATCAAGTAAAAAAATTGCTTAGGTAAGTCACACCCCAAATAAGTATATTACTCGTCTCTCCCTCCTAGTTATCTAACATCTTCGCCAAATGAATATCCCTAAGCTTTGATACCAATTTGACACCCCAAAATAGGTCCACACGACCCATTCCGAGTCGCCAGATATCACTCCATAAAAATCAAATACAAATTTCATTTATCTAATTGTTGAATGCAGATACGACAAATGAGATAAGTCTGTGAGTTTCAATACCAAATCTATGTAACTCTCATGGTGCCTCGACCACAACACCTTACAAAGATACTTTACATAAAAAGTATAATAACTGCATTTAGAAATTAAAATCTTTGGGAAAAGCTCAAGGAATCCTTCATACATGGGAGGCCATGAATCTAAGTTATGATAGATATCATATGCCCAAGAGAATTATCCTTGGTTGGTCCAATAGACCCCAAAGAAAAATGATAAGATTACTATCATGTTCCTTCCAATGATGAGTCTTCTCGACATATAATTATCTCGCTTATCTCCAAGTGAGAATTATATCTCAAATATACTCCAAGATCATATAGTAGTGCTTGTAGATATACTCAAAGAAGTGGATGTGCACAACCACATCTTATGATAACATGAGATTGTATGTCATTAGACATCTTGTATGATAGTGGAAAAACACCCTTCCAAAGTTGGATTCTCATCAACCTATTGTTGTTCACCAAAATCAATTATCAAGTGACGTATAAAATACGACACGCACATCTTAGGTCCTCAATGCAAATATATATTACATGTCATGCCGTTTTATAATGTATTGAGAAACTTCAACAGTCTCGGATCATCTCACTATTTTCCGTTATCCTGGGCTCGACCCGTACCTACACTCTTATTACCTGAAAGGAATTGTGAAGCAAAAGGGTGAGCACAACTAGCCCAGTAAAGAATATCATTACTAAAGATAATTAAATTATCAATAGCATTAATCAGTAATAAACCAAAGATTTAGAACATATGGTAGATGATAAAACTTTTCAACCATAGTTGCAGCGGAACAAGCAATCCATTAAAAGAGTCAAATAGACCATCAGGTCTATTATCTTCTCCAAGTTAAAAGTCCACCAATAATGTTTTATCCCTGAAACATCAATCAACAATTCCTGTCCACAATCATATGAATAACTCATAATCATAATTGTGATTTGAATTCCTTTTCGCACCTAGGACGAAGATAATTTTTATCACCTATCTTCACCTGAAACATCAAAAATCATGGTTATACCAAATCACAATTTCTGCTCATAATCATACTAATAAATTCATCTTTGACTACTGACCAAAGATATACAATCAGATAACGAAAGAATCAACAGTTCATCTTTGCACTACATGGCCAAAGATATACAATCAGTAAAACCAATAATCTTTGAGATTCGACTTAATAGTATCACGACCATGAATTATCCATGCACTACATGCCAAGGATATTCGTGTTTTCAATTACGGTCATGATTATACCGAACAATCCCTGGTCATAATCATACCAAGTCCATCTATGCACTACGGGCCAAAGATGACTTTTACCACATCATTTGTAACATTACGGTCATGATTATACCGAATAATCCCTGGTCATAATCATACCAAGTCCATCTATGCACGTAAGCCACAGATGACTTTCAACACAATATAAGCATGAGGATCATGACAATGATATAAAAAATCAATCAAATGAAATAAAGGATAAATATTAAACATTTATAATATAATTTATCCAGGGTTCAAGAATATCTCAATGTTATCAATCACTTAATAATCTCATAATCTAATATCATTAATATTATAACAATATTTTAATCACTTCTTAAACTTATAAACAATTTATTTTAATTGTTTACACTTTACCACATAATACATTTAATCATTCAAAATGCCATACTCATAAGATATCATCACCAATGATCAAATCCTCATCAAAAAATATGCATATACCCTATATAGGATTCCTAAGCCATAAAATCCTATTTTCCAATTTTGTTACTTCACATAACATATTTAACTCATATGTTCAGTAATTAAACCATTTTCATGAAAATACCAAATCAGTTCCAAAATATTTCTTTTTTGGGATTTAGCAGTAATATAGTCCCATAATGAACATATATTTTTCTCAGAATTTTTAAAATTCATTTACTATTTTTTCAAAAATCAATTTCTAATTAATTCCTTAAGAAATTAGCTACCTCAAGTTTAACTCCAGAAATTCCCAAATATTGGCAGGATCTTACACATGTTAACATGAGCTTCCAGTTTAAATTTCATGGTCATCGAAGTTATAGAACTCCGGTTATAGCGTTTTTCGTCGAAAAAACCTAAATATTGAAATGGTTATAACTTGCTCATTTTAAGTCGGAATGAGCTCATTTTTGGACAGGAGGTACTTTATACCATATACTTTCATGTCCCAAAAGGCCAGAATTTTTCTCTCAACTTAAGTGGCCGAAACTTCCCTTTTAAAAATCTAGGCAGTAGCGTTTTCGGTATTTGCAGCTTTTGACTCCTTTGCTAAAATCAGTCCACACGAAAATCTACAACACCTTTTACAGTGATTCCATTTGGAGATGCTACAAAACTCATAGATCTAACTCTAGAACTTGACCACACTCAAAAATACGAAATATAATAGGAGATATGATCAATTGAATTTCATGTTCCATTTTCACCAAAATCTGATTTTTCAACCCTTTGTGATTTCTAAGAAACTTTCATGTTTTCACATAACAACCAACATAACTCATCATAACACTTATTAATACCACATATACCCATGATTTTCATCAGTCCAATGCTTTTATTATGACTCTCATCATAATCAACGTAAACAGATCATTTCCATAATTTAATAAGGAATGAATACAAAGGATCATTCACCATGCATATGGTAATTCACATAGACAGGTTATTCCAACAGAATAATAAAGAATGGAACCAGGTCCGGCGTAAACACACAGATAGGATATTCTGACAGAATATTAAAGAATGGAATAACAACAGAAATCACCAGGTATACGGTAATCCACGTATACAGGTTATTCCAACAGAATAATAAAGAATGGAATAACAACAGACATCACCAGGTATACGGTAATCCACGTATACAGGTTATTCCAACAGAATAATAAATGGAACCAGGTCAGGCAAAATTCGCACCGACAGGATATTCCGACAGAATAATAAAGAACGGAATAATAGAAGAATTTTACCATGTATATGATATCAGATAAACAAAGTTATTCCAACATAATAATATAGAATGGAATAATGGAGGATTTCACCAAGTATAGGGTATGCTGCATACAAAAGTATATGTATAGGTATGTCACAGATACAAGTTATTCCAATAGAATAATAAAGAATGGAATAATGTAAGTTCTTTTTTAAAAATAAAAAGAATAACACCCTTACGAGTACAATAAATAATATCCCTTACCTTATAAAGAAATTGGATATAGAAGTAGTAAAAGTAACAGAATACTTTTCTTCTTTCTCTCTATAGATTTCTCTCTCTATAGCTTCTCTCTATAATTTCTCTCTAGAGTTTCAATTGAATTCGTAAGAAATAATGAAGGAATGAGCTTCTATTTATAGAAAAACCGAGAAAAAGTCTTAACGAAGGGTCAAAAGTCAAGAGACAACTACTCTTGGAACAATCAAGAGGCAAATAACTCTTGGTAATATCAAAATGACTCTTGGTAATAATTAACCCTCGAAACGAAAGGGCAAGTTACTATTAAAACTTTAAATCAACGATCCATATTAATTTACTATTATAATTTCAACCAACGGTCTGAAAAATTAGCACATCTCCTCATGGAATAATATTGTACCCAAAAATAATATGGACTGAAAATAAATATATTGTTCGGGTGAATAGTACTCATGAATAGTACTCATGAATAGTAACTCATGAATAGTAACTCGTGAATAATAACTCATGAATAGTAACTCGTGAATAGTAACTCGTGAATAGTAACTCATGAATAATAACTCATGAATAGTAACTCGTGAATAGTACTCCGACAGGAAAAGTGCCCCAAATATCCGATTGAACAATATAACCTTCAGATATCAATTATTATCAAAATAAATGTCGATTTCCACTAACACAAATAATTTCAACACATTAGAACTATCTGTTAGGTTTGTAATATTCATGAACGCAATCAAATTGCATAAAATATGCAAAAACGTGGAAAATCAGAGTTTTAAAATTTTACAAACCATATACCCGGATCACCCTTTATGCACAATTATTAATTAAACGAAAAGATAAAGAATAAAATCATACCCTTTAAGATTGAGCTTCCTCAGGTACAAGTTCACCTCCAAATCCTTTCGCGTTCAACTTGAATTCACCGGGTTTGGTTCCTTCCTTTGATCAACGTTAGCCACCCAAGTGTTTGGCCTCTAGAGGTGATCCACCAAGGAAGAAGAAGAATTCAAGAAGATGGGTATTTGGCAAAACCCTAGTTTTCTATCTCTATAGAAAAGAGCGTACTCTCCCAACTATTGGAATTACGTATGTTGTAAAAGTCAACAACCCTCCCACCCATAATAAGACTCCTATTATTTATAGATGTGGGCAACCCTCCTTAACAATTAAGGAATTGGGGTTTATTTTAATTAATTAAGCTCCCAATCTTATTAGGAATAATTAATTAAACTCTTTTAATTAATTGGCCTCCTAATCTTATTAGGATATTCGAGAGTACTTTTATTAATTAATTCCCAAACTCCTTTAGGAATTAAATAATAATAACAATTGTAATAATAATAATAAGACTCCTCTTATTAATTTATATTTAATATTTCCAAAATATTAAATAATAAATATTAAGCTATTTAATTTATTCTATCACCATAGATTAAATTAAATCTCCTTAACTTATTATTACGATTATGCAATTAACTTCTTAAATAATTATTCTTCCTTTTATGGTGTGACCCTTTAGGTTCTCCATATTAAACCGGTTGTGAATAAATCAATTAGAACAATTCTAAACTTATTTAAATAAATAAATTAAACTAATAATTTATTTAAATAAATAATATTTATTCTACAATAGGGATAAGCCTCCTAGCGATCAACGACTTTTTCAGGATAATATAGATTTCAACATTAATCATAAAAGAACCTTTGAGTAAATAGTTGCCGCATAATTCAATCCTTCCACCATACTGATGTCCCAATTAAATATAAGACATGGAATTACTGTCAAATCTTATTTTATTTAATTATATGTATTTCGATCCTTAAATACACAACACCAAATAATGCAAATTAGAAACTCCTTTCTAATTTCATTCTGCCTTGGCCAAGGATTAACGGGTTGTCATTTATCGAATCACATAGAACATTTCTCTTCTTTTAATAGAAGTGGTAGATTCTTTATTGATCATACATTATCTCCATGTACAACTTATTATACCCAAACATACCCTTTGATATACCCTAAGGGTCTTAAGGAATAAGTCAAAGTATAACTCATCATACACAAGATACTATGATGATCTCAAGTCCAAGGATCACTTGTACTACTATCACTCTGAGAATTCCTATTGACGAAAAAGTAAAACTCCATTAGGTATTCTTTAGCGAGCCAACGTTCAATTGAACTTATTCTCTAATAAGCACCTACATACTTGCTTTAGTGTCTCCACACAAATGATCATGAGATCAATCATCCTCATCCAATGAAAGCAAGCAACGTATGTACCAATCTATCCGGATTCGGTAATCCCCAATTTAGTAATCCAACGATTGGGAACTATTTTTAGTTTTAAGCTTTCAAAGAATTTAGATCTCATTAGAATGATCATCATCATTATTCTAAAAGCATTGCTTAAAACTATGGGTTTATCACATATTATAAAACAGCATCATGTAGATAATTAAAAGCCTTTAATAAATTAATACTTTTTATTAATAAATAAATAAGATTGTTACAAAGTATATGCTTTATCATCAAACATGATTGGCTTGTATGCATACTACTTTCAATCTCCCACTTGCACTAAAGCCAATCGCCGTGGTATCTCATACTCTTCTTCTCTAAGTGACGATTATCCTGTTGTTGGATATGCTTTAGTTAATGGATATGTAATGTTGTTCTTGAGAGTCCACTATCTCTATAGTGATTTCCCGTCTTTCAATGATTCTTTAATCAAATGAAAGTGCTGCAACACATGTTTAGATCCAAGATGAGACTTAGGAACTATTCCTAGTTCTGTAATGAACTTTCCATCCAAACAATCAACTTGCAACTTCATTTATAGCTATATAATTTGTCTTTATCACTAAACCAACAACTCTTTGCTATTTGGAACCTTTCCAATTCACTGCACCATTGCTCAAGGTAACGCTTTACCTTAAAGTGGATTTTCTATTGTCTTGGTTTGTCTGAAAAACTTGAGTCTGTTAAGCCCTCTAGTTTTAATTTAGACCCACCATGTATGATCACATCCTTAGTGCCTGTTAAGTACTTTAAGATGTTTTTCACTGTCTCACAGTGAACTTCTCCAGAATATGACTGATCAACATCAGGTCTCGTACATTTCATTGCATACATGATAGTTACTCATGCGATCTCTCTTTTGGAGTCTATGGGGACTATTAAGAGAGATACACTCCATGGCTCATCAACATGAGACATCCCATGGAGTTTACCATGCTAAACGACTTTAGCATCAAATGAATATACGTTCCTTGGGTTAAGCCGAGCATCCTTTTAAATCTATCTATATAGATTTGCATCCCAAATTAAGATACTCTTACCAAATCATTCATGGAGGAATGTTTAGACAACTTTATCTTTACTAATTGTAGCATTGGTATGTCATTCCTTATCCGTAGTATATCAACATATAATACTAGGAATGTCACAACGCTCCCACTAACCCTTTTGTACACACTAGGTTCATTCTTGTTTTTGATCAAATCAAACTCTTTTGATTGTCTCATCAAAATGAATGTTCCATATTTGAGAAGCTTGCTTCAATCCATTTCCCTGAGTGTCTACAACTCTTCCCTCATCGTATGTAATTGGATCATCATCTTCTATGATGCGTACCTCATCATCACCATCCATGATGAATCCATACCTCCCAGGTATCTTCGGTACTATTCCAGATTTACGATTAGGTTGTGAACAATAATAGTCTATCTGCAGGTTCCTCTTATTTGACTTATAGTGTTTTGTGGTTCTTGAACTCTTCAAGATCTATTATCCTCCCACTAGCCCCTTCAATGATAAACACATTTATCTTAGAAGTCAGCATGTTTCGCAATAAACACCTTTTGCTAAGTAGGATTATAGAACATATACCCTAAACTTACTTTAGGATGTCCCACAAATCTGTACTTGTCAAATTTTGTCCCAAGCTTATCCTTTGAAACCTTTTTTACTTAAGTTGGACAACCCTTTATCTTAACATACTTAAGATTAGGAATCCTCCCTGTCCATAACTTTTATGGAGTCTTAGGGCGGGATTTTGAGGTTACCTTTTCGTAGATATGGAGCCATTTCTAGGGCATTATCCTAAAAGGATACTGGAATGTCAGTAAAATCATTATGGACCGCACCATGTCCAACAAGGTACAATTTTTCCTTTGAGATACATCAATCAATTATTGCGTATCAGGAGGCATCCATTATGAGAAAACCATTTGAGATGATCTAAAAACTTATTGCACAAGTATTTATTCCTTGATCTAATCAAAAAAAAGATCTTAATACTTTGTCAATTTGTTGCACTTCTGAATTCTTTGAACCTTTCAAATAAGTCACACTTGTATTTCAGCAAATACACACATTTAACTCTTTGAATGATCATCTCCTTTTTCTTATACTAGTTTGTTCAATTTGCAAATACAGACATTTAACTCTCTTTAAATGCTCAAAGTAAATTAAGATTGGCGATATGATATTACGAATAATAAAGAAGCGGAATAATAGAAGAATTTCACCATGTATGCAGATGCCAGATAAACAAAGTTATTCAACATAATAATATAGAATGGAATAACGGAGGATTTTACCAAGTATAGGGTATCTGGCGTATACACAGGTTATGTATAAGGTATCGCCACAGATACAAGAGTTATTCCAATGAATAATAAAGAATGGAATAATGAAGTTCTCTTTATGAATAAGAAAGAATAACACCCCTTACGAGTACAATAAATAATATTCCTTACCTTATAAAAAGCTGGATATAGAAGTAGTGAAATAGCAAGAATACTCTTCTTCTTTCTCTCTATAGATTTTCTCTCTATAGCTTCTCTCTATAATTTCTCTCTCTAGAGTTTCAGTGAATTCGTAAGAAATAATGAAGGAATGAGCTTCTATTTATAGAAAAACTGAGAGTGGCTCTTGGTCTTAACGAAGGGTCAAAAGGACTCTTGGTAATATTGAAGAGACAACTACTATTTGCGAAGGGGGAATTAACCCTTGGAACACCGAAGAGGCAAGTAACTCTTGGTAATATTGAAGAGACAACAACTATTTACGAAGGGGCAATTAACCCTTGGAACACCGAAAGGGCAAGTTACTATTAAAACTTTAAATCAACGATCCATATTGATTTACTATTATAATTTCAACCAACGGTCTGAAAAATTAACACATCTCCTCATGGAATAATATTATACCCAAAAATGATTTGGACTGAAAATAAATATATTGTTCGGGTGAATAGTACTCATGAATAGTAACTCGTGAATAATAACTCATGAATAGTAACTCGTAAATAGTAACTCATAAATAGTAACTCGTGAATAGTAACTCGTGAAGAGTAACTCATGAATAGTAACTCGTGAATAGTACACCGATACGAAAAGTGCCCCAAATACCCGATTGAACAATATAACCTTCAGACATCAATTATTATCGAAATAAATGTCGATTTCCACTAACACAAATAATTTCAACACAATGGAACTATCAAATTCATCTTTAATCAACACGAACTTATCCATCATTAATATCATAATTCATAATATTTAACAGCCAGGTCGTTCCCAAGAAAGAGGGGGCTTTCCAATAAGGATTTCTCCCTATTGACGCGCAATTAGGTGACCAAACCTCTCCTTGACAGAACTTCTAGACATTGTAAATATTACAATTTAATAATATTAATAACTTTGTCGTCTCAATTATTAATTTAATAATATATAAAATATTGACAATAATTGAATAAAACTGAGTGACTTCTCACGTAAGCATCAATAATCAAAGATATTGTACAATACCGTGTGCCATTGTGAAACCACGCGTATTACTGTACTATTATCAATTTAACCGTTTAATAAATAGAAAAATAATTATAAAAATTGAATACTTTCATTTCATAAAATTTGGGGTCTCACAATCTCCCCTCCTTATGAAATTTCACCCTCGAAATTTACGTACTTAGTAGTTCAAAGAGATGAGAATACCTTTCTTTCTTTTTAGATTATACCTTCTCGGTTATATCCTCTGTATCATAATTTTTCCATTGCTCATCTCCTGTATTTCAGATATCATTCTAAAATATACCTTCAAAACAAAGGTTAATTGACTTATCTCAAATTATCAACTTATCAAGTAAAAAAATTTAATTAGGTAAGTCACACACCTAAATAGCGAAGTATATTACTCTCTCTCTCCCTCCTAGTTATAGACTAACATCTTAGCCAAATGACACCATATCCCTAAGCTTTGATACCAATTGTGACGCCCCCAAAATAGGTCCACACGACCCATTCTGAGTCGCCAGATATCACTCCATAAAAATCAAATACAAATTTCATTTATACAATTGTTGAACTGTCGTGCAGAGTACGACAACAGATAAGCTGTGAGTTTCAATACCAAATCTATGTAACTCTCATGGTGCCTCGACCACAACACCTTACAAAGGTACTTTACATAAAAGTACAGTCAATAACTGTTTTAGAAATTAAAATCTTTGGGAAAAGCTCAAGGAAACCTTCATACATAGGAGGCCATGAATCTAAGTTATGATAGATATCATATGCCCAGAGAATTATCCTTGGTTGGTCCAATAGACCCCAAAGAAAAATGATAAGATTACTATCATGTTCCTTCCAATGATGAGTCTTCTCTTGACATATAATTATCTCAGTTATCTCCAAGTGAGAATTATATCTCAAATATACTCCAAGATCATATAGGTAGTGCTTGTAGATATACTCAGCAAGTGGATGTGCACAACCCTATCTTATGATAACATGAGATTGTATGTCATTAGACATCTTGTATGATAGTGGAAAAACACCCTTCCAAAGTTGGGTTCTCATCAACCTATTGTTGTTCACCAAAATCAATTATCAAGTGACGTATAAAATATGACATGCGCATCTTAGGTCCTCAATGCAAATATATATTTCATGTCATGCTGTTTTATAATGTATTGAGAAACTTCAACAGTCTCGGACCATCTCACTATTTCCCTGTTATCCCCGCTTTCAACCCAAATTTACACGCTTTATTACACGAAAGGAATTGTGAAGCAAAAAGGGTGAGCACAACTAGCCCAAGAAAGAATATCATTACTAAAGATAATTAAATTATCAATAGCATTCATCAGTAATAAACCAAAGATTTAGAACATATGGTAGATGATAAAACTTTTCAACCATAGTTGCAGCGGAACGAGCAATCCATTAAAAGAGTCAAATAAACCATCAGGTCTATTATCTTCTCCAAGTTAAAAGTCCACCAATAATGTTTTATCCCTGTAACATCAATCAACAATTCTTGTCCACAATCATATGAGTAATTCATAATCATAATTGTGATTTGAATTCCTTTTCGCACCTAGGACGAAGATAATTTTCATCACCTATCATCACCTGAAACATCAAAAATTATGGTTATACCAAATCACAATTTCTGCTCATAATCATACTAATAAATTCATCTTTGAACTACGGTCAAAGATATAAGCTCAGATAACCAAGAATCAACAGTTCATCTTTGCACTCATGGCCAAAGATATACAATCTGTAAAACCAATAATGCCGAGATTCACTTAATAGTATCACGACCACGAATTATCCATGCACTACTGGTGCCAAGGATATTCGTGTTTTCAATTGATCATCACGATTATATCTATACCGATCAATCCTCGGTCATAATCATACCAAGTCCATCATCTATGCACTACGGGCCAAAGATAACTTTTACAACATCATTTGTAACATTACGGTCATGATTATACCAAATAATCCCTGGTCATAATCATACCAAGTCCATCTATGCACGTAAGCCACAGATGACTTTCAACACAATATAAGCATGATGATCATGACAATGATATAAAGAACCAATCAAATGAAATAAAGGATAAATATTAAACATTTATAATATAATTTTTCCAGGGTTCAAGAATATCCCAATGTTATAAATCACTTAATAATCTCATAATCTAATATCATTAATATTATAATAATATTTTAATCACTTCTTAAACTTATAAATAATTTATTTTAATTGTTTACCATTTACCACATAATGCATTTAATCATTCAAAAATGCCATACTCATAATATATCATCACCAATGATCAAATCCCTCATCAAAAATATGCATATACCCTATATAGGATTTCCAAGCCATAAAATCCTATTTTCCAATTTTGTTACTTCACATAACATATTTAACTCATATGTTCGTTACTAAACTATTTTCATAAAAAATACCAAATCAGTTCCAAAAATATTTCTTTTCTAGGATTTAGCAGAATATAGTCCCATAATGAACATATATTTTTCTCAGAATTTTTAAAATTCATTTACTATTTTTTCAAAAATCAATTTCTAATTAATTCATTAAGAAATTAGCTACCTCAAGTTTAACTCCAGAAATTCGCAAATCTTGGCATGATCTTACACATGTTAACGTGAGCTTCAAGTTTAAATTTCATGGTCATCGAAGTTATAGAACTCCGGTTATAGCATTTTTTGTCGGAAAAACCTAAATATTGAAATGGTCATAACTTGCTCATTTTAAGTCGGAATGAGCTCATTTTTGGCAGGAGGTACTTTATACCATATACTTTCATTTTCGAAAAGGCAAGAATTTTTCTCACAAATTAAGTGGTCAAACTTCCCTTTTAAAAATCAGGTAGTAGTTTTTTTCAATTTTGCGACTTTTGACTCCTTTGCTAAAATCACCCACACGAAAATCTACAACACCTTTACAAAGTGATTCCACTTGGAGATGCTACAAAACTCATAGATCTAACTCTAGAACTTGACCACACTCAAAAATTCGAAATATAATAGGAGATATGATCAATTGAATTTCATGTTCCATTTTCACCAAAATATGATTTTTTAGCCCTTTGTGATTTCTAAGAAACTTTCATGTTTTCACATAATAACAAACACAACTCATCATAACAATTACTAATACCACATATACCCATGATTTTCATCAGTCCAATGCTTTTATTATGACTCTCATCATAATCAACGTAAATAGATCATTTCCACAATTTAATAAGGAATGAATACAAAGGATCATTCACCATGCATATGGTAATTCACATAGGCAAAGTTATTCCAATGTAATAATAAAGAATGGAACCAGTCCCATGCAGAACGCACGCATTATTCAGCGAATAATAAATGATATAATGGATCAAAAATACAGAATATTAAAGAATGGAATAACAACAGAAATCATCGTATATCTCGGTAATCCACGTATATGTGTGTTATTCAATGTAATAATAAAGAATGGAATAACAACAAACATCACCGGTATACACAGTAATCCACGATACAAAAGTTATTCCAATGTAATAATAAATGGAACTGAAGTCGTGCAAAATTAAGCATACCAGATATGATATTAAACGTAATAATAAAGAATGGAATAATATAAGAATTTCACCATGTATGCGATTGATCAGATAAAAAAGTTATTCCAACATAATAATATAGAATGGAATAATGAGGATTTCACCAAGTGTAGGTATATCACAGATACAAAAGTTATTCCAACATAATAATAAAGAATGGAATAATGTAAGTTCTCTTTATGAATAAGAAAGAATAACACCCTTACGAGTACAATAAATAATATCCCTTACCTTTATAATGAAACCGGATATAGAAGTAGTGAAGTAGCGAATAATACTCTTCTTATTTCTCTCTATAGATTTTTCTCTCTATAGCTTCTCTCTATAATTTCTCTCTCTAGAGTTTCAGTGAATTCGTAAGAAATAATGAAGGAATGAGCTTCTATTTATAGAAAAACTGAGAGTGGCTCTTGGTCTTAACGAAGGGTCAAAATGACTCTTAGTAATATCAAGAAACAACTACTATTTTTGCGAAGGGCAATTAACCTGGAACAATCAGAAGAGGCAAGTAACTCTTGGTAATATTGAAGAGACAACTACTATTTGCGAAGGGGCAATTAACCCTTGGAACAATCGAAAGGGCAAGTTACTATTAAAACTTTAAATCAACGATCCATATTGATTTACTTATTATAATTTCAACCAACTATTCCCGAAAAATTAAGACATCTCCTCATGGAATAATATTGTACCCAAAAATGATTTGGACTGAAAATATATATATTGTTCGGGTGAATAGTACCCCGTGAATAGTACTCGTGAATAGTAACTCGTGAATAATAACTCATGAATAGTAACTCGTGAATAGTAACTCATGAATAGTAACTCATGAATAGTAACTCATGAATAGTAACTCGTAAATAGTACTCCGACACAAAAAGTGCCCAAAATACCCGATTGAACAATATAACCTTCAGACATCAATTATTATCGAAATAAATGTCGATTTCCACTAACACAAATAATTTCAACACAATGGAACTATCAAATTCATCTTTAATCAACACAAACTTATCCATCATTAATATCATAATTCACAATATTTAACAACCAGGTCGTTCCCAGGATAGAGAGGACTTTCCAATAAGGATTTCTCCCTATTGGCGCGCAATTAGGTGACCAAACCTCTCCTTGGTAGAACTTCTAGACATTGTAAATATTGCAATTTAATAATATGAATAACTTTGTCGTCTGAATTATTAATTTAATAATATATAAAATATTGAGAATAATTGAATAAAACTGAGTGACTTCTCACGTAAGCATCAATAATCAAGGATATTGTACAATATCGTGTGCCACTATGCAACCACGCGTATTACTGTACTTTTATCAATTTAACCGTTTACTAAATAGAATAATAATTATAAAAATTGAATACTTTCATTTCATAAAATTCGGGGTCTCACAATCTCCCCTCCTTATGAAATTTCACCCTCGAAATTTACGTACTTAGTAGTTCGAAGAGATGAGAATACCTTACTTTCTTTTCAGATTGTACATTCCCAGTTATATCCTCTGTATCATAATTTTCCCATTGCTCATCTCCTGTATTTCAGATATCATTCTAAAATATACCTTCAAAACAAAGGTTAATTGACATATCTCAAATTATCAACTTATCAAGTAAAAAAAATTCGGCTTAGGTAAGTCACACCCTAGCGAAGTATATTACTCGTCTCTCCCCTCCTAGTTATACACTAACATCTTCGCCAGCGACCATACCCCTAAGCTTTGATACCAATTGTGACGCCCCCAAAATAGGTCCACACGACCCATTCTGAGTCGCCAGATATCACTCCATAAAAATCAAATACAAATTTCATTTATACAACTGTTGAACGGTCGTGCAGAGTACGACAACAAATAAGCTGTGAGTTTCAATACCAAATCTATGTAACTCTCATGGTGCCTCGACCACAACACCTTACAAAGGTACTTTACATAAAAGTACAGTCAATAACTGTTTTAGAAATTAAAATCTTTGGGAAAAGCTCAAGGAAACCTTCATACATAGGAGGCCATGAATCTAAGTTATGATAGATATCATATGCCCAGAGAATTATCCTTGGTTGGTCAATAGACCCCAAAGAAAAATGATAAGATTACTATCATGTTCCTTCCAATGATGAGTCTTCTCTTGACATATAATTATCTCAGTTATCTCCAAGTGAGAATTATATCTCAAATATACTCCAAGATCATATAGGTAGTGCTTGTAGATATACTCAGCAAGTGGATGTGCACAACCCTGTCTTATGATAACATGAGATTGTATGTCATTAGACATCTTGTATGATAGTGGAAAAACACCCTTCCAAAGTTGGGTTCTTATCAACCTATTGTTGTTCACCAAAATCAATTATCAAGTGACGTATAAAATATGACATGCGCATCATAGGTCCTCAATGCAAATATATATTTCATGTCATGCTGTTTTATAATGTATTGAGAAACTTCAACAGTCTCGGACCATTTCACTATTTCCCTGTTATCCCCGTCAATTCGACCCGACTACACACTTATTACCCGAAAGGAATTGTGAAGCAAAAAGGTGAAGCACAACTAGCCCAAAGAAAGAATATCATGACTAAAGATAATTAAATTATCAATAGCATTCATCAATAATAAATCAAAGATTTAGAACATATGGTAGATGATAAAACTTTTCAACCATAGTTGCAATTAATTGAACGAAGCAATCTATTAAAGAGTCAAATAGACCATCGTGTCTATTATCTTCTCCAAGTTAAAAGTCCACCAATAATGTTTTATCCTCGTAACATCAATCAATAATTCCTCGTCCACAATCATATGAATAACTCATAATCATAATTGTGATTTGAATTCCTTTTCGCACTCTAGACGTAAGATAATTTTCATCACCTATCATCACGAAACATCAAAAATCATGGTTATACCAAATCACAATTTCGCTTTCATAATCATATTTAATAAATTCATCTTTGCACTACGGCCAAAGATATACAATCAGATAACCAAGAATCAACAGTTCATCTTTGCACTACTGGCCAAAGATATACAACTGTAAAACCAATAATGCTGAGATTCAGCTTAATAGTATCACGACCATGAATTATCCATGGACTACAGGCCAAGGATATTCGTGTTTTCAATTACGGTCATGATTATACCGAACAATCCCTGGTTATAATCATACCAAGTCCATCTATGCACTACGGGCCAAAGATAACTTTTACCACATCATTTGTAACATTACGGTCATGATTATACCGAATAATCCTCGGTCATAATCATACCAAGTCCATCTACGCACGTAAAGCCATGTATGACTTTCAACACAATATAAATATGAGGATCATGACAATGATATAAAAATCAATCAAATGAAATAAAGGATAAATATTAAACATTTATAATATAATTTATCCAGGTTCAAGAATATCTCAATGTTATCAATCACTTAATAATCTCATAATCTAATATCATTAATATTATAACAATATTTTAATCACTTCTTAAACTTATAAACAATTTATTTTAATTGTTTACACTTTACCACATAATGCATTTAATCATTCAAAAATGCCATACTCATAAGATATCATCACCAATGATCAAATCCCTCATCAAAAATATGCATATACCCTATATAGGATTCTCAAGCCATAAAATCCTATTTTCCAATTTTGTTACTTCACATAACATATTTAACTCATATGTTCGTAATTAAACCATTTTTATGAAAAATACCAAATCAGTTCCAAAAATATTTCTTTTCTGGGATTTAGCAGAATATAGTCCCATAATGAACATATATTTTTCTCAGAAATTTTTAAAATTCATTTACTATTTTTTCAAAAATCAATTTCTAATTAATTCCTTAAGAAATTAGCTACCTCAAGTTTAACTCCAGAAATTCCCAAATATTGGCAGGATCTTACACATGTTAACGTGAGCTTCCAGTTTAAATTTCATGGTCATCGAAGTTATAGAACCATCGAAGTTATAGAACTCCGGTTATAGCGTTTTTTGTCGAAAAAACCTAAATATTGAAATGGTTATAACTTGCTCATTTTAAGTCGGAATGAGCTCATTTTTGGACAGGAGGTACTTTATACCATATACTTTCATGTCCCAAAAGGCCAGAATTTTTCTCACAAATTAAGTGGCCGAAACTTCCCTTTTAAAAATCTAGGCAGTAGCGTTTTTGATATTTGCAGCTTTTGACTCCTTTGCTAAAATCAGTCCACACGAAAATCTACAACACCTTTTACAGTGATTCCATTTGGAGATGCTACAAAACTCATAGATCTAACTCTAGAACTTGACCACACTCAAAAATACGAAATTTAATAGGAGATATGATCAATTGAATTTCATGTTCCATTTTCACCAAAATCTGATTTTTCAACCCTTTGTGATTTCTAAGAAACTTTCATGTTTTCACATAACAGCCAACATAACTCATTATAACACTTATTAATACCACATATACCCATGATTTTCATCAGTCCAATGCTTTTATTATGACTCTCATCATAATCAACGTAAACAGATCATTTCCATAATTTAATAAGGAATGAATAAAAGGATCATTCACCACGATATGGTAATTCACATGTACAAAAGTTATTCCAATGAATAATAAAGAATGGAACCCCAGTCGAGGCGAAACGCATGCATACGTGATATTTCGACAGAATATTAAAGAATAGAATAACAACAGAAATCATCAGGTATACGGTAATCCACGTATACAGGTTATTCCAACAGAATAATAAAGAATGGAATAACAACAGACATCACCAGGTATACGGTAATCCATGTATACAGGTTATTCCAACAGAATAATAAATGGAACCAGGTCAGGCAAAATTCACACCGACATGATATTCCGATAGAATAATAAAGAACGGAGTAATAGAAGAATTTTACCATGTATGCGGTAATTCGCATAAACAGGTTATTCCAACATAATAATATAGAATGGAATAACAGAGGGATTTCACCAAGTGTAGGGTATGCCGTGTGACGACCCCAAAATAGGTCCATTCCATCCAACCCATTCTGAGTCGCCAAATACATGGTACAGAAACAACTACAACTTTATTATCACAACAATAAAACTGTGAGTTTAAATACAAATATTATCTTCTCAGACAATATTTATACTCAAATAAATCCTCATCACATTTATTGATACATTATTTTACAATAATGGTGAGGACTACTAAACAACTCTCTCTAGAACCTTCATTCCATACCCCGACTAAGTACTCGCTACATTCTCCTCCCCGAGAAGAAAAATGGAACAACAAGGAAAAGGGTGAGCTCAACTAGCCCAATAAAGAATGTTATGACTAAGATAATATACAACAAATTATCGTTAGTCTCCAACAGGAAAAATACGATAGAATACAATAGACAACAAGTTTCGGATCAATATTCGCAGCGGAAATAATAATTCATGTAAGAGTTACGTAGAGAATGAAATCTACTATAATCTATGAATTTAATGTATCCATCATCAATATTTTATCCTCAGTAACATCAATCAATATTCATCTCAAATCAAATATTCATCTTTGCACTACATGCCAAAGATATTCATCAATCGGTCATGTTCATCTCAACACTGCTCATCTTTGCACTAAAGGCCAAAGATATTCATCATCATGGCCATCATGTTCATTTAAACACTGCTCATCTTTGCACTACAAAGCCAAAGATATTCTTCGAAATCATTCATCTTCGCACTACAGCCAAAGATATTCAATAATATCATCATTTAAGGCGAGGATGATGAAAATATTTTTAAAGAAACGAATCAAAGTGAAACAAAATGACAAGGATTAAGGATTAAGGATTCATACTTGGTTTTATCCACGCCCAAAAATACCTCAAAAATAATCATAGTGGTGTAAAATTCAAGAATGATCAAAACATGGATACAATCAAAGCTAGTATCCAGAATAGATATTTTAGATTTAAAAGAAAAATTTCATTTTTCTATGAATAAGCCAGATTCGTGAATAGTGTCAGATATCGTGAATAAGGCACAGATACGTGAATAAGAACTCGACACCAAAAGATAGAAATTCCACAAAAAACATTTTCACGCTTCATTTAATAGTACTCGTGAATAAGAATCGTGAATAGTAACTCATGAATAGTAACTCGTGAATAAGTAACTCATGAATAGTAACTCCGATATGAAAAAGTTCCAAATTTGATAAAATTACCAACCAATATTTCAAAGATAATGATATGAAGAATTAATATCATTTGAGAAGAAAATAACATCCCTTACCTCAAAGAAAAGATTTCCGGAAGGAAAGGCAGGAAGTGATCTTGAATGAAACTTGTCAGATGAATAAAGAACTCTCAAAGTATCTAAATACTCACAAAATACACTCAATAATATAGAGAGAAAGAGAGAAAACTTTGTTTCGGTGTGATTTTCAATTCTAACTTAGCCCTCTATTTATAGGAAAATGTTAAAGCACCAAGTTGCACTTAACTCGCAACCCGATGGCTTTTACTCGCTACTATTCTCACCCACCACATTTGAAATAAAATTCAGCACATTTTTTCACCAACCACAAGTGGGGCCCACTCAATTCTAGAATTTTCCACCAAAATCAATTATAACCCTAATTTCCGAATCCGACACCTCTTAAAATTCACAACAAATCATTCGTGCATTTTAACGGTTCAAAATTTGTGGACATATACTCAACTTATGTATGTATAACATATCCAAAAATTACAACGATCCAACTATCGGATTAAAAATTATAACCCCGCAATATATCTCAAAACCCCGATTTGATTTTTAATACCTCCAATCCGATAAAATACCGATAAAACACCTCAACATTAATTCCTTCATTAATAACCACATAAATAAATCCATCATTTATATTCATATAAAATAAATATTTCCTTATCATATGAATCAATAATTAATTATTCACAAATAATATTACTGTAATCACAATTATGACAACGGTAGTTCTCTGAGAAAGAGGGGCTTTCCAATAAGGATCTCTCCTCATCGGGCGCAATTAATTAGTGACCAAACCTCTCCTTGATGTAACTTTCTAGACATTGCCAATAATGCTATCTAATAATATTATTTAAATAATATGAATTATTGATCCGATAATGGGAAATATGCAAAGGACAATTATCAAAACAACAATAATATAAAATACCAACGCAAAGCAATTATTGAATCAATAAAATAAAATATCGAATAAAGAATTATCGTGTGAAAATTATTGAGTAAAGGCCTTCTCACGTAAGGATCAATAATTCAACAATACTGCAGGTAATACTGCAAAGTATCGCGGCAACCACAGACATCGCGTATTTTAACCACCGGGTATTCCAAAGCCTTTATCTCAGAATAACTACGCCGTTATTTTTAACCAACTTATATTTGTTGTTTTCCTCATCCAATCGCTTTCCATTATGGGGCTCACACATGGTCGCTACCGTCGCATTTAATATTCCCCGACAGCATTTAATATTCCACGACCAAACGAATATTCCCCGACAAAAATGAATATTATATAACCACTGCTTATTTTGAAATATTTATGATTTAACCCTTAACTATCCACATTAATCAAATCAACCCTTACTATTTCAAAATAATAAATAAAGGAAATTCCTTTATATTTAAAAAATTTTGGTCTTACAACCTCCCTCCTTATGAAATTTCGTCCTCGAAATTGACGTGACGTACTGGTGTTTCAAAAGGTAAAGATACCTCGCTTTCATTTTCGCGTTTCCAACTCCCGTGTCATTTCCTCAATAAAGCATGGTTTCTCCACAAAACTTTAACTTATGGTATAACCTCTCATACATAGGTCATGTTCTTTCCTCTACAAAATCTTGACAGTACCTCCTCGACGTTAAGTCTTCTGGCTATCTCGTCCGGTTCTAACTCAATGACGTGTTTGGTCGTCCACATATTTACGTAACATCGATACGTGAAAAACGTTATGAACACGCCGTCATACTTGGCGGTAAAACGAGTCTATAGGCCACAGTTCCTATTCGATCGAGAATTTCAAATGGATTAATAAATCAAGGTTTGAGCTTTCTCACCTCACCGATTCTCGCTTTTAAAAATAACAACTTCGCACCTCCTTCTTCAAATTCATCATTCGGTGTGTAGCTTGAACAACTTTTAACTTTATCGATTAAAGTCGATTATACTCAGATATCATCACGCACATCGTATATCATCACGCATCAGATATATCATCACGTGGGTACCTAGAGTTTTCATCTCCATCTCTATTATTTGTATATTATACTTAAATTAGTCTTTGAAAATATCGTATCGTACTTGTATATGATTTTCTACTCAACACGCCACGACCACGTTCGCTTTTTTCGAGGATGGTATGGTCGTAACATATCTTTGAAATGAGTCTCCTCTTGAGTTCTTCAAGCTCTTCCACATTCCTTGCTCCATTTTGAATTTTGTATCTCTATGAGTTAGTGCGTTAATGGAATAGCGATTCGAGAATATCCTTCAACGAATCTCGATAATAACCAACTAAGCCTGAAAGCTACGATTTCGACACATCGACTTTAGGTTGCTCTCAATCGTGACTCATATCCCAATCTTGGATAAGACGTCACAATGACACCTATCGCTTTACTATCGCATCTAATATGACGCCCCTATAGAGAGTGCGGCAGGTGAATTCCACAAAGGAAGTCACAAGATAAAGGCTCATGTACCAAATTCTATAGTTGAATTTTTAACTCAAGTTCAATAGAGCCATTCGATATGAGATTTTAGGAATGAGTTTTGTACCGGGTTCAAAGTCGATACAAAATTTAATATCGTCTTTGGGAGTAAGCCAAGAAATTCTTCGTAAAATACGCCGGGAAAAATCAATAACAACAGAATATTATTCAAATCGACGTGTCTTTATTCAAATCCATAACATGGACTAAGAAAACTGACATCCGTAATAAACGAACGACTTCATGGCTTGATATGAAAATGTTTGACTACAATGGTTTGATTGCTTGAATTCAATAACAAAGTTGCTTAGGAATATGAAAACTAACAACCTTACAAAAGCAATCAATTTGGCATGATGAGTAGTTAACCTTAAAATCACATCAAAAGCAAATATCTCTATAGAAATAAGGTTAACGGTGTAATGTGATAGTGCCAACTGAATCAAACAAGATTTCTAAACAATGATGTAATGAAAGTTTCTCTTAACAGATTCTCCATAAATAGGTCAAAGTCTAATTTCTCCGTAGTCAAGTTCAAACGTTGAGCGCAAGCAAGAGAGATAAAAGAATGGGTAGAATCCCAGATTCTAGAAGGTATAAACTTCGCAAGAATTTATAATTAACTAACCCGTGCTAACTTCGTTCGGGTTCCTCGATTTTGACCCCACGACAAACGCTTCTTCCGTGAATCGTTGACTTTGACTTTTTTCGGGACATCCTTTTGAGTCACCGCCTCACGCCAGACTAGGTTTTGATATCGCATAATCTCGAGCGATATGTCTTCTTTTCCACAATTATAGCATACCTTAAACTGTTGTAGGCGCCAATGATATGTCCTCTTCCCGTGATTTGTAACATACTGATCGATGGTCTTTCTCCTCCTTGGAACCGATTTGCCATCTTTGGCCGACGCGTCTTCACATGGTCGTTGTTGAATCTCCTCTTTTAAAATCTCCTCCCAACTCGCTTCTTCTATTTTCATGGCCATGATTACCACCAGAGTGGTTACCGCTTTGTCCGTATTCTTCTTCTCCTTTGGTTATCGTTATTCGATGATCGCTATCTTTGGTATGATCCTCGGTTATGGTCCCCCGGTTGAACGTACTTTCGTTATCTCGCCTAACAATCGAGCCCCTGCTTACAACATCCGAATAGAGAGAAAATTTATGAGAAATGAGATATCGACGTACGGGTTTCAAACCTCTCGTAAACATCCGCGTCATACGTTCCTCATTCTCCACCAAATGAGGTGCAAACTCGATAACTCCATGAACTTCGCCTCATCTTTGGGATACCGCCATGTTATTCTCGCCCAATCTAATAAACTCCACTTCCTTCATACGATTTAATACTTTCAGGAAGTACTTGTCATTGAACTGCTTCAAACGTCTCCCATGACATCGCCGAGTGCGTATTGGATGGTACGCTTCACGCATTCCCACCAAAGAATCGCGCCGCCACGGAACATAAAAGTAGCGAATGGAACCTTCGTTTCTCCGCATCCCAAGACATCGAATATCTTGGTAATTTGTTTTGACCCATGTTTCCGCCATGATCGGATCTCGCTTTCCCTGCACTCGGTGGTCCCAACTCTTTAACCGCTGGGTTGTGACCACCCGTGAATTGCTATCATCTCCTCCTCGTATTTTGAACACGAAGTCTCCTAAATCTCGATTTTGCATGAACCGCAAAAACTTCTAAACATCCCCTCGCTCATCATCTCGCTCGGTGGTGTTATTCATGGGAGGTACATTGCCCACTGTTGCGACGCTCTCCTCGTTGTTAAGTCTGTGCATCTCCACGGCCTCATTTACTCCATCGTTAATATTCTCGGTCGACATTCTCATTCATCATAAAACAAGGGTTAATTAAGGAAATCAATCACATAATATCCCTATATACTCGACCAACTAACAAATAAGCTTAGGTAGGACACACTAGCAAAGGATTTACCTGTCTCTCCCTCCTAGTTCTATTCCCGATCTCCGCCAGAGATCATATCCCTAAGCTCGATATTAACCGTGGACGACCCCAAAATAGGTCCATTCCATCCAACCCATTCTCGAGTCGCCAAATACATGGTACGTAAACAACTACAACTTTATTATCACAACAATAAAATCGTGAGTTTAAATACAAATATTATCTTCAGACAATATTTATACTCAAATAAATCCTCATCACATTTATTGATACATTATTTTACAATAATGGTGAGGACTACTAAACAACTCTCTCTAGAACCTTCATTCCATACCCGACTAGTACTCGCTACATTCTCGCCTCCCCGAGAAGAAAAATGGAACAACAAGGAAAAGGGTGAGCTCAACTAGCCCAAGAAGAATGTTATGACTAAGATAATATACAACAAATTATCGTTAGTCTCCAACAGGAAAAATCGATAGAATACAATAGACAACAAGTTTCAGATCAATATTCGCAATGGAAATAATAATTCATGAAGAGTTACGTAGAGAATGAAATCTACTATAATCTATGAATTTAATAAATCCATCATCAATATTTTATCCTCCGTAACATCAATCAATATTCATCTCAAATCAAATATTCATCTTTGCACTACATGCCAAAGATATTCATCAATCGGTCATGTTCATCTCAACACTGCTCATCTTTGCACTAAAGGCCAAAGATATTCATCGATCCATTATGTTCATTTAAACACTGCTCATCTTTGCACCATTGTGCCAAAGATATTCTTCAGAAATCATTCATCTTTGCACACTACAGCCAAAGATATTCAATAATATCATCATTTAAGATCGAGGATGATGAAAATATTTTTAAAAAACGAATCCAAAGGAAACAAAATGACAAGGATTAAGGATTAAGGATTCATACTTGGTTTTATCCACGCCCAAAAATACCTCAAAAATAATCATAGTGGTGTAAAATTCAAGAATGATCAAAACATGGATACAATCAAAGCTAGTATCCGTAATAGATATTTTAGATTTAAAAGAAAAATTTCATTTTTCTTGAATAGTGTCGATTCGTGAATAGTGTCAGATACGTGAATAGTCCGATACGTGAATAGTAACTCACACCAAAAGATAGAAATTCCACAAAAAACATTTTCACGCTTCATTAATAGTACTCGTGAATAAGAACTCGTGAATAGTAACTCATGAATAGTAACTCGTGAATAAGAACTCATGAATAGTAACTCCGACATGAAAAAGTTCCAAATTTGATAAAAATTACCAACCAATATTTCAAAGATAATGATATGAAGAATTAATATCATTTGAGAAGAAAATAACATCCCTTACCTCAAAGAATCAAGATTTCGGAAGGAAAAGGCTCAAGTGATCTTTGAATGAAACTTCATCTTTAAATAAAGAACTCTCAAAGTATCTAAATACTCACAAAATACACTCAATAATATAGAGAGAGAAGAGAGAAAACTTTGTTTTCGGTGTGATTTTCAATTCTAACTTAGCCCTCTATTTATAGGAAAATGTTAACGCCAAGGCATTTTAAACTGCAACTCGATGGCTTTACTCGCTACTATTCTCACCCACCACATTTGAAATAAAATTCAGCACATTTTTCACCAACCACAAGTGGGGCCCACTCAATTCTAGAATTTTCCACCAAAATCAATTATAACCCTAATTTCGAATCCAGACACCTCTTAAAATTCACAACAAATCATTCGTGCATTTTTAACGGCTCAAAATTTGTGGACATATACTCAACTTATGTATGTATAACATATCCAAAAATTACAACGATCCAACGGTCGGATTAAAAATTATAACCCCGCAATATATCTCAAAACCCCGATTTGATTTTTAATACCTCCAATCCGATAAAATACCGATAAAACACCTCAACATTAATTCCTTCATTAATAACCACATAAATAAATCCATCATTTATATTCATATAAAATAAATATTTCCTTATCATATGAATCAATAATTAATTATTCACAAATAATATTACGTAATCACAATTATGACAACCCAGCCGCTCCTCAGGAAAGAGGGGCTTTCCAATAAGGATCTCTCCTCATCGGGCGCCGCAATTAGGTGACCAAACCTCCTCGACATGTAACTTTCTAGACATTGCCAATAATGCTATCTAATAATATTATTTAAATAATATGAATTATTGATCCGATAATGGGAAACATTTGTAAGTTGACAATTATGAAACAACAATAATATAAAATACCAACGCAGCAATTATTGAATCAATAAAATAAAATATCGAATAAATAATTCATCGTGAAAATTATTGAGTAGTGCCTTCTTACGTAAGGATCAATAATTCAACAATCTTTGCGCAATACCGTGCCACATCAATGCAACCACGCCAGACATCGTATTTTAACCACCGGGTATTCCAATGCCTTAATCTAGAATAACTACGCCGTTATTTTTAACCAACTTATATTTGTTGTTTTCCTCATCCAATCGCTTTCCATTATGGGGCCCACACACATGGTTGCTGTACTGCCGCATTTAATATTCTCGACAGTCATTTAATATTCCACGACCAAACGAATATTCCTACAAAAATGAATATTATATAACCACTTGCTTATTTTGAAATATTTATGATTTAACCCTTAACTATCCACATTAATCAAATCAACCCTTACTATTTCAAAATAATAAATAAAGGAAATTCCTTTATATTTAAAAAATTTTTTGGTCTTACGCCGCAGCGTACAAAGTTATGTATAGGGTACGCCACAGCATTATCTGAGTTATTCCAATGTAATAATAAAGAATGGAATAATGAGAAGTTCTCTTTATGAATAAGAAAGAATAACACCCCTTACAGTACAATAAATAATATCCCTTACCTTATAAAAAGCTGGATATAGAAGTAGTGAAGTAGCGAGAATACTCTTCTTCTTTCTCTATAGATTTTCTCTATAGCTTCTCTATAATTTCTCTCTCAGAGTTTCAAAGTGAATTCGTAAGAAATAATGAAGGAATGAGCTTCTATTTATAGAAAATTGAGAGTGGCTCTTGGTCTTAACGAAGGGTCAAAATGACTCTTAATAATATATCAAGAAACAACTACTATTTCAAGGAAGGGGCAATTAACCCTTGGAACAATCAAAGAGGAAAAAGTAACTCTTGGTAATATTGAAGAGACAACTACTATTTGCGCAGGGGCAATTAACCCTTGGAACATCGAAAGGGCAAGTTACTATTAAAATTTTAAATCAACGATCCATATTGATTTACTATTATAATTTCAACCAACGGTCTGAAAAATTAGCACATCTCCTCATGGAATAATATTGTACCCAAAAATGATTTGGACTGAAAATAAATATATTGTTCGGGTGAATAGTTGTAATACCCGAAAAAAAAAATAATAAATAAATAAATATTAAATAATAAAAATTTATTTTATTTTAAAACATATTAATTGGACATTGTCATTCATTTTGGGTCAAATTAGTTAATTGATTTGTGTGGGCTTATAAATATTAATAAGAGATGGGTAAATTAATTTAGAATAATTTGGGCCTTAAAATTTATTGAATTTGGTTATATGTGGGTAATATTAAAATCAATTAAATTAGGAGAGTTTGTAATATATATTAATTAATAAATATGTAAAGCCTAACAATACTGCACATCATATTTAACACAAACCCTATATAATTTTTCGCCGCTTCATCCGATAAAAAAGCAGGCGACACACCAAGAATCGAACTAAAGGAGAAAAAAAAAAGAAGCAAAGGCGCAATTAATTCACATATAGAGAAAAGAAAACTGACAAGTTGATTGATTTGCCATTCATGTAAGTCTCTGTATGAATTGTATATTAAATTATTGATGGAACAAGTTGCCATGTTAATAGGTATTTAATTAATTGATAGCACTATCTGAACAATATAGTACATGCATTGTATTTTTATATAAGAATGGTTGTCAGATTCAAAAAGTGGATTTGGAAGAATAAAGCCAATACTATGAATATTATAACATTGGATATTTGGACTATATATATAATCGCTTTTAAACTTGCTAAAAAAAAAACTAAACTTGATTAACGATGATTACATTATAGGCTTTGATTCATATATATATATATATATATATATATATATATATATATATATATATATATATATATATATATAATGATAATACTTGATTTTAAAAATAAAATGAGAAGTTATCATTCAAAGATTAATATAATGTAATTTGAGTTTGTATTGTAGTTTGATGTAGTTGGAGAAAATAATTTTATATTAATATAATTTATAATTAGTAACTCACTTATAATTGTATTATTAATTTGTGTAATTAGATCGGACGGAGGGAATTTAGGAAGTATATTTGGAATATAAATTTGGGTATTGCATTATCGATTTCAGGTACGGATTCCGTACTCTTTCAGCGAAACTCTTTTGTTTTTGATTTGTTCGTTTCGTTATTCGTTTCGAAATTTAGTATTGTCTCTCATAATTGTCCCTTGTCAATTTATTGTGATAAATTTATTTTGGCGTTGTATTAGAATTCATATTTGTATTCTTTAGACTAGGCATCATGTCTAAATTTTATTTTGATATTCATAGTGATGTACATGTTATTATTTTAGAGGCGTGTGTTGATAATTCGATTCGATTTAACATGTACATACGTTAGAACCCTTGTGTTGATATTTTGTCGCATGTGTTGTGACATTATATTTTGTTAGAATACCATAGGGTATAGGAGTTATAACCACCGTGGGGTACCACAGCATATCCTCTTAACATCGAGGCATGACACCTTCCGCCATGGCGGTGTGATCATCCCTGGCCTCCGTTTTGTGCTCCGGTGGGAGTTGGCCATTTGGTGTTTGTTGTTGGAGGCGTATGGGTCGACCCTAGTTTCGATACGCTCATTATGCGGATTGGTGATGTTTGTGCCAAACACGCCTTCCGATTTACATGCATTGGATTCGCGGTCCAATGTGTGTGACTTGCCTGTGTGGCATTATGTGATTTGTCTGTGTGGCATTATTTGACTTGCCTGTGTGGCAAGGTATATTCTATTTTGTTCTGAGCTCGGTATGAAATAACACCCAGCCATTTGATTCAGCCTACTATTTCGTTGTGTTAGTTTTGTTCGTTTCGTTTCAGTTCATTTCATCTCATTTCATTTAAATTGAGTTAGTTATTTCGGTTCATTAATTGTATTCTATATCCATTGGGCATTTGGCTCACGCCGTATTTTTCTTCCCGGCAGTAATCGGGGGACCAAGGGCAAGTGTGACGAGAGCTTCCTTTAATCCAATAGTTTTGATATATTTTGTTAGGTTTCAATACATTGATTTATTTAAAGTTGTAATAAGTATTTTAGATTGTGGATTGAGCCAGTTGGAGATTTATTATGGTTGACTTGTGGTATTTATAAGTTATTAAGACTATTCTTTTGTGGCTTTGAGCCTTCTTTATTAAATTTATTAGTTTTGTTGTATTTTGAGTAACCTCTCTTTCTATTTTGGGAAGGGGGTGTTACAGAGTTGGTATCAGAGCCAGGTTCAAATTCTTGTAGAAAACCTATTTAGGTTTGACCTGTGAGTTATGGGTAGACTTCTGGGTTAGGTTTTTGTTCTGTTTGATTTTACATTCACTATCATATCCGCTTATATTCAAATTCGTCTCTAATCTTCCTTGTTTATATTTGTGATCTCTTTTTAGATGGCTCAAGATCAACTAGAGTTCTTTGGGGAGGCGAGGTAACAATAGGGGAAGAGGTGAAGGTCGATCAATGAGCAACCTAATGATCGATTAATGCTCAATTGGCTACCTTGGTGAATCAGCGATGAACTGAAGCTTTACCTCAGCTTGGTTGACAGTGGTAATGCAAGCGAATACGCCACCGTAAAATTTTTGAGCGGAGAACCCGGAAATAATGGTCCATGAGACAAACGTTGAGGAAAGGAATGCAGATGGTCATGGTCGAAAGGGTTCCAATGTGCACGTGTGGTTGGAAAGGTTTTGAAGCGAAACCACAGTCCTTGATTTCGGCTCAACTCCAATTGATGCAGAGAATTGGATTGCTCACCTAGAGAAGATTTTTGATGTATTGGGGTGCTCGGATAATCGGAGAGTATTGCTTGCGGTTTACAAGTCGGAAGGGATGCACAGAGGTGGTGGAAAGCGTTGAAAGCGACAAAGGGAGATGGCTATGTTGAGACACTTAGTTGGGCGGAGTTTTGTGAGGTCTTCTATCGCCATACTTCATTTGGCGATAAAGAGGCCTATGTTAGGACTATCTCGTCCATTCGACAGAAAGATGATGAGTCCATCACGGACTTCATGGCGAGGTTTACTAAGTTTGGCAGATTTGCGGGAACCTCGGCAGGGACCTGCAATGAACAAGCGGAGAAGTTCAAGTGGCGGATTCATTATAGGTATCACCAAAGATCTTATTAACAACAAGTTTCAGACGTGTCGATAGTGGCCAATGCGGCCAAAATATTGAGATGGAGCGACAGGACTTTTTGGCCTTCTAAACCAGAGGGAGTCGAAAGAGGGATGAGATGACCGGCAGGTCAAGCTTCGATTGACATGGGAGAAGTCAAGGTGGCCAGTTGAACAGGAATCGTGGTGGCAAGAAGCAGGGCGTGGCGTAATCGAGAAACAGGGTTATCAAAGAAATGCCTCAAATAGGGCAAAATCGTCTACCACCTACCTGGTATGGACAAAATCGCCGCCAGGATGTAATCGTCATGAGGGGCAAAATCAGGGTCGTTATCCAGGACCAGCTGGTGGGGGTAACCCGAATCTAATTCCGATAACTCCCTGTGCTACTTGTGGGGCAAATCATCCGGGAAGGCAGTGCCACAGACTCACCGGTGCATGCTTTTTGTGTGGACAGATGGGTCATATTGCTAGGGATTGTACCGGTCCACGCGGAAATGGTGGAGGTGGTGGTGATAATGGTGGCAATGGAGGTCAGCGTCAGGGTGGTCGAGTATTTGCCTTGACATATAATCGGTGGCGGAGTGCACCTGTATTGTTTTCCGCACTTTTAGTTGGTAATCGCGAGGCTTCTATTTTATTTGATACTGGGTTCTACTCATTCCGTTGTTGTTTCGGTCTTTTTGTTCAAGACTGGGCGTGCCATCTCAGTCTTTAGATTCTGTGATGTCTATTGCTACCCCGATGGGGACTTCTGTTGTTATTTCTGATTTGTATCAAGGGTGTCCGATAAGTTTTGGGGATAAGATCCGTAGCGTTAATCTTCTTCCGATGTGTATGCACGATTTTGATGTCATTCTTGGGATGGACTGGTTGGATAAACACCAAGCCACTATTGATTGTCAGGCGAAGAAGGTTATATTTAGAGATGTGAAGTCTCCAGAATTCGTGTATCAGGGTTCTCAGCCGAGTAGAGTGGTGAAGTTAATTTCAGCTTTGAAGGCTGGAAAGTTGGTGGCAAAGGGTTGTGATGGGTATTTGGCGTTTGTGAAAGATACCTCTAAGGGTGAGTCTAGTATTGAGGATGTTCCGATTGTCCGTGACTTTTCCGATGTGTTTCCTGAGGAGTTGTCAGGGTTGCATTTTTGGGCCACGTTGTTTCTGCTGAAGGCATTAAGGTGGATCCTGCGAAGGTTGAGGCTATCACTAAATGGCCAAGACCTACTACGGTGATGAGAGATTAGGAGTTTCTTGGGTTTTGGGGTATTATAAAGTGTTTGTGGAAGGATTTTCCTTACTCGCCTTGCCATCGACTCGATTGATGAGAAAGGGCGCGAAGTTTGTGTGGAATGAGGAGCGGAGAAGAGTTTCGAGGAATTGAAGAAACGACTCGTGATGTACTCCTATACTTGCATCGTAGTGCTTGGGATAGGAGGTACCAAATTTATAGTGATGCTTCTAAGAAGGGCTTGGGGTGTGTTTTGATGCAACACGGTAAGGTGATTGCTTATGCTTCAGCATGTACTTAAACCTTATGAGGTGAACTACCCCACATGATTTGGAGTCGGGCAAGCGGTGATCTTTGCCTTAAAGATTTTGAGGCATTATTTGTATGGAGAGACTTGTGATATCTTCACCGATCATAAAAGTCTTAAATACATTTTCACTCGTAAGGAGCTCAATATGAGGCGAGGCGTTGGTTGGAGCTTCTAAAAGATTATGATGCGAGGATTCAGATCATCCAGGGAAGGCAAATGTGGTTGCGAGATGCTCTTAGCCGAAAGAGTTCGAGGAGTGTAGCGATTTTTATTACACAACCTCACTTATTTAGGATATGGAGCGGATCGAGTTGGAGTTGTATGTATACGAGGTTGGATGGGCATTTGGCGGTATGAGAGTGGAGCCCTCTCTTATCTCATGGTCAAAGAAGCTCAAAAGGAAGATGGGGAGTTGTGGAGTATGGCTTGAGAATCTAGAGGAGAGGGCAAGCGATCGAGTTTCGTATTGATGACCATGGTGTGATTTGGTTGGGTGAAGCAGTTTGTGTGTACCGTCGGATCCAATCATTCGAGAGGTCATGTTGGTCACGAGGTTCATAGTTCGCCATTTTCTATTCATCCAGGTTCTACAAAGATGTATAGGGATTTGAAGAGGAATTTTTGGTGGAATGGGATGAAACGAGATGTGGCTGAGTATGTTGGGAAGTGCCTCACTTGTCAGCAAGTGAAGATAGAACATCAACGAGCTAGTGGCTTGTTGCAACAGTTAGACATTCCAGTGTGGAAGTGGGAGGATATCACGATGGATTTTTTGACTGGTTTGCCGAAGACTTTCAGGAAGAATGATGCCATTTGGGTAGTGGTGGACCGGTTGACCAAATCGGCACACTTTTTGGCTATCCATGAAGGTTACTCGGTGGATAGATTGGCACATATCTTTCAGCAGGAGATTGTAAGACTTCACGGTACTCCGGTGTCTATTGTTTCAGATCGGGACCCTCGGTTCACTTCAAGGTTTTGGAAAGGGTTTCAACGAGCTTGGGGTACTCGGCTCAACTTCAGTACTTCTTTTCATCCGCAAACTGATGGGCAATCTGAAAGGACTATTCAGACGTTGGAGGACATGTTGAGGTCTTGTGCACTTGAGTGGTCAGGTAATTGGGATGACTATTTGAGCTTAGTTGAGTTTGCTTACAACAACAGCTGGCATGCAAGTATTGGAATGGCCCCATTTGAGGCATTGTATGGTAGGAAATGTCGGGCACCAACTTGTTGGGATGAGGTTGGCGAAAGGGCCATAAAAGGGCCTGAGTTAGTCCAAATCACTACGGAGAAGGTAGCGGTGGCTAAAGAGAAATTGAAGTCGGCTCGATCACGGCAGAAGTGTTATGCTGATAAGCATAGGAGGACTTTAGAATTTGAACCTGGTGAGCACGTGTTTCTAAAAGTTTCTCCTTGGAAGGGCATTCGTCGATTTGGGTTAAAAGGGAAGCTTAGTCCACGTTATATCGGTCCATTTGAGATTTTGGAAAGGGTTGGTGAAGTTGCGATTCGGTTAGCTTTGCCTCTCGCAGCTAGCTCACGTGCATAATGTGTTCCATGTGTCGGTGTTAAGGAGTTATCATTATCATCCGTTGCATGTGGTGCAATATCCGTTCGATAAGATTCGGGAGGATCTTACTTGTGAGGAACAAGCCGACGCAATTTTGGATCGTCAAGAGCGAACTATGAGGAGGAAGACTATTCCGTTTGTTAAAGTTTTATGGAGAAATCATTAGGAGCGGGAGGCTACATGGGAGATGGAGGAGTCTATTCGAGCGGAATATCCGTATCTCTTTGAAAATTAGCTGCGTTCTATTCTTTTGATTCCGGGGACGGAATCCTTTTTAAGGGGTAGGTGATGTAATACCCGAAAAAAAATAATAATAAATAAATAAATATTAAATAATAAAAATTTATTTTATTTTAAAACATATTAATTGGACATTGTCATTCATTTTGGGTCAAATTAGTTAATTGATTTGTGTGGGCTTATAAATATTAATAAGAGATGGGTAAATTAATTTAGAATAATTTGGGCCTTAAAATTTATTGAATTTGGTTATATGTGGGTAATATTAAAATCAATTAAATTAGGAGAGTTTGTAATATATATTAATTAATAAATATGTAAAAACTAACAATACCGCACATCATATTTAACACAAAACCTATATAATTTTTTCACGCTTCATCCGATAAAAAAACAGAGGCGACACCAAGAAATTTAACTAAAGGAGAAAAAAAAAAAAAAAGCAAAGGCAATTAATTCACATATAGAGAGAAGAAAACTGGCAAGTTGATTGATTTGCCATTCATGTAAGTCTCCGTATGAATTGTATATTAAATTATTGATGGAACAAGTTGCCATGTTAATAGGTATTTAATTAATTGATAACACTATCTGATCAATATAGTACATGCATTGTATTTTTATATAAGAATGGTTGTCAGATTCAAAAAGTGGATTTGGAAGAATAAAGCCAATACTATGAATATTATAACATTGGATATTTGGACTATATATATACGTTTTAAACTTGCTAAAAAAAAAAAATGAAACTTGATTAACATGATTACATTATAGGCTTTGATTCATATATATATATATATATATATATATATATATATATATATATATATATATATATATATATATATATATATATATATATACAATAATACTTGATTTTAAATATAAAATGAGAAGTTATCATTCAAAGATTAATATAATGTAATTTGAGTTTGTATTGTAGTTTGATGTAGTTGGAGAAAATAATTTTATATTAATATAATTTATAATTAGTAACTCACTTATAATTGTATTATTAATTTGTGTAATTAGATCGGATGGAGGAAATTTAGGAAGTATATTTGGAATATAAATTTGGGTATTGCATTATCGATTTGAGTGCATGGATTCCAGTACTTTCTTTCAAATAAACTCTTTTGTTTTGATTTGTTCGTTTCGTTATTCGTTTGAAATTTAGTATTGTCTCTCATAATTGTCCCTTGTCAATTTATTGTGATAAATTTATTTTGGCGTTGTATTAGAATTCATATTTGTATTCTTTAGACTAGGGCATTTCTAAATTTTATTTTGATATTCATAGTGATGTACATGTTATTATTTTAGAGGCGTGTGTTGATGATTCGATTCGATTTAACATGCATACGCGTTAGAACCTCTGTGTTGATATTTTGTCGCATGTGTTGTGACATTATATTTTTGTTAGAATACCATAGGGTATACTGGAGCTATAACCACGTGGGGGTACCATGAGCATGTCCTCTTGGCACTGAGGCATGACACCTTCCGTGGCGGTGTGATCAGCCCACGGCGTCTCCGTTTTGTGCTCCGGTGGGAGTTGGCCATTTGGTGTTTGTTGTGGGAGGCGTATGGGTCGACCCTAGTTTCCGCTCTGTTCTGTTATGCGGATTGGTGATGTTTGTGCCAAACACGCCTTCCGATTTTACATACATTGGATTCGCGGTCCAATGTGTGTGACTTACTACTGTGTGGCATTATGTGATTCGGCTGTGTGGCATTATTTGACTTACTGTGTGGCAAGGTATATTCTATTTTGTTCGAGCTCAAGATGAAATAACACCCGACCATTTGATTCAAATTCTACTATTTCGTTGTGTTAGTTTTGTTCGCTTCGTTTGATTCATTTCATCTCATTTCATTTAAATTGAGTTAGTTATTTCGGTTCATTAATTGTATTCTATATCCGTACTGGGCATTTGGCTCATGCTGTATTTTTCTTCCGGCAGGTAATCAGGGGGACCAAGGGCAAGTGTGACGAGAGCTTCCTTTAATCCAATAGTTTTGATATATTTTGTTAGGTTTCAATACATTGATTTATTTAAAGTTGTAATAAGTATTTTAGATTGTGGATTGAGCCAGTTGGAGATTTATTATGGTTGACTTGTGGTATTTATAAGTTATTAAGACTATTCTTTTGTGGCTTTGAGCCTTGCTATTAAATTTATTAGTTTTGTTGTATTTTGAGTAACCTCTCTTTCTATTTTGGAAAGGGGGTGTTACAATAGTACCCCGTGAATAGTACTCATGAATAGTAACTCGTGAATAATAACTCGTGAATAGTAACTTATGAATAGTAACTCGTGAATAGTAACTCCTGAATAGTAACTCATGAATAGTAACTTGTGAATAGTAACTCATAAATAGTAACTCATGAATAGTAACTCGTGAATAGTACTCCGACACGAAAAATGCCCCAAATATCCGATTGAACAATATAACCTTCAGACATCAATTATTATCGAAATAAATGTCGATTTTCACTAACATAAATAATTTCAACACAATGGAACTATCAAATTCATCTTTAATCAACACGAACTTATCCATCATTAATATCATAATTCACAATATTTAACAACCAGGTCGTTCCCAGGAAAGAGGGGGTTTTCCAATAAGGATTTCTCCCTATTGGTACGCAATTAGGTGACCAAACCTCTCATTGGCAGAACTTCTAGACATTGTAAATATTGCAATTTAATAATATGAATAACTTTGTCTTCTCAATTATTAATTTAATAATATATAAAATATTGACAATAATTGAATAAAACTGAGTGACTTCTCACGTAAGCATCAATAATCAAAGATATTGTATACAATACCGTGTGCCACTTGTGCAACCACGCGTAGACATGTATTTTTTATCAATTTAACCGTTTACTAAATAGAATAATAATTATAAAAATTGAATACTTTTATTTCATAAAATTCGGGGTCTCACACTACTGGCCAAAGAGAACCCATAGTCACGATCACACCAATAATCTATCCATTTTTACACTTAAGTTAAAGAGAAATTTCATCACCAGGGTTATAAAAATGTTATATATGATAATAAAAATAATATGATCAAAATATGGATTTAATTTCAAGAATAAGATTCATAAATCCATGCACTACAAGAAATCACACATTTTATGACAAAATTTTTGTCACGTACAAAATTTTATCTCAATTTGTTAATTAATAATTACGAAATTCATAATTGTCACTAAAACTTATGCTTTTGTGACGACTTTTACTTTTGTTACTATTAATCATTTATATCGTCACTAATTTATACATTTGATGACGATTAACAAAATTTCGTCACAAGTTATTTTGGAGGTAGAATTTCGCACCAAAATTTTGGAGGAAAACCTTTTAGTGATATTTTGTAATAATTGATGACAGTATTTATTGTCACAAAATATTTCTTTCGATGACAACATAATAGTTTGTCATTAATTATTTGTAAAATTTAGTGACAATGTGCTTTCGTCACTAATGTTCACATTTAGTGACGCCAAATACAAATTCGTCACAATTTTATTTGGAGACAAAATTTTGGAGGGAAATTTTGGAGGAAAATTTTTTAAAGACGAAAAAATAATAATTTATGACAATTTTTATTGTCATAAATACAAATTTTATATGACGAGATAATAGTTTGTCACTAATTAGATGAGTGGATAAATGACAAAAATAGTTCGTCATAAATTCTTATATTT